>PVKZ01000424.1:0-542095 GCA_004027375.1 Macroglossus sobrinus | reverse complement strand
AGGAGACAGATATAGATAAAGTCCTAGTAATTAGAATAAGGAAGTAATTAAGCTCAAGGAATAGCTATCAATAGTTCTTGTAAAGCAAGATGGTTCTGTGTAAATAATATTAAGTCTTAGGAAATTGCTAATCATAAGAAAAGTCTTCATGAGTCTTTAACTCAGAAGTATTAAACTTGAATTCTAGCTCATACAGTACTAAAAATATCTGGGTGTTTGAGTTTCTTTAAATCTTGCTCTTTATCACTTTATATTGACTATACAAGAGTTAGTAAATATTTTTCCTCTCAATATATTTTTAGAAAAGAATAATTGGCTGACTTGTGACTAAATGTATTATTTCTGAGCTAGAAACTATACACAGCTCATCTGTATATCCAAACTTCAAAACATCACTCTTTACTTGATGGCAGCTTATCTATTGAAAACACAATCCATGTTCTAGGCTAGTATGTGTATCTTCAAACCTTTTGTGATAGCACACACTTTAGGCTTAATATTTTATAAAGGATTGTTACACATATTGGGTCAGTGACTATGTGGCAAGCTAAATATTTTTTCATTTCTAATAAAATCTTAGCTTCTTAGAGCTTACTGTTTTCTGAGCTTTGTAGGAAGCAACTGGAAAGTAATGTGTGTGTATTACCTAGTATTCTGCTGAGACTTATTTCCTTTGACTCTTAACTGAGTTTGGCATTGTTTTCCTCTGGCCTTGGAAGAAACCAGAAATGAGAGTCTCAAAGGGAATATAAATGCAGCATGTGGGGTTGTAATCTGCTTCTCCCTTTTGAGCCAAGCAAACAGACCAGAGACACCTGGATGAGGTTATGACAAGATTTCTTAACAGTGATGCCTGAAAGAGTCCAAGAACCAAGCTAATCATCAACTTTGCCTTGGGTTGTTATTTTTGTCCCTTATGAGAAAAATTGAGACAACATATCCTATGTTCAGATCTGAGGTCCCAATCAGCTGTGGTTTCTCTTTCAGACAAAAGTGGTGACAAAAGTGTTACTTTTGATCCTGCCTCCCCATCACTTTGAACATCACTTTTCTCCTTATCTTAAAGTCCTATTTTACCAGAAAATGTAGTGTTTGGAAGAAGAAGCTTTAAATAAACATTTTTTTCCTTTTCTAAGCATTGATCCCTAGGAGCCAGTGTCCATATATCTCTGTGTAAAGTCGGTTTACTCCATGAGCAAGGTCCAGTCTTGGCAGAGAGCCTGGCTTCCAAGGGTATTCAGAAAAGAAATTATGAGGCAACTTCTTGCCTTGATTTCCTTCTTGTTCGCTTCCAGAGTTACCATATATTTACCTATCTTATTCTCTTTCCTACCTTAGAGGAAATAAATCTTTTTTTTTTCAAAACCATTTGCCATCTTTGCTAATAATTTTTCTCCTTTCCCACCTTCCCCAGGGATTTATTTCATTTATTTTCCTACTCTATTTCTCTCTTCTATTGATTTCTTTCTCCCTGCCTATAATTGTGTACAAATGTTTCCCTTGTACAAAAACCATCACTAATATCACAATCTTCCATTCAGTCACTTCCCTTTTCCTCTCCTTTACTTCACTGCCAAACTTCTTGATAGCATTTTCTACAATCACTGCTTTCTCATCTCTCATATACTTCTCCATCCCTTGACACCTGGTCCCCGTCCTCGCCCCTTGACTGAAATTGTCATAGTGAAGGTCATCTGTGATCTCAAATCCAATGTCCTTCTGAATGTTCATCCTACTGGACCTCTCTGCTGTCTCTCTTCTGAAAATTCCTCCCTTGAGTTCACTTCTCCAGTTATGTCTCCAGCGGCACTTCTAGGCGCAGATCATCCCTGGTTTCCATTGTCATGTCTTCCTTGGTGTGTTATAGAACTTAGAATCCTTTAAATGACACTTGATTCAGAAGTTGCCATTTTAGTTTTCCTTCTTGCCTTGCCCTAATAAAAAAAAGTTAATTTTGGTGACAAAAGCCTTGGTCATTCTCTTTGTCATGTACCACCTATTGAAATGGATCCTAACAAAAGAGGATATAATGAGGATATGTAAAACCTTGGAGCAGTTCTTGCCTCTGAGACCTTTAGATTAACTCGAAAGGAACATAGCAGGACATCGTGTCACATAGAGGCAATGAGTCTCTGTGAGTCTGGTCTCTCAGTAGATGACGTGGCAGCACATTCTGTTCTAGTGAAGAGTCATTGCATAAAATATTTTTGAAGCACAAGTACTGTACCTTTTATTTAAAAAATGGCAGTGCTTATTACCAGGTATTACACAATACCTCTTTACCACAGCATTCAGAAATGTCCAGTAAATCTTCAGTGAGGAAAATCCAGCAAAGACTTCCTGTGGCTTCTGGATATATTTTTTTAAAGGCGTGTTCAAAGTTAAATCATTCACTTATGCTACAGATTTACGTGTAAAGACTGTACTCACTGCTTACTTCTCATTTCTACTAAGTCTTCCTTCCTCTTCTACTATTTTTTTCTTCTCTGCCCTTCCTTTCTTTTTGCTCATAGGGTTATTTTGCTGGAAACCATTAATAACCCCTGAAAAATGTCACTATCAACTTTCTTCTAAAGAACAGAAGACACAAATGACAGAAGTTGTGCAAATACTAAACTGAAAAACTCCTTGAAAATAGCAGAGAAGCCTGGAATAAGGTGTAAGTTTTGTGTCTATTTTATGACTCTGAGGGAGAAGGAAAGCAGAAAACTTGACATAGAAAGAAGCTCTGGGAATGCCAAAGGCCCTTCCTGCCCCTAATCACCCCAGAGAAGTAGCTGAGAATTTGAGTTTCACAATTCATTTAATGTTGTACTCTTCCATGTCTTAGTAAAGTTTATTTCCAACACTAATTAAAAGCCCAACATACTTTTTTTTTTTTTTTAAGGAATATACTGATTTTATCAGGCTCAAACGTTCCCTTTATTTTCTTTCTTTTAGACTTAATTTTTAGAGGAATGTGAATACTCTTGAAATTTTTCCAAGGAGCATTTATTTACAGTTATGCTTTTAGGTTGTAAAGATTTATCAGAAGATGCTTCCTCTTCTTTATTTTCTTTTTTGTATATCCTAGACAGTTTCAAGATTTTACATGGGAATAAAACACAGCTTTAATTTAAAATGAAAGTAACTTGGGTGGGAAGGGTTGATCATGCTAATGATATTGTATATTGTTTGTTCTTTTCTTCAGTCTCCCAAATCTTTCCATCTACTTATATCTAAACAAAAAGTTCTTGTTTATTCCTTTGTTTTTAGTTTTGCTTCACATTCCTTTTTCAAGTCAGAGCACTAACTAATTACTCCAGGAGTTTAAGTTGCCATGTATAATCAGATGACACCAATCCTTCAGAATGATCTACAATGTCAGCAACTCAGCTACAATTTTTTTTTTCAGGATATAATGTTTCTTCAGAAGTTGAATGGCAAACTGCAAGGGGTCTATTCTTTCAGAATTCTGTTTTCAGTGGAGTGAGTCTAGGCTGTATATATGGACACAGCAATTCCAAAATTATCTGTTCTGCTGAATAGCAAGTGTGAGAACAGACCCAAAATGTGCAGTTCAGTGGTTTCCTTTTGCTTAATTTATAATAATGAATCATTATAATCAGTAATAAATAATGACAGTTTTAATCACTTGTTACGTACTGATTGCTGGGCCTCACCTCCAGAGTTTCTGATTCTGTTGTTCTGGGGAAGCCCAAGAACTTACATTCCGAACAAGTTTCCAGGTGATGCTGATGCTGCTTGTACAGAGACTGTACTTTCAGAAATGCTGCTATAATTACAGCATCACATCGTGATAATTATACATGACATTGTGATAATTATACATGGAGATTTAAATCAGTTTCTATTTTCACTCTCTGCCTATGCAAGAAAAACTGAAAAATTAATGTGGGAACTTACATTTTTGAGGAAGAACACCTATTAAGAAAAATTATATTTTTTAAAACCTACAGTCTCCTGTGACCTCAAAAGTATAACACAGCACATAAAAAAGACCTGAGATAAAGCAGCCAACTCTCTCTGGTTTTGCCTTTGTCAATGAACCATGTCAGGTGGCTGTTGCTGAGGCTGGATCTGTTTATATTCAAAACCTGTCCAATCAGCAGTCTAGTTGCACCTTTAACCTGGTTGGGCTGTTTGACATCACAATATTTAATTAACTGTCATCCACTCAGCTGAGAGGACTGAATCAGGACATCTTCCTACAGTCAAGGTCTAGGGCACTAAGTGTCTTCCTCCGGAAATTTTACTTTTGGGAGCCAAACACAACTCGGATTCTTTGCATCATTATTCAAAGAAATGGTGCAAGAATACTCCAGAAAATGTTTTTCTTGGATTGATCTCACTTTTCTTTTAAAAGCATTTATGGCTTTTGAAGCAAACTTAGAGCACCAGTCTTCGCTTTTAATATTCTCCATATGATATTTCTACTTTTTTTAAAGCCCACGTGTCAAAAGAGATAAAAAATCAAGGAGCTGTTGCAAGCACAAGCTCAAACACTATTTAAAGAAAAAAAGTGAACAAAGACAGCATTGCCGTAAGTGAGCCATAGGTGTGGCTGTGGATGTCCAGCAAGCAGGGACACGCCGACTCCTGCCTCAGGAGGAAGGCAAGCGCCACAGCACATGGGGACTGTGCTCATAGGAGACCATTAGCTCTGGCACTTGCTGTATGGGGGCTGGTGACAAAAACAGAATTGATTTGAGCATTAAACACACACAGCAGCAAAAGCTCCTAATATTTTTCTTTCCAAACATCTGGTGCCTGAAGTCTAAAAGAGTTGTGTAGTTCCTATTGTTTAGACATGGGTCTATGTTAGCAAAGTAATCTTGAGGAAAACTTGGGGAAACAAGTCAATAATATCGCATTGGCTTATGATGGTCAGGCATGTTATTTCCTTCACCTGTCTCGTCTGGATTGCTTCCCTTCACTTTTCAAATAAGAACCGAGAGCAAAGGTAACAACTGCCACCAGGAAAAAGCAAAGAGAGCAAAGGAAGTTCTGTTAGGCTTTGCCTCTTTCCTTCTCTTCATTTTTGGTCTCTCTGGTTCTACCTCCTAATTCTTCTTTTCACTTTCCCATTCCTCTTCTACTATACAAAATCACTATAAAGTCATATACTGGTTTTTAAAACTGCACATAAGAAACAATCTTTTTATTTCATATCCATGACCAGAATAAACCTATTCTCAATTATATTTTCCAGGTTATTCAAACTAATTAAAAATGTTTTTCTTTATTTTTTTTTTTCTCAGTCTCATACTGAAGTCTCTTCTGGTTTTCCAACAAATTCTCAAGTTACTGTCTTGATGGCCCAACTGTTTGTACTCAAATAATGTAGCTCTTAATACTAGCCTCTCCAAAATATGACCTTAAAGATAATGATCTGCAACTATCCCATGCAAAATCCAATAAATATATGATTCTTAATATTATCTGTGATTTCAGATTAGGAGTGGATGTTCTTAATGACAGTAGATAACACAGCATATTGCCACATATTTTTATAGGTATTAAATTATTGACTTATTGTCCCTCTGCCCTATTAGTTTAATGATGCAAAAAGTGGATGATTGTTAGTATACTTTTATAATTGTCCTCAACCCAATGGTTTATTTAGTAGATTATACTATAACAAAATTTCTTGAGCTTGACAAAGGAGCTTTACAACCTCCTAAGGTTATATTTTTGCAGTTATTCAAAAGCAGTGTCCTTTAAGGGTGCTAAGACTAAACACCAGTAAGAAAATCAAGTTGAAAACATAAATAACATGGATTCATAATAAGCTATTAATGAGTAGTTAATAGCTCCCGGACTCATATACTTGGGCCTGAGGTTAGAAAGGCAAGGCAAGAAATTCTCTCCTTCTTAAGCATTCATTTTTGGAACCAGATATACATGCCATAACAAATTCAACTTGTCTCCACACAATTTGCTACCTTGTTCTGAACTGACATCATGCCCCATCAGTGACTTTGAAGAAGTAGTTGCTCAGGAAGGAGATCAGCTGTGGCTTTCTATCTTGTTCTGAAAATAAAACCGAGCAAATCCTGAGGAGCAGAATGTCTCTCAAGAATCACCGTGGGGCTAAGCAGGGCTTTCCTCGGAAGCTGTTTACATCCATGTCACACACTCTCCACTTGAGAAGGATGTCCTTTGCACTTTTGTGGGAATAGGCCTCTGATTTAAGAACAAAGGTTGAGGCCAACACTCTTTGGAGAAAGAGTTCTCAAAGGTGAAGGAGGGAAATTTCAGAATAGGCTAGAATTCTACAGGAGAAATATTTTAGAGACTTGGGCTTCAGGTAAGGACACAGGGGCTGAGGTCTCTGGAGCCAGGCTTTCTGAGATCTTGCTGGCTTAACTAGGAAGATATTGCCTGTTGTGCCAGCTTTTCAGAATGGTGGCTTGTGATCTTCATAACTTTGAATATGACTAGTGAGAATGAGGTAGAATGATGGCAATATATCAGTATATGTTTTCCAATAGAAAGAAAAATGAAAGGAACATGAGGTCTTAAGTGTTTGGGTGGGGGAGTCACTTGCAGATACTCAACTATTTATTGATTTAAATGTCCCTTTTCAATACAGAAGAAAATGGACTGTTTGCCGGTTTGATGGTCGCTCCAAAAACAGACAAAGAGAAAACCTATTGTCTTTTCTCCGAGCCCTAGGATAGAAGGAGACTCTGGGGCAGACTGGTGGTACGGGAGCAGGCAAAGGATGGAGGGTGGCTTAATCCTTCAGAACATTCACATTCTGTTTTTATTTGCTGAAGATACAGATTAAGATACTGAGAAACATTGAGGTGAAAAGCAAAGAGCAGATTTTATATTCTCCTTATTAGGGAATGCCACAAATGCAGGAGCTATGATGCCTGGTCCTCCAAAGGGAAGTAGCAGGAGATAGAAACTGTAGGGTGAGGCAAATGAGGCACTCATCTTGGGTGCACACTTCAAGGGGGTACCAAAAACTTTAGTTATCCCGATGACTGAGGTTTTGGGAACCCCGTTAAATGCTGTGCTCTAGGCGACTGCCTCACTCTTCTTGCCCTAGTCTCATTGATGGTTTCTCTAAATGAATTGGACTAATCTGCTATAAAGAAGGTTATAGAAAGCAGAGTTCTCAGGGCAGGGAACAGAAAGGCTGCCCTCGGTTGGTTTTTAAGTTGTAATGGGAATATCTAAGATATAATTGTGTCAAGTATAAGTGGCTCAAAGGATCTTTGAAAATGTAATGCATAAATATTATGCTTTCAGAAATATAGTTAGAAAATGTGCGCTTAAGTTTAATATGTGTAGTGAGTTGAATGGTGGCCCCTCCCCTAAAAAATTTGTCTGTGTCCTAATCCCCGGAACCTGTAAATGTGACCTAACTTGAAAGGAAGGAAGGAAGGAAGGAAGAAAGGAAGGAAGGAAGGAAGGAAGGAAGGAAGGAAGGAAGGAAGGAAGAAAGGAAGAAAGGAAGAAAGAAAGAAAGAAAGAAAGAAAGAAAGAAAGAAAGAAAGAAAGAAAGAAAGAAAGAAAGAAAGAAAGAAAGAAAGAAAGAAAGAAAGAAAGAAAGATCTTGGCAGTTGGAATTAAACTAAGGATTTTGAGATGAAATGATCATCATGTATTATCCTGGTGGAACCTAAATCCAATGACAAGTGTCTTTGTAAAGGTGAAATGGACTTAGATTTCACAGACAGAAGAGGAGAGGCCCTGAGAAGAAGAGGCAGAGATTGGAGTGAGTGGCTGTAGGCCAGGAAACACTAAGGGATTCCCTCAGACCATAAAAGCAGGAGAAGGCAAAGAATACATTGTCCTTAGAGCTTTAGAAGAACTGCAGACTGACCCACACTTTGATTTTGGACTTCTAGCCTCCAGAAACGTGAACATGTAAATTTCTGCTGTGTTAATCTATGAAATTTGTAGCAATTTATTACAGCAGCCACAGGAAGCTAATACATTGTGGCAAAGAATTGACAAACGATAGCATAGTTATCAAGATATTAATGTTAGTGAAGGTGCTACTCAAGGATTGTTGTCATCTATATACTAACATGTCTTGAGGATCGGGTTGAGAATAGGCTTTTAGTAGGGTGGACATGTAATTTATTGACCAAATTGGAGTCTTTGGAGGAAAGAGGGGGCACTATCAACGATTAAATGGACAACCGATATAAATCCTGGACAACTGCCCTGTGTGATTAGTGGCTTAAGCTATTAATTTCCAGCCATTTAGTGGTCACTGGTGAGTTTATTATTGGAGCCACAGTCTCGGTGTCTTAATTGCAGATGTTCAAGAAGTTTGAATGTACAATGCAAACATTACAGAGCGTTTTTGTTAAATAGATTAATTAGAGAAATGAATACTGAGTGGCCTTTGAAGCAAGGATTTTATGCTGCAAAAATCCCCAAGCAGACATATTTATAAAAGCTGAGATTCTGACTGCGGGGAAGAAGAGCTCTGGAGACCTGGAGGCCCAGCAGCGCCTGTTCTGGACCTTTGCAGACACTGCGAGGGTTCCTGGGCCAGCTCTCCAGTTGCTCCAAAGGTGGCGAAACTGATACAGTTGTGCATGTTTATCGTTAGCTGCAGCATTTGCCATTCGATCTGAGTCTCCTGGTGTTTTAATTATTAAACAGCCTGAGTAGCTTCAGCATTTGGGCAAGGAAAATAGAACAAAAAAACCACATTTTTCTCATTTTAAGGAGTATTCCAGATCCTTGTCTGAATCCATTTAGTAGAGAATAATTATAACTTCATAATCATATGATACTATATACTTTGGCTCTGACATTTGAAATGGAACAATTATGGTTTTTATGTTTATGTTTTAAGTTTTATGGTTTGGTTTAGAAATTAAAGTTTATCATGACAACACAGCACTTTAAATTTTGATAATATGTTTGATACTTCTCTGGTTTCAACTGTGTTAAATATGCTATAGAAATGCTATAAGTGTTTTCTCTGTTTTGTAGAGCATATCAATGAGAAATATCTAAGATTCAGCAATTCAATTAAAAATGTTTCTGGGCACTGACTAAGTGCTGGGCACTTTGTTATGTGACAGGGATGCGAAGATGTGAGCACGTTCTCTCTCTGTCCCACTTTCTGCTCTCTCCTCCTTGCTCCATGCCCTGGGAGGCTGACCTCCACCAAAGGGCTCCCTTGCATTCTGGCTTCTGATTAGGGCCAGCTGCACCTGCTAAAACTGTCAGCAGCTCCTAGCTGGGAAGAGCTCAGAGCTGACAGCTGCCTCCTGCCATGTCCAGGCCCCTCAGAGCCTCAGGGGCTCCAGGCCCTGGAGGGGTGGGGGTGAAACTCTCCTTCCTACCTCCACCCACCTCTCTCTTTCTCTGATTCCAGAGAAGTTTTAATAATTGCTTAGGTCTAAGGGTGGTAAATAGATGGAGGGTAAGGAGAAAGAGGATACCGTATGATAGCTTTCACTTTCCTAAACCCTGCTCATCATCTCTTTGTAAATTGTTCCTTTGCTAAACTTACTTGAAATTGCTAATTTGACCAGGACTCTAATAAATAAAGATACAGACTCATCATCAAGGAACTCACATCCTAGCTGGGGAGACAGACGGGAATAGCTAACTGTAACATAAAGTAAAAAGTCTTTTTTATTTTATGTTATAGTAAAGCCCGTGCAAGGGGATGTTGGAGCACCGAGGAAAGAATGACTGATGCAGTCTTCCTTGGAAAGGTAGAGGTGCAGAGAGAGGCAGAGTAGTCTTCACCCAAAGGTAGTGTTTGGGCCACTGTGGATTCAGAGGTGTGGGATTTCCTTGCATCTTTAGAGACCACAAGACCTCAGAGATCTTGGGCTGTTTAGCTGAAGGTGATGGAACAGACTCGGGAAGATAAAGGAAACTCCTAGAGACCCTATTATTCTGGGGTTTTCTCTATTACTACTTTAGAATAGTGTTATGTGGTGAAATGAGCAATGAACCCGAGTCAGAAAGCTGTTTGATTCCTAAAGTTATCACTAATTGTGTAAACATAGGTGAGTTTCCTAACTTCTCTCAGTCTCAACGGACTCATCTACATAATAGAGAGGATAATTCTTACCCTTCCTCTTATAGGATTCCTGTGAGGCTCAAAATGATATAGGGTTTGTAAAAATGTTACAGGACTAAAGCACTATGCCAATGGGGAGCATGTAAGCGTACGTCAAGATAGAACAAGATTAGTCCTGGGTTGATAATAATTGATAGGTGCATGGGACATTATTACGCTATTTGTTCTACTTGTGTGTGTTTAAAATGTTTTACATACCCATAGTACAATGATCAAAAATTCAGGAAATTAACACTGATACAGTGCTATTATCTACTCCACATATCTCATTCAAATGTCACCAAATATCTCACTAATATTCTTCATAGCTAAAGCAAAATAATTTGTTTTATGATCCAAAATCCAGTTCAGGACCACACATTGCATTTAGTTGTTGCTTAATCTCTTTAATCTCCTTAAAACTGGACCGGTTTCTAAGCCTTTCCTCATCTTTCATGGCCTCACCTTTAAATACATTTATTATGTAAAATGTCTCCTGATTTAGGCTTGTCCGGTGTTTCCTTAGGATTGGAATCAGATAATACAGTTTTGGCAGGAATACACTGAAATTGTTCTTCTCAGTGCATCATGTCAAGAGTCACATAATATGTGTCATATTATTGGTGATTAGCTTTACTTGGTTAAGGTTATTTATGCTAGAAAAGTAACATTTTCTCTTTGATAAGCATCTTGTAGGGAGATAATTTACTTTCATACATTTTTTTACTTTTTATAATAAGAATGAGGAAGACAGGTAATCGAGAGTTTAGTTCTAGGTAAGTTAAATTTGGTATATCAAATAGTCACATAAATGAATATGAAGCTCAGAGAAGTGTTCTAAGATAGTGTGGTACAATATAGAAGATAGGTTGAGTGCATTGAGAGAAAATAGTGGGTAAGGAAGTCAAGAGCCTTTGTAGAAATCTTTTATGTGAAATTTTAATGTGAAAAAGAGCAAAATAATGAGATTCATAGCTGATTGAGAAAGGATTTTTCTGAATGTTAGGAAATATAAGAATATTGTAATATGCTGACAGAAATGATGCAGCAGACAGAGGAGATGAATATTACTGCAAAGAGGGGGACAACAGAAGCTGTGAAATCTCTGAAAAGGCCTGTACTCTCCTCAGGGAGCATGGCCCACCTGGCTTCCAATCCCAGTTCTGACACTTACTAGCTGTACTTCAGTTAACTCATCTGAACAATAGAATTGTTACAAGAATTAAGTGAGCTAATATTTATAAAAAACACAATATTTCCCAAAGTAAGTGCTATGTAAGTGTGAAGTTAAATATGATGTTAAACTCACTGTCATTTAATATCATAGAATTGTTTTATCTCTAAATTCTGGGGGTATTTCCTCAGGTCTTCCTTCACTTTGATAAGATCCAACTTATCATTTAATCCATATTTTGAGTTTTAACTTTAATAACTACGTAGTTCATTTGTAGTTCTGTTTAGATTCCTATTTCTTTAGATAGGGTCCTGATCTTTCATACAGTTTCTACAAACTTTTTAAACTTTTTAACCATCGAAACACAGTTATTATATATGCCCTTCCTAGTATTTCAGATTAGTGGAGAGTACACATTTTCCTGTATATTTATATCTGCTGTCTTTTCCCTGTGGTGACTCTTTTTTTCTTTTTGTGGTTTATGACTTTTTGCTGTGAGCTCATCTTCAACTGAAGTTGTTTGTTACTGAGGGTGTCCCATGAACCTTGGTAGGGAAATGTCCCTAAGACTTGTTTGCTTTTTCTTTTGCCAAATATTCCATAGGTTTCACTGGTCTGGAAAACATTTTTTGTGTTAACTTTGCAGTTTATGATCCCATAAATTGAGACTCTATATTTACACATGGCTCAAGGTTAGGATTTCATTTTTTATAGAAAGATTTTTTCATTTATTTAATTTTTATTTTTAAATCAGAGCCCTTTCCAGACACAAGCTAGTAGTAGAGTTTTTCTAAAACTTCTTTCCAGAGATCAAACTGTATAAAACATTTCCCAGTTTCAGCTCCCCACTTTGCAGAGACCGAAGACCACATAAAAATGCCCTTCTTGGATTATATTCAGGTTGGACTATATTCAGGCTGGATGTCCCCCTGGGCCACCAGAGGCAGCTTTGTTAGCCTACCAGTCTGCCCAAGACCTGTCTCACTCTTGCTGATAACTGGACAAAGTTAATTTGTTCTTTCACTCTTGGCTATGTGTTTACAATTTTTTTTATTATATTTTATGTGTTTATAGAAGGAATGGAATTTATTTTAACTCAAAGGCCGATGTTGCTGGAACCAAACTCTGCCATTTAATATAGATAGATATATAGATATAGGTGTAGATATGGAGCGAGACCTAACGTGAAGATTTTCCTGAAGAATATTCAAACCATCCATTTCTTTAAATTCTCTGAACTCCACTGCTTGGTTAAGCAAGATCAAGAGCTGTGTCTTGCCAGGAATGCTTCTCACCAGGCCACTTATAGAATTACCTTTTCTTAATATAGTTTGGCACAGTATTCTCAGCTAATATAGGCAGACTTTATAAGAAAGAGCTTTGTGAAATCCTTCACTGCCTTTACCATAAAGATGTTGTTGAAGACCACATTATGCCTGTCAGTACTACTCCCGGGATAATGGGACTTTTTTTTTGTTTTTTTTATGGAAACTATGAATTGAGTAACTACTAGTGTGTTCTTCTTTGAATGAATTGTCATAAAGCTTAGAGCCAAGTTTGTGGTCAACATCTATTAAGAGCATAAGATTCTTGGCATGCATTATTGGACTCTAACCTCACTCTTGACTCCACCTTATTTTACTATGCTTATTTCTCTTTTATCTCCTTGTATTTAACACACGCTTTCTCATGGTATATTATACTTATCTCTGTGAACTATTCACATCTTGACAGGGTGGGGTGAATGATAGATATGTCTATGAATGAACAGCATTAATGGGTAAGGTATCAAGTTAGTTGAATAACACAATGAATTGACCTCTGTGAGTTTCTACTGGAGGCAGAAAATAATTTATGCCACAAGAAAGATAAATACCGCAAAAGAATAGGCAACCATCAAAAATTATAACTGAAGAATGTTTAAAGAAATGGAACACACAACAACAAACTATATGATGCTCTCCTATTCACATGTATACCAAAAGGAAATATACAACAGTAAGTCAATAATGATTATATCTTTTTTTTGGTAGGATTCTGGTTGGTTTTTATTCTTCATTATGCATTCTTTATTTTCTAAAATTCCATAATAAACATATATTTTTACTATAATTATAAAATGGAGAAAAAGATGAATGCCACCATTATTTCTCAGGGCTGTGGGAAGCAATGGCATTTACCCCAAAAGATTCAAATGAGGATCCTTGACAGATGGATTATATGCAGGAGTGTTCACTAGGCTAAAGGAATCATCAAAGATTGTTCAGGCTCCCAAACACTAACAACATAGGGAGATGTTACCACTCCTAGAGGGACTGGAGGGGTATGAGAGAAAACAGAATGAGAGCCTGGGGAGTGGGGGCTACTCCACCAGAGCTGTTGTCACAGAGAAACACAGCCACTCTGAGAGATACTGTACCAAAGCAAGGAGGCAGGAGGAAAGAAACGCTCAGAGCTGTCTTTCTTTTACCCTCTGTGATGGTTAACTTTATGTGTTGACTTGACTGGGCCACAGTGTGCCCCACATATTTGATCAAACATTATTCTAGATGTATTTTGCGAAGGTATTTTTGGATGAGACTAACTTTTAAATCAGTAGACTGAGCAGATTACTCTCCACATGTGGGTGAGCCTCATCCAATCAGTCAAAGCCTAACTAGAACAAAAAAACCTGACCCTGAAGTAAGAAAGAATCCTTCTCACCTGATTGCCTTTGAACTGGAACTGTTTTTTCTTGCCTTTGAACTCAACTGAAAACATTGGCTTTTCTTGGGTCTCATGCCTGCTGGACCTCACTGCTGGTGGACTGGAAGTACACCATCAACTTTCCTGTGTCTCCGGCTTGCCAGCTCATCCTGCAGATCTTGATACTTGGAAGCCTCCCTAATCATGTGAGCCAATTTCTCTCTCTCTCTGTACACACACACACACACACACACACACACACACACGCATGCAGCAAGGTACATAAGGTTAAGGTACATAGTACTATATGTCATAGGATGGAACTACTTACACAATAGAAATTATAATAATTACATTAATAATTAACTGTACCTAGCACTTACCCTGTGCTAAGCACTATGCTAATTGCTTTACATGAGAAATTAGATATTTTCTTTTAAAATATTAGATAATGAGGCAGAAACACAGACCCTTTTACAGAGAGGTAGGTGTACACATGCAAATCCAGCAGGTGATTGGAGGAATAACTGCAGTCTGCTCAGGTACTGTGAAAATAAGAGGCTCTAAAGATGGAGGAGCTGCCATCTGGGGCTTCACGTTCATTCAGTACAACCCCAGTTATTGCCAAAGTAACACTGTGGTCAAGTCAAAGCCACTTTGTGTGTAAAGAAAATGAATGCGCAAAGCCTTGCAGCGGAAGTGGTTTAAGTCCTTGCGGGAGGAGAGAAGCTCATTCAGGCACCCTGATGATTGTCTTCTCTAGCTGTGGCCCATGGCCAAAACTAAACAGTAAGTAAAACAAAGAAGACAGCTCAGAAGGGCATATCATTAAACACATGGCATCCTGGCACTCAGCTTTCTCTATTTCTGTTTGGTCTGTGTCTTGCCAAGCCTTTGGAAGAAGGAAGGTGGTGGTCGTCATTCTGTCAGATATGGTCCCTTAATAGGGAGAGAAAAAAAGCACAAGTGAAAGAAAGCCAGCTGAAATGAATTAGATCATTCTCTGCAAAGTGGTGATGCCCATGGCAAGGCAAGAACAGCTTCTCCTCCCAGTCTTTAGGCCTCTCCTAAGCAGAACATGTTGAAGGTCAGTCTGAGGTAAACCTGCCACTGCATCTGACTCATACCTGCCCTCAGCTGGCTCTTGCCACTAACAGACTGAAGAGGAATGTTGGGGCTTGTTCAGTGTTCTTTAGATGCAGGTCAAGAACATTCAGTTTTGTTGCTTACAAACTGTTCCTTATAACAAAGGACACTATATTCCATCCTGAGCTTTGAGTAGGTACTTTAAGAGCCACCATTGTTGCTATATTCTGAATTAAAGTGGCCAGTGAGCCACTGGATTCTGAAGACCAAGAAGTCAGTCCTGTGATACCAAAATGAAATGGGAACAGTCCAGATTGCAAGTACCTACACAGCTTTAAGACTAACCTGATGTGGCTACCCAGGACCTGGGATCAGTGCCATGAGGTGAGAGTGGGAGAAGGACTTTCCATTTCCACAGAGCTTTAAGTCACAGTTCTGGGAGCCAGGGAGCTTGAGTTCTGGTCCCACCTCTGCTTCTAAATTGTCTTATGTCTTACAGTGAAACAGCTTCTCTGTCCTCAGCCTTCTCATTATTTAAATAGTGCAGTTGTGCAAAAAAGCTTCTCTGGACTTTACTTGGGGTGGGGGGATTGGTTATAACTCAATATATACCCATGAGTTACAGAGCCTAAGGTAGTGGCACTTAAAACATGGGTTCCTGATCTCTTTGCTGCTGCTGGTATTCTTTAAGCGAGGAGCAGAGAGTCTCAGCTCCAAAACCCTGATATTGAATGTCCATACTGCCTGGGGTATCTTGGATTCTGACCTCTACCTGTGGTCTGAGAGAGCTTTGCAAATTGTAGATGAGCTGTCGCTAGCTTATCCTATGCAATGCAGACATCACGAATGGATCATATTATTTCCCCAAGACCTTCTCAATCCAGAGGTTCAAGCAAACACTATTAATAAATTAGAATAGGTTTGCTAGATGAAATGTACTTGCCATCCTTGCTCTCATCTCTTTTTAGTTTTACGTTCTTCATTAGGAAACATCAAGATTAATTGGCTTATATAGAAAATTCAGCTATTGTTTGAGATGACCACATTTTAATTAGGGCTTTAAGTAATTGAACTCTTTAGGGAACAGTCTTCATATTTAAAGTATTATATAAATGAAGAAATTTGTTCTCATAACTTAGTACTGGGTAAACAAAGATACAGTTACCACAGAATTATGGCATGTGAAGAAGAAAAGCAGTTTTAAACATGTGTCTGGACATCTCTTTAGTCCCGTGGAAGAAACAAAGCACAGTTATTCATAACACATTCAGTATAATATATATTTTTTTCTCATTCTGAGTAATGATGTTACTCGTATCTCCTTTGGGAGGTTTCCAAAACCTAATGGAGTTTCACAACATTTGGCTGTAATTATCTTTAAATTAATTAATTCAATTTAATTTAGACTGCTTTGCACCAAGCTAAGTTATCCATTCCTTTCTTTGTAAATATACACTGCAATTATTGGAAGGCAGCTGTCATATCCTTTCCCAAATGTCACAACTGGGTTAAAAATGCTTTTGGGCTTACATTACATCATCTGCTCTGATGCTTAATGCTCTTCCTAGAATCATTTCTGAGTTATTTACATTATAACAAATAACATTAGATACTTGGGAACTTTTTTCTCTCATTGTCAACATACAAAGTTTATGGAGGCTCTGTGAATTTTGTTTGATAAAACTTGTGTTTCACTTTTCATATTCCTCAATCACTCAATGATAATTTTTTAAAATAATTAATTCATAGCGAAGACTAGAGAAGGCCAGAAGTAGGGAGCTCAGTTGAGGCAGCCTAGCTTGTTAGAATAAGCCAGGAGGAGACATGTTTTCATTAAGATGCAACAGACCACCTGGGAGAAATTTAGACTGCTGAAGAACTTGGTAATAAGACTTCTCCATTTTTACTAATGGTCCTGAATAAAAGAGAGGCAAAAGGTGCCCCATCTGGATAAACAGCACAGTGGGTGGGCATGGAATGTCTCTTCACATAGCAGCAAACTGAGGTATGTGGGCCACATCCTGGAACTCTGGCTTAGGGCCAATGTAAGAGGAGAGGCTGGCCACGTGAGGCTCGCAAAGCTTATGCTCCAGGGCTCCTCAAACATACGTCTTCCAGGAACCGGGGAAGGGCCTTAGCAATGTCCTCACATGGTCAGATTGTCTGATAAATTTTGCCTTCGAAAAAGAAAGAAAGATATTTTAGGCTCTGTCAGTCAAGGCTTGTCTCTGTCCACTCTTACTTTACCTCTGTCCTTCCTTCTCTTGTGTTAAGTATGTCGAGTGCTCATGGAGTTTTGAGGCTCCATTTCAGGGCAAATTGAATTGGAGATACATTTAGTTAAGTTAGTGGGATATGTTTATGAGCTTCACAGTCACTTTGTGCATTGGTTAGTGGCTGTGAGCTGTCCCACTGTGGGGGCCTGTGCCCTCATGCTGATTTGGCTGCCGTGTTGTGATGGAACAGGGCCAGAGGTTATATTGTGATAATGACATGTTTGTGGCACCTGCACTGGTAAAGCCAGATAGTAGAGGAGAAGCTAAGATTTAAGCATGTGGAGACAGAAACTGGTATGTGGAAAACTATTCCAGTTATCAGACACGTAAAATGATAGGTAGAGGATTCTATTTTCGATAGCATCTGGTCAAAATAAAAGTGTTCTTCTCTCAGGAATAGACCCGATAATCTAGTTTGTGAAATAATAAAATTCCCATACGATGTTTTTTTTGTTGTTGATGAAAATTAATAGAATGAACTGATGAGACTTCTTGGGCGTGAGGGGTGCAAACCTATGCCAGCACTACACATAGGAGAAATGTCTGCATGTGAAGTTATGTGTTATATGCATCTTAACATATTGCCCCATGTCTAGAGCATCTTAATATATCTTGTCCTAACAAAATCTTCTGGTTCAAGACGAAATGGTACACAAAATAGTCACTGACACTAGTGATCTAGGAACAAAATTTTGAACTCAACCTTTAACCAGTCAAGTATATAGCAAAAGAATAGTTTGATTAAATAGCAGTGCAACTCAATACAACAAAGCAGCATCATAATCATTTAAAATTGCCTTTGAATTGCTCTAGTGTATGCCTTAATTTCAAATCAATTTAGTATTTTTTTCAGATTTATTTGATATATTTCTTCAGATGTATTTCAAATATAATAAGAAAGAAGTAGCCCAGTGGAAGCCAAATTATAAGCTGTAAGACTGGCAGAGTTAAAAATGTCAAAAACTCTACCACCTAGTACCATAGAAACTTAAAAGCAAAACAAAACAAAATAAAACTCTGATGGTTAAAATTCATGAAGATAAGGATAAAATGAGTTAATAAAGGTAAGAAAATATAGATAATGAAAATGACAGAAGAATTTTAAAAGAAGGTTAGGTCACTCGTAAATGGGAAAGAAAAAAAGCAGGAAGGGGATTAAAATAAGAATGATATAAAAAACAGTCAAACACTGCATAAAGGCCAACAGCAGCTTTATTCTAATTAATTCACTGACTTTGATAAATACTGTGATCTCTCTTTATAGCTTGTTACAATGAGCAATAATTTTACTCAATACCATTTAATAAAAATATAGTTGTTTTTATTTTTTTAATTATTATCTCAATAACATTTGTAGAACATAAAATGGAACACACAAGTACACATATGCAAAAATATGTTTTGAAAAAAGACATTCTGGAAAAAAATTTTAAATGGTCAAAACTGTCATGAGATTCTGGTTGGCTTGTTCCAACACTACATGTTTCATTTAGCTTGGAAACTTTTCAAAGAGACAGACATTTCTTATATCAGATTAGTTTTTAGACTGGATGAATATGTTGAGAACTTTCCAAAGTTGTAAAGATTCTACAGTGCACTTGAAGGCTATGTTTACTCGGATCACATATGGATCAAATAAAAAAGTATTATGTCTCAAAGAATTGACAAAGAAATACAGTATTATTTTGGTTGCTTAAAGGAGTTTTTTTTTTCTAATGAAAAATTTGTTCTTCTGATGTTGCAATGAAAGTAGCTTTCTTCAAATAATGAAACTTTCATAGGAATCATTGAGCTGATTTCTAAATTTGATTCATTTTTCTGTGAGCAATTGGCAATTTGAACAGTGACTTGCTTACCCTAAACAGTTTATATTAATCAAAATAACTAGAAAATGTGTACAATATGAATTAGACAATCAAATAAATAAACTAGAAAACAAATGCTACTCCATTATTGTAAATTCTCCATTGGATATGACAAATGCTTTATCAGTCGGTGATTATTGTACATTACTCTTAATAACAGAAAACTCTGTGCATAATTTTAACTTTTTTTGCCAATTGAAAACCATTTATCTCTGGCTTTATTCAATAAAGTAAAATAAATGGTCAGTCACATGACAACATATGAAAGATGAACACGAAAAGCTATAAGCATGCTTTTAAAATATTAATAATTATGTAGGGTATATGACAAACACAGCTCATTTCTTAATCCCTTTAGAGAAAAAGCTGCCCCAGTAGTACTGAAGTTGTTTATTACGGCAATATTTCTGCAATAGTGAGTATATTTGCTTTCAGGTTTGTCTAGTACAGTGTTTCCCAATGGGAATATAAGAATAACCATATTGAAATTTTCTAGTAGTCACATTGAAATAAGTAAAAAGAAACAGTCGAAATTTATTCTAATAATATATTTATAGATCTTAACCTATAGTCAATAACATATTTAAATTTTAAATTCTTTTCTTTTGTACTAAGTCTTTGAAATGAGCTGCGTGTTTTACTTCACAGCACACTCAGTTCCGATTAGCCACATTTCAGGCATTCAATAGCCATTCAATATGGCTAGTGGTTATCATACTGGATAGTGCTTCGTGTGTTCTAAACATATATGACAACTCAAAATTTTTTTAACAGGTCCAAATGCAATGAAACAATTTGTCCATTAGAAAGTGTTCAAGCCTTATAGCAGGCTAATAAGAAGTTAAATTCACTGCAGGGCTAGATCATGTGAAGTTGACTTCTTGGGCTGAATCTCTCCCAGGTGATGAAAATAAGAAAGCACAGATGAGTGGGGCCCTCGGAAGAGTGACCAGGCAAGGGCAGTAATAGTGTGACCACCTGCAAAAGCTGGTGACCAATCAGCTGAGCCACAGGACCTCAGAGGGGCACTCTGTGCAAATATCACAAGGCTATGAGGGAGATACCCAAGGCTCAGAGGAGAAAGGAGGGGACACTGCGGATATAATAGAGGATTAACCCTGTGGAATGCCAACAACGGTATCCGAGGGCCCTGGATGCTTTGTATAAATATGACAACTGACTGAGCCTCAGGACAATCTACAATTAAATATTGTTCTACTGAGTTTACAACGAACACCAATAAAGCTGGGACAGGTGAGCAGTTTGTCTAACATCACACAGTAATGAGTGGAATTGGAATTGGAATGCAGGTCTGTGTTGTTTCAAAGCCTCCACATCCATAATGCCCCTTTCAGGAAGAATGGTATTCCAAAGATTATGCCAGAGGTCTCAGGAATCAAAAACACAAAAATTATCTCACCGTCCACAGAGAACTGACTCTTAAGTAGATTTTTTCCCAGGAGATGATTTTCATACTTGAGTGTTACTGTTTGGGATAATAAGAGTCAACTCTGAGCATTCCTTAATTAATACAAAGGCTGTGGAGTTTAAGAACGTGGGTTCAAATCTTAGCTGTGCCACTTACCAGTTACATCAACTTGGGCATAATGAATAAAATAGTGGATATAAATATTCAGCTTATTGCTTAGTACATAGTAAGAGCTCTATAACCATAAGGTATTGTTGTTTGTTATCATCAGCACATTTTTGTTGAGTATCTATTCTGGGTTATTCAGCAGTACTCAGTGTTGGCTCTAAAATTTTGATATAGGAGAGATTCAGGGGTTAGATTCTGGTTAGGGGGACAAGAGTAGGCAGAGAACTTGACTTAAAGCTGCTTACATAAGATTCTGTTTGAGAAACATCAGTTTTACATACAAACGCTAGGGAGAGTAGACTGACAGAAACCACAGAGGGGCTAACGCTGTGCTCCTAACCACCCCTTGTGGTCACAAGTGTAGATTCTATAGAGAGTACATGTACATATCTACATACCTGTCATTGTGCTAGAAAAGAATGTGGGATGACACCACTTTTTAAAACCTAACCATCTTATTGGAAAAGTGAATATGTAAATAAATGATGTGATTGGAGACTTTCTGAAAGAGAGACCTTACCAAGCACTGTGGCAAATAGGAAGAGGGAGCTGACAGTGCTTTGTGGAGTTGGGTTCAGGATCAAAGAGCTATTTGAGCTGGATCTTAGAGGATACATAACAGTATACCAAGTGGAAAAATGCAAGGGCCAACTAAGGAAAGAAAACAGCATTAATAAGAGCCTGATAACATTTAAAGAACTGGGATAATCAGGAAATGATGTCTTTAAGAATGGCCTAAGAGGCAGTGTGGCTGCAAATTAGGAGATGGGTTTCAGGGGCATAACACCAGGGTATAACCCACGAGGACGGATTGGACCAGATAGTTTGCCAGGGCAAAATATTTAGACCTCATTGTGTAGGTAATGGTGAGCTCCTAGCATTTTTTAAACAAGGAAATACTGTCATCAAATCCTTATTTAAGGATATAAAAAGATTAGAGTATGGTGCCAGCTGAGAGAGATTCTCCAGTTGTGCTAGATTGTCAGAATATGCTAAATTGTGCCACAATAGTAAGCAAGCCCCAAACTGACTTTAAAGGCTTAGAACCTTTTCTCTCTCTTTTACTTCCTTTCTTTTATGTATTTTCCCATTTTAAAATGAATAATTATTGGCTTACATCATTTAAAGGCAACTTGTTTTATATAAAACAGTACGAAAGTTTCACTGTTTACCCTGACAATGGCTCTATGAGGCTGATAGAGTTTTGATTTAGTTTTTTAACACTAAGCAAGTAAAAGATAGAAAAAATTAGCAAAGAATTCTCTCAAATTCTCTGTAAAACTAGTAGTAGACTCAATCAAGGACATGGGGACAGAGTTTGGATCACTGCCTGGGAAGAGGATCTCTAGGAGGGGATGAAACCTGGCCTTGAGTTGTGGGGTATGCAGGCCCCTTACTGCCGTGGGAGTGGAGGCTGAATCCTTAGGGACAGAACAGGAATGCATTCCTTCAGGGCTGTCTGAGTCCTCTGTCTATCTAGAGAAACATCTCTCACCTCTGCCCATGACTGAATGATGAAAATAATTACTTTTAGTTGTTAAAAATCTTATTTTAAGATGAATACTTTTAAAAAACTCTTTGCAAAGACAAAAAGGGTATTAATTATGCAACAATTAGCACTGTGACAGGAGGTAGCAGCTCAGGGGCAATATTAATTTGAACAGAGATAAAGACAGACACTGAAAGAACACAAAGTTTGGGGCTCATAATTTAACTAACACAAATTATTTCTCTATCTGAAATCGACCCAGTACGGTAACTTGTGGTTATGTCACTGTGAACATTCTTTTCCTTTGCCTCATTGGAGAGGTTATACAGGCGTTCTGATTTTCCAGCTGTTTCTAATCAAATGAAATGAAAACTTGAAAATACACTCTGAACTGAACCCACACCATCTCCAGACCGTTTTGCTTCAAGCCACCCTAGGGAAGTAAAATCTTCTTATCACCTGCTTATAGCACTTCTATTTCATTCCTGACAGAGAGAACATACTAAGAGCTATTAATTAAGAAGAAAATCTGCTCTAGTCTCTCTCCAGCCCCTTGTCTTTGTGGTCCTGCTAAATGCCTAGGCTTGTGTGCCAAGTCTAGGCATTTAGTGGTGTGTTTGAAACAGGCCAATCAAATATGAAAACGAAGGCCTCAGGAGACATCAGAGGTTATAAATACCAGCCAGAGCCAAAAGGTAGTTTAAATACCAAGTTTAGGAAATATATCTGCAAGGAAAACTGCATGACATTCTCATTTTTGATGATAACTGCAAACATCACAAAACACTAGCAAAACTTGTTCTACAATATCGTAAAGAAATAAAATGATAATGTTCCATGTGAGTTGGTATTACATAATGTTATTGGTGAGAGCATGAGTGAGTGGTGTCTAATTTCCAGCTCCCATTTACTGAATGCCTCTGCACAAGTAATTTCATCTTTCTAAATATCAGTTTTCCCATCAGCATAATAGGCAGAGTACTCCTCTCACTAGATTTATTTGTGTTACTCTTTTTACCCATCATTATGAAGATATTTCTGCTCATACTTCTCAAATTTTCTTCAAAATATTTAATGTAGTAGAGCCTGTGGCTGTAATGCTGTAAGAATATTGGCATAATTGGCTATCATTTAAAAAAAATATTTTATAGCTATAAATGCTGATAGGTAATCTGTGTATTATACACATAAGAGTTTATGTTTAATTTATATACATCTTTGAATGGATCTAAAAAAATAATACTTTGGAAAAAGTTAAAGAATTGTCTTTAGTTTCATCTCAATTATCTTAACCCTCTGTTAATTAATTTATACATATATATGTTGTCTAATAGTTATTTATTTATTATTGCCTGCCATCTAAGAGTATATTAACAAAATACTTAAATACTTTATAACAACATAGTCATGGGTTAAATAATTCCCAAATGAGAATAAATATTGTGATATAAGTCAACTATACTGATAAAAAGGACATTGGCATTTATGAATTATTTTTCACCTTTTCTAGAGTATTAGTTCTTTATTTAGACTAGCAATTTCTCACTTTCCATTGCTCATTTCTACTTCCCCAAATCATCCCTTTTTTCTTATTTTCCATTTACCTAAAATTTTTATATCATATTCTATTGCAACTTGAATACTTTTCTGCATTCAGACTTTAGATGCTGTTAAATTATTTTTTTGAAGATCTTTTAAAATCATCTTAGTTTTTTTCTTGGTTCTCCATTTCTTCTCTATAATCTTGTGGCACTCTTTCCTGGCATGTTATACGTTTTACAGAATAACATTGATAGTGGTTGTTTCTGAGTTTTATATTTAGTAAAATTGTGCTTGAAAGTAAACTACCAATACTTCTAACTTCCCACCAAACTCAATGCTACTTTGGAATCAGCCAATAAAGCAGTATGAGAATAAAAGGATCAGGCAATGGTCTGTACTGTGCAGTCCCTACTGGAATATTACTGATTCTCTTCCTAATGGAAAGTCAGGCTAGCTTTCTCTTTCCCGGGATAATACTTTTTCTTTCTGAGTGATATACCATCACTTGCAATCGACAAGGAAAAGTTAATTGACCTGAGATGAAGCCTGCATAGGATGGTACATTTCCTCCAACATTAACATCCATGTGTGTGTGTAAGTATAAAGATAAATTCCAAATTGACATTTAGGAAGATAAAGAAAATGAGCTCCAATGAACTTTTATCAAAACGTGTTATTAGTAGAAAAAAATTTAGATTCTAAAGGATTCAATTGTCAAGCTGAGAACCTAAAAGTTTTATTTAAAAAAAAAAATAGATTCAAAGAGTGTGACAACTGCAAAAGGCCTACAAATCACCTCGGAACCTACTGGTTCTATGGATGAGGAAATGAGGCCCAGAGGCAGGAAGGGACTTGCCCAACTCTCAGGGGAATTACTGAACCAAGCCCACTCTAACGCTCCCATTAGAGTTTGTTGGAGATGCCAAAGTTAGTCTCTTAAACCGCTGAAAGAGATTGGACTGAAAGAACCTAGACACCTGGTGAGTATCCTAAAATTTAATGAAAGAAATTGGAGAATATATTTTCCTATTGCTTTGATTTCATAAAAATGTGCTTAAGTAAAAGTTAAAATTTGGACTGTCAAAATTGTCTATATAGTTTCACCATGGTTTTGAGTCTTTTTGAGTACCTGTTTTAGTATATTTTAATAAAGGTATATTCAGGTTTTTCTTATTATAAATGTATTTTTTAAACAAGGTGGAGTATGCAGTAGGGATGTTTTAATAAAAAGATTTGGGAGGAAATGCCACATCTCCACAGCATGCTTTTAATATAGAAAAAAGCAAATGTGTTCATATTTCTTTGGGGTTTGATGTTTCTGCTTAGGTCTTAGTCAAAGCACAATATATGAAAAATTTACAGGACTTTATTTTAGCAAATGTAATGAAATGGAACCGTTATCTAAAGAA
This sequence comes from Macroglossus sobrinus, assembly GCA_004027375.1. Classification (NCBI taxonomy): domain Eukaryota; kingdom Metazoa; phylum Chordata; class Mammalia; order Chiroptera; family Pteropodidae; genus Macroglossus; species Macroglossus sobrinus. The sequence goes on along the minus strand of PVKZ01000424.1, from coordinate 516,915 downwards.
ACAAGACATCTGGACAAGAACTCAAAGCACCTGGCTTTCTAAGATATATAGCCTCATTTGGAATAGTCGCTCCCTTCCTGTGTGTGCAATGAGTATTACTTTCATAGGCAGATGCCTAGGTGTACAGAAATCTAATTTCCTAAATTTTTCTTTAATTAAATCTAATGTCTATCTTAAGCCTCCGTGCTTCCTGAACATGGAAAATCTAATCAGTTCCAACTAACCCTAATACCACAAGTCTTTTTCAGTCATTTTGTTTTTTACCCTGCCCTCTTCCTCCTGTTCTGAAGGATGATATAAATTTCAGAGGCTCAACCAAGAGAACCTCTTCAGATATCCACAGATCAGACCACTGGCTTTTCTCTAACTACATGTTTCCATTTCCTTGTTAAAATTCACACTGTTCCTTCTATTTGTAAAGGACTTTCCCATACCAATAATCTTGTCTTAAAGCATTATTCAATTTTTAAAACAGGCCCTTAAGCATGCAGGACCACAGTCCACCCAAGTGGAGTCACAGCTGCCCTCTTTGGTCCAGGCTCATGTAATTATCCAGAGCCTATAGGCATTTGTGACTTGGGCCCTAAATTACTGTTTTACATTCAGTTTCAAATTGAACTCACCACAAAGCAATGTAGAAAAAATCTGACTAGGGTTATTACAAATGAAAGTAAGACCAGGATAGAGAATCAAGGGGCCTTTTTTCCATGCTTTTGGGCTGTACTTAATAGGCTGTGTGACTTTGAGTAAGTCCTTCAGCTTCTGTGTTCCTCTGTTTCTCACTAGTACATATGACAATAGAGTGAACTTGCAGTAGTAAAAGGCTCATGTGTGTTGTCGCATATATCAGCTCTTCATAAATTTTTATGGCTAAGGAATAGTCCATTATGTGGATATACCACATTTGTTTATCCATGCATAAATTGATGGAAATTTAGGTTGTTTTCACTTTTGGCCATTATGAACATTTGTACATAGGTTTTGTGTAGATATATGTTTTCATTTCTCTTGGGTATATACCAGGGAGTGAGATTGCTGGATCATATGGTAATCCTATGTTTAATCTTTTGAAGAACTACCAAGTTGTTTTTCAAGGCAGCAGGACCATTTTATATTTTCATCAGCAATATATAGGGTTCCCAATTCCTCCACAGCCTCACCAATATTTATTATTATCTATCTTTCTAATTCTAGCATCCTAGTTATATCTCATGGTGGTTTTGATTTGATTTTGCTAAATGATTAATAATATTGAACATTTTTTCATGTGCTTATTGGCCATTCAAATAACTTTTCTAGAGAAATTTTTACTCAAAGACTGCTCATTTTTCATTATATTATTATTGAATTCTAAGAATTCTTTATTCTAGATAGCAGTTCTTCATCAGATAAATGATTTGAAAATATTTTCTCCCAGTCTATGTGTTGTTTTTTTTCACTTTCTTGATGGTTTCATAAAATGAAATCCTTTTGATTTTACCTTTTCTTGCCAATACCTCTGTACTGCTTCAACTGTAAGAAGCTGGGCTAGGGTGCTGAAAGCTGTGACTTCATATACCTTTGTCCCCAGATCTTGACTTCTCTGTTCAGTTTGTCAGCACAAAGCTAAATTAGCACTGGCTGAGACTACCTCCTTAAACAGCAACAATAATCATGCTTCCTCTATTTGTGCACTAGCTACACTGGAGGAGCCTGGAACAACAGCCAACTTGACTGTGGCTTGACAGGCAACCCCTGAAGCAATGTCTGCTCTCACTTAGTTAGAGCCCTTTCTGCCTTAACTAGAGTTCAAAGTCACCAGAGTCTTTCAGCCTAAAGTATAAGATTCACCGCTAATTTTCCTTTGGGTCAGTTCACTATGATAATTTGTTTTCTGTTGCATTAAATTATTTAACTCTTCACATTTGGTCACAGATAATCTAATTAGGAAAAGTACAGTGCACACTGCATGTAAATCAAGTGTCTCTCTTGGAGTGGCTCAGAGGTACCCAAGACAGATTCATTATTTCCAATTAATGTTCCATGACCATACCGGTGTATTTTCAGTCCTCCAATCTAAGACTGAAAGATATGAAATGACCTAACTGAATATGCTAAACCCATAAACTTCCAAGCATGAATGTGCCTTTGTAAATCTGAAATCTCTGGAGAGCCCTTTGTTTCCAACATGCAAGAGGGCTTTGATGTGTGCAAAGCCTGCTTTGAATTTTAGGCAGGCTTTTAATTAGCAAATTGTAAGCTTGCATGGAGCCATTACAGATCAGATGTTCTTAAATTCATTATTAAAACTCATTGGAAGTACAGAGAATTTAGGAGCCATTTATGAGGCTCTCAGAACTGTCAGATCTGTTCTGGATAGGTTTATGGATATTAGTTTTACCACCTTTGCTTCCTAATTTTAAATACATTAGAACATGAAAAAAATGTGAAATTGTATGCAAATGGCTAGACTCCATGGGAGGATGAATTTTCAGCTAAAGGTTCTGAGACAGAGACTGGCTCCCATGAGGTTTATGAGGAGTGCTCTCAGGAACCACTTCTGTAGGAGAGGCATGCAGGTGCATACTGCAGTCTTATCATCTGGGTTATGCTGAAGCTTAACCCTAGTTATAGGATTTAGGGATCAAGAGGTAATCTTGGGGAAGGATCTGATGGGAACACATGTCTCTGTACTGTCTTTAGACAAGGCGAGTGTGCTATTCTTAATAGGAGGGGTGGCCCACTTCTGCCAGCCCAGAGGGTTTGGGGAGTTAAGAGTTTCCAAAATGAAGGGAGAGCTGAAATCAACGCAGATTGCCTTGGTTGTAAGTTTCACCTTCTTTGGTGCTCTGCTGTCCTGAGCCTGGTAGTCAGTCAACTTTCTCTGCCTTCTCCCTCTAGATGAGAGGTTCTCTGTAAGCTGCAAGGTGTCCTCTGACTTCCACATTAGGCTCTCAATCGCCTGTAAATTGTTCTTGGGCTTTCATGATCTTTTCTATAGCATCAAGCTAACTTAGCAATAGCTATTGAACTTCATTGTCAATATAGTTGCTGTTTCCTCCAAACTTTTCACGCATCGGGTATCTTATACCAGCTATTGCATTTTTTTTTCACTTGGTATAGAATCTCAATTTGCCACTGGCTGAAGTTTTAACAATCAGACAAGGTATTCACTTCCTAGGGCTGTCTTAAAAACTGGGGGGTTGAACAACATAAATTTATTCTCTCCTAGCTCTGGAGGCTAGAAGTCTAAAGTCAAGGTGTCAGTAGAGTAGTTGCTCCCTCTGAAGCTCTAAGGGAGAGTCCTTCCTCACCTCTTCCATTGTCTGGTGGCTCCTGGCATTTCTTGGCTTGTGACTTCATGACTCCAATCTCTGCCTCCATCTTCACGTGGCTTCTTTCTGGTATCACTCTGTCTGAGTGTTTCCCTTTTTCTCATAAGGATGCCAATCATTAGACTTAAGGCCATTTCTAAACTCAGGATGATTTTATCTTGAGATCTTCAACTAATTACATCTGCAAAGACCCTAATTTCAAATAAGGTTATATTCTGAGGTTCTGGATGGATATGAGTATTGGGGGACACTATTCAATCTACTACAGATAGCCACTTTGTGCTGGGAGCTATTTGTGCTTGACTTACTACCAATGAAGAGTTTCATGTTGCCAACCATGTGGAACCCCATGTTACCTTTGTCACCCCACCTCTGATATCAACTTCACAGCTTGGGTTTTCCAGGAAGCAAACCCTGAGACAGACTTTAGTCTGCAGAATGTTTATGAGGGAATGCTCTTGGTACCAATGGAAGGAAGAGGGAAGTCAGCTGCAATAGCCTGAACCAACGTCTTGAGAGCTTTGGAGCTCAAATCACCTATCAGAGTTGTCCTGGGCTGGTAAAATGTGGTTGGATGTCTATATACTCACCTCTATCAGTCTCTGGATATGGGCTTGACCTAGGAAAGAATTGACCTTGAGTAAGGTGGCTTTTTGCAGCTGAGATAATCCCTGGAGGGATTGACAGCTGAATTGCCTGCTGATAGTACTCCAGCAGTGGGCAAAAAGTCCTTCTTTTAAGTACATGTGGGCAATATGTCACTGTGTCCACCACAATACCCAGAGGTGAGGGTAATGGGATGAATATGGAATTATAGCTCAATAAAGACTCTAGGCATACCAAATTCTGAAACTCATGACATAGAACCTGTCTGGGCTCCACTAGCTAAAAAGTATTACCTACCAAACCTCAGTTGAGAGTGGTTCAGTAACTGAGCCAACTTGAACATAGAGCAGGAAAACCTCTGCGGAATTAGAAAATGTAGCTGCTATCACTATGACTTGGGAATTAATATCATTACTTTAGAGAACAATAGACTAATACTCAGGAAAAGTTAATTGACCTGCCCAGTCATCGGGCTATGAAAGTATATGAATTTTGTTACTTTTTATTTTTTACTTGCTTAAAAAATTATGAAATATTAAACATACATAAAATTCTGGAAAATAATTTAACTAACACCCAAGTGCTCACTACCCAATTTTAAGAAGTCTTAACATTTTATTGTATTTGTTTCAGATACTTCACTTTAAAAAAAATCATAACAAATAGTTAAAGAAACCCTCTTTTACATTACTATTCAACCCTATTTCTCTCTTCTTAATTAATAACATGAATTTGGTGTTTATCGTTCCCATGACTTTCTTTCTTATACTACCTATGAATGTATTCATAAATAATATATAGTACAATGTTGCATGTTTTAAGATTTATAGAAATGAATTATACAAAAATATTATTCTGCAACTTGCTTTGTTCACTCAAAATTATATTTTTGAGATTTATTACGAGAGTTAGCCATGTTGATAGATATAACTCAATTAATTTCAACTATTTTATAATCAATTTTTCTGTTGATGGGTATTTAGATTGTTTTCAATTTTCACTTTCATGAACAATGCTTCAATGAAATTCTTGCTTATGTCTTGGTGCACATGTGAATGAATGTGAGTATATATTTAGAAATGGAGCTGTTAGCTTTTAAGATATGTGCATCAGGGCCAGGACCAGGGTGAGGCAAGCGAAGCACCTACAGCAGCGATCCTCAACCCTTTTGGCACCAGGGACCAGATGCTCCTATGGGAATCCAATGTCTGATGATCGAGGTGGAGCTGAGGCAGTGATGCTAGTGCTGGGGAGTAGCTGCAAATACAGATGAAGCTTCACTCTCACCTGCTGCTCACCTCCTGCTCTGCAGCTACAACACAGTCTTCAGGATACCCCCACTTGGGTGCCAGCCTGCACTGGCACGACCCTGAAAATGAGCACCTCCTTTAATGCTGGCCCTGTGCACCTGGTTTGACTCGCTCTGGTTGACCCTGAAGAGCAAACTTGTCAGTTTTCATAAATATTGTCAAATTGTTTCTCCATATGTTTGAACCAATTTACATATCATTGGTACAGTGTGAGAGTCCTACTTATGTTACATTCTTGTTTAATTTGATCTCAGACTTTTTAATTTTGCTAATCTGATGGATGTGACACAGTTTGTGAAATTTGCATTTAACCTATTACTAGTAAATTTGAGCACAATATCCTAAGTTCATTAACCATCCAGATTCCCTGTTTTATGAATTGCCTCTCATATTTTTTGTCCATTTTTCTATCATATTACTTATATTTGTCTTATTGGTCTATAAGTGTTCTTCAGTTCTAGATCCTACTCCTTTTGTGTTATATAGATTGCAGGTGTTTTCTCCCAGTCTATGTTTTGTTTATTATACTTTTTTTATATAAAAGTTTTGTTTTTTAATATAATCAAAATAATCTATTGTTACCTTTGTTGGTTATATTTTTCTCTTTTCCTTAACCTGATGTCATAAAAGATATTTTCATAAATTTTATTCTAAAGTTCAGAAGTGTTGATTTTTACATTTAAATCTTTACTATACTTGAACGTATTTTGTGTATGATATGAAGTTTTCCACATAAATACTCTATTTTTTTTTTTGCTGTTTATGAAGATAACCAGCAAAAACAATTTGAAGTGTAGTCATAATTTTTGACTCAGGAATTACATTATTAAGATTTATCCTAAAGAAAAAAATAGAAATATATGCAAAGATTTTCTAAGATGATGATCCTATGATAAGGAAAGAATTACAGACAATTTAAATATTTAACAGTGGGAGAAGAGGTGAAATAAATTTGATTATAGTTATGTAATGCTATCTAGCTTTAAAAAATAATGTATTTGAAGAAAACTAATGACACAGAAATAAGTTAATGATAGAGTAGTAAATAGAAATGTCTGGTTAAAGCAGTGTATATAGTTTAATATTTTGAAAGAATATGTAAACTGACAAAATAAGCTGAAAAGTTATTTATTGAACTACTGATGGTTACCTCTGGGTCATGAAATTATACATGGATGATTTTCTTTTCTATTCACATCTACATTTTCCACATTTACCAGGTTTTACTTTTAATAATAAAAGTTGAAAGTTATTTTAAAATAATTATTCTAAGAATTGAGGTTTAACAGAGCATTCATGTGTGATTAATGACGAATAAGTTTTCTTTGTTACTTGCTACTCTGGTCAGAAGGAGTGAAGCTTAGAATCTTAATGACAGGATAGAACTGAGGTCAAACTTCCTTCCCCACAATCCTCTATACTTATATGGCCATGTGTTCTGATTCAAGGTTCAGAAGATTAATCCCTAGAGGTCTGTGCAAACCATATGGAGTCTCAAGGCCATATTCTAAGCACTTTAATCCAGATTTATTTTTAAACAAGTAGGAATCAAAATTATGGTTCAACAACTGGAATTTAGTGAGGTAAATGTAGGCATTCTGGCAGTTATGAAAGATACTATCTTTTTTGAGAAGAGGCAGGAAGCCTCCTATCACATAGGAGAGGCTGTATGTGATTTGAAGACACTTGCTGTAGACATTATGTAATAATAAGTAGGAAGTCCAAACTTTTCTCTCAACCCAAATGAAACAGGTTGTTTCAAAAGCCAAATAAAACTGAACCCTTAGAACTTTCTGAGATATGCTTTACTTCTTTTCACTGCTAGCAAGACACAGATAGATGCTGAATGCTTGTGCAAAAATATAATCTTGAAGAATTAGATAAAGATAGAATTTTAATTCTTTATATTTTTTAAAAGTTTACAAATATTTTAAAGTAACAAGATTAATTTGATAGATCCATTGTACCCATTAGTGTGCAAGTCATTGTCAATGTCAAACTTTCCAGGGGGAAAAAAGAAGTTCTGATTTGTAGCATTTGCTGATTTCTGTGGTGTACATACTTTCACCATGGCTGATTTGAATCTATTATGGTGACATCACTAAATGGGGAGTTGGGAAGAGAGGTGCACAATCTACTCTTCCCACTGTGATCTAGCTCCAGCATACTACTGATTGTACCCAACTTCTATAATGAATGAATATTAACAATTTTTAATACATTTTTCATAAAATAAATAAAACATTTTGAATAATGCTGAAGTCTTTTCTGTTTCTCCCCACAGATTGATATCCTTACCTCCTTTTCCCAGAGACAACTACTATCAAGAATCTGGTATGTATTCTTCCAGACTACATTTTTATACTTTTGATACTCATATATGTAGTCAAAATAATACATGTGCTTTGCATATTTTGAATTTTACCTAATAGTTTCATATTATACATATTCTTCAACTGACTTTTCTCTTCACTATTATGTTTTCTGAAATTTGTTTATATTAGCACATATAGATGCAGTCCATCCATTTTAACAGCTGATCATGCTCAATTACATGAAAATATCACTATTTATCCATCCTCTGGTTAATAGACTTTTGCTACAACAAGTGATTAACCACCTATAGATTAGCTCAATATCTAGAATTACACCTAGAAATGAAATGAATGGGTTGAATGGAGGTTCATTTTTTATTTTAGTAATATTGACAAATTGTTCTCCAAGTAGGAGCATCTAATTTATGCTCCTCGCAGGAGTATTTGAGAGTTTCTCGTTTCCTAAATTTTTGCTAACTTAGTATCATCAGATTTTTTTTAATGCTAAGCTGCTATAACAAATAGTCCCCAAGATACACTAGTAATTAAGAAAGACATTTCTCTCTTGCAATCTTATGTTGGGCAATACAGGCTGGTAAGGTGGCTCTGCTTCACACAGTTATTCAGGAATGCTATCTTCCATTTGTTATACTGCCATCCCTTAGGTTATCATCCTTGTCTTCATGGTCGTAGTCAGGTTGTTGCCAGATAATAACTTTTGGAAAAGAATTAGAGAATTTCTAACAAAAAAAATTTCTTATACACAAATAAGGCATAAGTTAATATTCCTTAAGGGAAGTAAAAGCAAAAATAAACAAATGGGACTACATCAAATTAAAAAGCTTCTGCTCAGCAAAAGAAACCATCAACAAGGTAAAGACAACCATCCTGATGGGAAAATATATTTGCAAGCAATGCCTCCAATAATGGCCTAATATTCAAAATATACGAAGGACTCATATGACTCAATAACAATTTTAAAAACCTAAACAATCCAATCAAAAAATGAACAGAGGACCCGAACAGACACTTCTCCCTAGAGGACATACAAATGGCCAACAAATATATAAAAAGATGTTCAACATTGCTAGCTATTAGGGAAATAAAGATCAAAACCACAATGAGATACCATCTCACACCTGTTAGAGTGACTATAATCAACAGAACAACACATATTGGAGAGGATGTACAGAAATAGGAACTATCATACATTGTTGGTGAGACTGCAAATTGGTACAGCCACTATAGAAAACAATATTGTCCTCAAAAAACTAAGAATTGATCTACCATATAATCCAGCAATTCCTCTACTGGGTATTTACCCCAAGGACTTGAAAACTCATATTCGAAAATATGAGTTTTGGTACATATATACAATGGAATATTACTCAGCCATAAGAAGAGGTGAAATACTGCCCTTTGCAACAACATGGATGGACCTTGAAAAAATCATACTAAGCTGAAAAGGTGAAAACCACATAATATCACTTATATGTGGGATATAAACCTAAAAGCAACAAATGAACAGGACGAACAAACAGAGACTCATGGACATGGACAATGGACTAGTGGTTACCAAATGGGAAGGGAGAGGGGAGAAGGGAAGAAATGAATAGAAAAAAAAGTTAGTATGCCTTCTACTCAATTTTCAATGAAAAAAATTAGTCTTATGAATGCATAGGTGCATTCATAGGAAGAGGCTGGGAAATATAGTCCCTGGCTGGACAACCATGCTTCAGGAGGAAAGGAAGGAGTGGTTGGGGACTAGCATTTTTTCTTAAGCATGTGTTTGTTGGCCTTCTGGGCTTCCTTTTCTATCATTCAGCTGGTAATATATTTTGTCTATTTTTATTTTGTTTGTTTTTCTTATTATTTTATAGAAATTCTTTATACATTCTAGTTTGCCTACCTAATTTATGCAATAAATTTGATCATTTAAAATGTACCAGTATACCTCAATAAAGATATTTTTAAATATTTTAGTATACATTTAGAGGAATTTATTTTTTAAACAAGTCATATCACATTCTTTTGATCAAATAAGATTCCTCTTATAAAATGAGTAATTACTAACAAACCCAATTTTTCACTATCTAGAAATACAGAATCCTACCTATTCAGTTTATTTAAAATGAGATAGACCTATATACTCTTTTGTCTTCTTAAAAATCAGTTCAGTCTTATGGCAAGTTTTTTAGGCTAATATAGGTTACTCAATGTTAAAACTTAGGAAAATTGTAGTTTCTTAGATTCATTTGAAACTTCTGAACCTAAAAGAGAATCTGAAACCATGTATGACATTGTGGTAATTTTCTTCACCACTCTGAGTTTCCATTCTTTCATCTGTAAGAATGACATTATTTGCTATTGTGTACTACATGAGATTGTTATAAGGATCATCCAAGATAATGTAGAGAAAATGCTCTATTGAATTTAAAGCTTATATAAATTTTAAGAATTAAAATTCCAAATAAGATTTTAGTAGCATGCATTATATTTCATTTGAAGTCTTCTAAATTCTGTTTCCAGTTCCACTGACATACTCTATTTATTATCTACATGGATATTTCATACTCCATACAAAGGTCTGACTTTTGGTGGTCACTACCGTCTCTGGGTGTGTGTATATAGATGTGGTTGGAATAACAGCCATGTGCTCTACTATGTCTGTGTGAAATAAGACTCTTCTGAGAGTTGCTTTTACCCACAACTGCTTTTTTCCTAATGGCAGCCTGGGTGACTGGCTTTCCACCCTGTTTTCAAGCAGTTTTCAGTTAAGCCTCATCACTTCAAGTTATGCCTTTGAGTTTCTTTCTGTCACTGATTTAGGCCAACCCAACTTATCATTCATCACTGCCTTCACTATGGGCAATCCTCAGTTTCCTGAAATTTTGCATCCAGTCTGTCACACACAGTTAAAGCCCATTACAATTAAGTAGGCAGCATGGAAATGGTATCTCCCTGCCTCGGCCTCATCCATCAGCTTCCCTCCCCAACACCACCCTTCATGATGGTCCTCAGGCTCAGCCAAGGAAAAAGAGGGCTGGTGGGGGCAGAGAGGGAAAGAAACAAGAATGCACTGGAATGTGATTTTTGCTTTATTAGTGATGAACCAACTTACATAAAAATTAGAAAAGAGACTTAACAATATGTTGGAAAAGTGAACATACACTAATATTCTCATTATTTTATTGATATATATGAATTCAATCTAAAAATGAGAATAGCAGTGTTTTGTGACAAAATTAAAGATAATTATTTTACACTGTGAAGCCTGAACCTACAGATGTTAGGTATGCCCACTATGAAAGAAATTGTGAGCTGAGGTGACTATGTGGTGGCCAAGGTAAGGAAATTAGCAGAGTAAGGGTCTTGGTCCTCCCTCTTACCCAAGATGGGTTAACACTCATTCATTCAATAAAAACTTATTGAGCAACTCCTATAGACCACAAGATATCCTAGGTGCTGGGATATAGCAGAGGTTGAAGTGGGCGAGGTCCTGCTCTCATGGACCTTATGTTGGTAGGATACAGAGGAGGTTAGGGGCAAGAGAGAGAAAAAGAGACACATAATAATTAAAATAATAAATACAAACATGTCAGCTAGAGATAAACATTATATAAAAATTTTAAAAAGAGTGATGGGAAAGAGACTGGGGACATCAGTGAAGGTCATTCAGAAAAAGCGACCTATAAGCTAAGATATAAATGACAAGAAAGAGCAACTCATACGAAATTGGTGAAAAAACACATGGGGCACAGCACTCAGCTAGTGCAAATGATCAAAGTAGGACCAAGTTTAACATGTCCTAGTAGGACAAGGAAGAAGGCCCAGTGGGGTGGTGAGGCAGACAAAAAGGAGGTGCACGTACAGAGGTAAGCTGGGGCCAGATTACACAGAGCTCTGTCAGACAGGGCCTGATTCACAAGTTCAAGGGTTTAATCCAGGGTCCACCTTGGGGAACTGCTGGGGCAATGAGAAAGCCATGGTTCTCAGAATCAGGTAACTTTCAGATCCAGAGAGCTTCTCTGGGTTGGCTCAAAGAACTGTCTTTGGGAGTAAAGGATAGACATTGAGGAGATAGAAAAAGTTACAGAAACAGTATCCTACCCTGGAGGAATAGACTAGTAGATATTGGGCGAGTTAGTGATGGTCTAAGCTGATGGAAGTAAAACTCCAGAATGAAGTAAGACAGACAGATATAATCTAGGTGAAAAACGAGTGGGGATCCTAAAGCTCTTAATTTGCATGAACATGACATAAGCATTTGTTCAGCTCCTTGCATCCCATACTGCAGACCTGGGGCAGCAGAGCACCTTCAGAATTCACTGGCTTACATGTAGGACTTCCAAACATACTGCAAAGTCTGACTTTTGTTGGCTTATATCCTCACTAGAGCTGAGTCTAAAAGCTGTCAGGTCATTTTGGTAGGGAAGCAGGAGTACTGAAACAGACTGAGAATGACAACTAAAATGGTTAGAATCTTGCTTTTGAAGGTTATGATCAAATTCATGTTCTGTGCCTTTGAGTTTGGGCACCACTGAAGCCAAACCTTTCATGTTTTTTTGATATTGTAAAGCAGACACCGGGTAAAGGAGCAAAGGTGAAAGTTCATGGTGAATATGCCTGGAGTAGTTCAGGCACAAGTTGAGGTTTACGTACCAAGTAACATCTCAGGAAAGCAGAAAGTGCTCCTGACTCAAAGGTAGCACCATATATAACTACATGGTCCTTAAGTTTTGCAGTCAGGAAAAACTCCAGAGAGTCCCAAAGCCCATACTCTTCGTGCTAAACCATCCTGTCTCCTGAGTAAACTTTTCCCTAAACTTTGTATTTGTTGTAATAAAATTAGATCATATTATGAATAATTGAAATGGGGTATGTTTCATAGATATTACATAATATTAAACTTAAATGTATGTGTCTGTTTGCTTAGTGAAAACTATAAAGATAGATAATACACATAATTACATACATCACATAGGGAAATTTCTATAAAAATTAACAACAAAACCATTATTTTTTTTTATGAGAAGCACTCATTTCTTGGTGCCTGTGTTCTAGGCACCATGCTAAACACATGATACATGATCTCATGTCCCGTCTATTATGACATTGTTTCAAAGTAAAAGTAATGTACTCAAGAAATCCCAAGGTTTGGAGGGTCATCTGGTCTGACTTACAACAACTTTTCCATTGATGTAATTTTCTTTACCTCATGGGGCTTGCATAATCACTTATTTGTACATTTCTTTTTTTCTTGGGAGGATAAGAGTAATAGTAAATTAACTAAACTAAGTTCTTGGTTCATAGATATTAGAGATAGAAGGGACCTTGAGAGGCCCAAGCTAGCTTTCTGCCTTCAGACAATTATGCACAAGAGGGCAGGAGCCACCTCCTCAAGGCCAGGTAGCTAGAAGATGTTCAAATAACAGTTACAGTCTAGATCTCCTATTAAGATCTTGTCTCCTATTAAGATCTCCTTTCTTTACACCGGGTTTTGGTGTGAGAGTAAGAGTCAGTGTATGTTGAGATACTGCACATCTATGCCACTGGTGCTCCTTGACAAGCTACACTTTCAAAGCATAGAATGAAGAGGTGAGGGCAGAACAAAAAACAGTTTCTGCAAATATTGAATGTCAACTGTAATTGACAATCAATAAATAATTCCTGTAAATGGTATATTGTACTTCTAACTTGACAGTTTGGAAGAATTTAGAAAAAGAAGCTAAAACTAAAAAATGTGGCTCAGAACAGGCACCATACCAAGGAACAGGATCACAACCTTCTTATTCTAACCCCATCTGTAATAACATTCTACCCAGATGGTGGAACAAATATACTTCCTTCCTGCTTCATCTTTTGTATTCAAGGATGTCAGCTCCATTCCTTCCATTGGCTAACATCCCAAACCTCTGGTCAGCTTTAGGATGCAGTACAGGATTAAAGATGAAAGATGTTGATGGGAGCTTTCTGCCAGTTTTAAGTGGCTTTTAAAATGTAGAAGGGTGAGTGTGTGTGTGTGTGTGTGTGTGTGTGTGTGTGTGTGTGTGTGTGTGTTGGGAGGAAGTACTCTATCTGATGACTGTACCTAAAAGCCAGTCTTTCCTGATCCACTAATGACATTTCATGAAGGGCAAAGAAATAGCCTTTCCCATCATGAAAAGAGCTAGTCTCACAAAAATCTCTGGCGAGACAGAAAGGTCTGAACAAACATAGACAAGACATTGATTTAATACAGATGTCAACACCACAAGGAAAATGAGGAGAAAGGGAAATATTTGGGAAGAAGCAGCAGCATCTCTTGAAAGGAAAGAGAAAGCAAAGGAATAAATTAAAAGGGCAAGAATTAGCAGCAAGAAATGTATCTTGTAACATTCATAACAGGTCAACCAGAACATGCAAAGAATTGACTCTGGAAGCAATAAGGAAACTGTGGAGTTTTAGCAGAGGATCAAAACCCAACCAAAACGTGAAGCCTGCTCACCCACGCTGTGAAATTATCATCTTTTTAGTAAGAAGAGATCAAGGTTCTAGCTGCACTTATCCTGACATGATTTATTTACAGATAAATTATATAGCTATAATTATGCACATAAATTTAACCGAAATGTTTATTCACAATATTACTCGTGCCATACTTGAATTGAACTTAAATGACCCTTTGTCATTTAAAATGCCATTAGGGAGCTAGGTAGTTGGAACAGAGGTGGAGAAGGTAGCAGGAAGGGATAGAGAACCCCAAGAATAAGCTTCATTCTTCACAGCAAAAAAAAAAATCTAAATTGGGGCTCTCTGTACCTTTACTTACTTGCTGGGGAGGATGGTGTGATGGGCTTAATGTCCCCATGTGGAAGTTCCATTGGCATATTTGAGGGTGTGCTGGTGGACTGAGTCAGTGAGTGAGTCAAATCCCCGCTCCACCCAGGAGTGAAGCAACAATAGAGTCTTTCAGAGCATAGGTGTGAGTCATGCTTGAACATCAACCCAAGCCTTACAGTACCATGACATCACCTCTGCCGTCTACTATCTGGCTCACAGAACGACTGTGGAAGTAGTGATTGAATCTAAATCAAATTCAGCTCTATTAAGTTAACCTTTGCAAGGTCAACATCTGCTACTTGCTTTTCGGCCAACCAGCGATCTCAAAATGAGTGGAGATGGCTTGGTTAATGAGGCTTCCCTAATAGAAATCTGAGTCCTGATTAAATTTTGTGCAGCATGTGTTTGTCGACACCAGGGTATCTATCTTGCTGTATTTCTCAGAGTTGTCAATTATATGTCAGAAATTATAACAGCAAATGCCCTTTAAAAAGTATCTCACACATAGTTTTTATTAAAGGTATGTATAATATGAACAACTTTGTGTATCTATACATATATACACCTATATATAAATATACCTACATAGACAGATTATAGGTATTTAATGCTAATGTATCTGTAAATGTATAGATCTGTATGTGTATAAATATACAAAGTTGTTCACTGAAGCATTTTTTTGTTGCAACAATAAACATTCAACACCAAATCCCCCAAAGTAAGATATTTTAAATTAGATTATGGCCCATCTCTACAGGGGGATGTTATGGAGCTGTTGACAAGAAAAAAGTATATTGATATGTATTAGCACACGTACTATTATTACATGCTTTTATTTTTTAAAATCCTTGAGATATGTTAAGTGAAAGAAAGCTATGTAATAGAAAAAATTATGCAGTAGAGCCCCATTTATGAAAAAAAAGGATAGATATAAATATCAATATATTTTAAGGCTTGGTTTATGAAAAAATGAGGCAAATAGTTATTAACTGAGTTAGGCTCCAGAGAGGAATTGGTGGGCTGGGAAATGTAGAGGGGTATAGGGGGAAATCTGTCTAGTAAAATGAGATTTTTTTTAATGATTCTTTAAAAATAGACCAAACATTTAATTAAAGACCAATAAATGCATTCAGTATTCAGAGGCCAAACTTTCATTACTAAGTCACTGGCTGAAAATAAACTCTAAAATGATTCCAAGTTTCTATAAATAAAGATTCAAGTTCCCTCAAAACAATTTTATTGTTAATATTTTTATATTTCCATGTCTTCTCTTTAACAACATTTTCAAGAAATTGAGCATTTCTCTTTCTAGATATTTCCTTTCTCAATAATTCAGGCAATCATTGATCTAATAAGAAAAAGAGGCTATTAGAGACTCAGTGTGCCAGATATTACTCATGCATCATAAATTGCAAGCCTATGGGAATATGAAAAAAAAAGCAGCACATCAACACAAATAGAATTTAATTCACATTGATTAAAACAATATGTGCCAAATAACTCTTTTTGTGGGTGAAGAAAAATAGCAACATCTATCAAGAAATCTAACAATTGAACATAAAAAATTATGGTCCCATAGTCTTGAATCATTCATTGAACTTTTCTTGGTTATTTATTTTGTATCAGATATTGTACTAAGGACAAGTAGCAGGACAGTATGGTGAAAGGAGCAGATAAACTAAAACAATAATTATAATATAATGCAATGCAATAAGTGGTAAAATAGAGGCCAAGAAGAAAGTACATTTAAGCAAGTGCAAAATGGCATATAAATGTGAAAGAATGAGGTAGTGCTGGAAAGACAAGAATGCTGCTATCTCTGGGTGTAGAGGATACGTATCTCAGACTGCCTCTGCCTGCTCACCAAGTCCACTTGGCTGTCTACTAAGCATCTCAAATTTAATACACCCCAAATTAAGCTTCTTATACACACACACACACACACACACACACACATTTCACTGGCGGCTCCTCCCACGGAGTCACTATTGAATCCTCTTTATACCCCATATTCAGAATGTCAGCGAATCCTTTTGGCGCTACTGAAAGGATCCAGAACCTGGTCATGTCTTGCCAGGTCTATTGCTTCCACCCTGGTCCAAGCCACTGTCATCTCTTGCAGGGCCGCCCTGTTCAACCTATTTGTAAAGCAGACAGATATGTGTATAAGGTAAGACAGATGATGTAATTCTCCAGTTTAAATGCCCCCCAGTGACCCCCATTTCACTCTGAGTAAAAGCGAAATTTCTCAGTGTGGCTGACCAAAGCCGTCAATGACCTCACGCTTCCCTCCTCTCATTCTGCTTAGGTTCCCTCTTCTGGCTCACTCTTCTCCACCCACAAAAGCCTAGCTCTTTTTCAGCTTCCCCGAGGCACACTTGCTCTGTCCCCTCCAATTTTTATTCAATGACCTTTCTCAGCATGTCTTCCTAATCTCCCACATTAAATAGCAATCTCTCCTCTTATGCCATATCCTCTTCTTTTTTATTTTTCTCATACCACATATAACTATCAAACATATTCTACATGCTACATATTTAGTTTATTATCTGCCACCTACAAGCTATCTCTAGATATAAACTCCAGAAGTAGAGATTTTTGTGTTTTGTTCACTGCTGTATCCTCAGAACCTAGAACAACACTCTGAATATTATAAACATTTAGTAAATATTTGTGAAATTCATGAACAAGTGGGATCTGAATGCGATATAAAATGATCAAAGTTGAAGAGATACTCAAAGGCCCAGCTCTTAAAGGTGTCATGGTGAGAACTCTGAACCTCCTCACAATAGAAAACCACAGGAACAAGAGAGGTAGTTATACCATTGTGTATATATATCTATGATATATCATATATATGTATATACACAGCACAAAGAATGCAGTGGGTTGGGGAAAGACAGGAAAAAGAAAAGTTAAAAAAGTTATTGCAATGATATTTGATAGTGAGAATGAAAAAAATGATGCAGATTCCAGAGACATCTAGAATGTAATTCATGAAACATAGTTGCTAAATTAAATGTGGAAGGTGAAGCAGAAAGATTGACGAAAGATAACTTTGAGTTTCTAGCCTGAGGGTTTGGACATGTTTTTCAATGCCATTAAATAAAGTTAGAATGTATGACACACAAGGACGGAAATAAAAACCAAAAGTTGTATCTTCCAGGTAGAAATGCAAACTGGATGCCTTCTAGACTTTATCATCAGTCTCATGATATAAGTCCACTTTTACACTTTGTGTGAATGATTTCCTGCAGCAGATGGTGGACATACTAAGCTATGATTTGTCTTTCCATTTCTTAAATTTATATTCCTTAATATGAGCTGGACTCTAAGGCTAGAAATGAAAGGAAATTTAAAATAAGGAATTCACACTTAGATTGAAGACACTTGAAACCTATTGGATAATACAGCAAAATTTTATGATAGAGTGCTTCAAGGTTGCAGAAGAATTTTATGGCCATAAAAGCAATTCATATTCTGCTAAACGGAAGAGACGAGGAGGAACAAATAATAGTTAAGTGGAGGCTGACATAATACTTGCTAACATTGTATAACATGTTCAAGTATGCATCACAATATTTTGGCTGGGTTTTTTTTATAAACGCATCTTAGGACATGCTTTGAACACAGATCCACTTTATCTTCATACTAAACATATGAGCGTATTCTTAGCTTCTGCAAAGAAACACACTTCCTCTCATCTTTTCTGAGCTATGCGATCCTCTCAGTCAAGCTTTCATTTTCTACCTTTTGATAAAGACGTGAACTTAAGAACTGCTTCACTTTCCTTTTTCCTCCATTACAGGAGAAATTCCAGTGTTAGAAAAACAAGAGACAAGTCTAGTGGGCAACCTCAACTGTCACCTGGTCTCCATGGCAAGTGGGCAGTCCTGATGGTTGTACTCCCAGGAATGTCTGTTCAGGGCTGCCAACAGGGGACAGAAGTCCAGGTTTTTGTGTAAAAATCTTTCTTTTAGAAAGGTTACCAAGCAAGTAAAAAATGTTAAAGCACCGAGTGGGCCAACAGTATAACAAAAAACAAAAAACAAAGCTATCTACTGGCTTGAGTGGAAGTTTGAACTCTGCTGTAGAGTTTACATAACACTTTCTCTCTCTTGACCTCATAACAACCTGGTGAGATGGGAATGTTATCATTTTCCTTTTCTGATATGGTAGTAACCTGAGAGAGAATAAAAAGCTTTCTCAAATTACATAAACCTAAGCCTTCTCAAGTCTAAGCCTCTTAATTCAAGTCTTGTGCTCTTTTCTCTATTCCATGTTGTTTTAAGTATTTAGAATATTGAGACAAACTTTGGATTCTGGTTATCTTCTTTTTCCTTCAATTTACACAAATTATTTGAGATCAAAGAAAATATACAAAAATCAATTATATATGTGTAATTTCATTGAAATTCCCTTATAAATTAAGAAAAAAAATAATGAAAAAATGCAGCAAAGTTTACTATTTTAAAAAATTTTAAGTTGACTTAAATCTTACCCTAGCTGGGTGACATGTATTTGTCTCTTTCTTTAACATGTAGATATTATATCTCAAAATATAACTAAAAAAATAAGATACATAACTAAATACCTATAATCTGTAAAGAAAGCAATTAAAAGACTTCATATTACAATGTATTTTATGGAATTTAGGTGTTATAGTTATATATTAGTTATACTTCAATAAAATAAAAGGCTTTATAAATCTTCTCTACACATATAATCCTATTTGAGTCTTATAACAAATCTCATAACAAATTCTCAAAACTTATGACAAATGAAGAAACTGTGGCTCAGAGACATGAAGAAATCTATTTATTCAATGTCATACTGTATGAGTACAGACCAAGAGACTAGCATCAAGGATCAGATTTTCATACAGCTCTGCCACTACATAGCTCTATGACTTAAGCAAAACACGTTTCCCTGGAAATTAGTCCCCCCGTTAATGAAATAATGAATTTTAACTATATAACCTCTAAGTTCCTGTCAACTCTGACATTCCAGGGGTTAATGACAGTTCCCAGGCCTCTGATTCAAAACTCTTTCATGCCTCTATTCTGCCTGCCAAGCTCTTAATCCAAAGGCACTACTTCTACTAGGAGAACTGTGATATCTCTGACCAAACTCAGACATAGAAGCACTGCTCTAAGACATGAGTAGCAAAGGTGTCAAAATAGTCAAGGTTTCTCTAATGGTTGCTACAGATCAGAAGAGATATAAGTAACTAAGATCCAGGAGAATAAGGCAGCAACTGAAAACACTGGGTTAACAATAGTCAAAACAAGAGAGACACCGGAAATCAAGAGGTCTATGCTGGGGTTGGTCCTTGGAATTGCCAGCTAAGAGATCAAGAAAGAAGATGGTTATGCTAAGGAAAGAGACAGTCATGTGTCAGCAGTCAAGAAAGAAAAATTAGCCAGATGGATGTCAGGCAGTGAACTGCCCTATGGCCTGTGTGCTAACAGCAGATGGCTAGGTTGAGTCAGATGTGGGATTAGGACAAGGATGGATTCCTCTTGGGTCTTTGTATTATTTTTAATTTTTTTGTATATGATGTATAAACTAAAGTGATTATGGCAAAGTTGGGAGCCGAAACTTTCTGGAGGAAGGTATAAATCACGGATCAGTGGAATGACATAGAGTGGAGGGACATGGACTTGCTGAGTTCATAGGATTGTTCTTGCTTCTGACATCCAGGGACAACACATCATATCCACTATTACAACCTTTATGTAGAGGAGAAGGTTTGGGCCTGTTCTTTCTACTCTGAGTAAAACTGGTGAGAAGATGGCATATTGATGACTAGTGAGATAAGTCTACCTGTCTCTATGACAAGGTTAGTCTTCCATAAATGCTTATTTCACCTAAAGCAAACAAGTATGGAGAAAGAAATTGAGAATTTACCACTTTGGGTTTATGAAGAAAGATTAAGAATTGTGATTGTAAAAATTATTTGAGAAGGCTGCTCCTTTAAGGATAGGGATAAAATCCCAGATCTGTTGGACACTGTAGACAATGCTGTAGTGCACTACTCAGATCACCACCACCACCACCCCTGCTCTCCCCACCCTTTTGGGACTAAAGAACTCATTTCTTCAGTTGCTGGAAGTGTTGGCAGCTGGCAGCTCTCATCTGAGTCCTTCTCCTGGAATGCCAGCCACTGAAAGGAACAGCCTTGTTCAAGGTTATAGTCCCTGCCAGGAGGACAGCCCATATCCAATGCCTGGTTGATGTGGAAATATAAACGTTCAGTCTCCCTTGTTCTGATTAGGGACACTGTACCTTCAGAGTTCCCTGACATGATCTGTGAAATTTTGGCTGCGACTGCATAGTACTCCCTTAGTCTACTCCTGATGTGTTCATTTCTCCATGGTGGTAACTCTGAGAGGAGCCCCAGGGAATGTCCTACATGTGAATTGCCACCTACATGTTGGCTTCCAGGGTTACCAACCTATGGCAAACATACTCCAACATGAAAAACAAGTATTAAAACGATGCTGACTCCTGGTCTGGGATTTATTAAATATCAAAATAACAGCAAAAGAAATTATAATCATAGCTACTTTAAATGAGCCCTTACTACATGTCTGGTATAGGCTATTATCTCATAAAATTTTCACAACATTATTAAATAGATTACTAGTATCCCCATTTTACAGATAAGAAAATCAAAGTTTAATGAGATTGAAACAATATTCATTCCCAAGGTCATAATTAATAAGATTTGAAATTTGAACTTAAATCTGTCTGGTCACAAAGTCTGCACACTACCTCTCTAGATCCATATTGGAAGCACTTTTGCCATCAGATAAACTTATGAATCAAACAATGATTATGCAATGATTACCTCAGTACTTTCAAAATCATACTGTACTGGGAAAGATAGGAAGGATAGAAGTGGAAAAAGGGTATAGGTAATGTTTCCTGTGCTTTTTTCTAAATCAAAGATAAACAGATTTTGTTAAGCAAAATCTTATAAGAAATCTTACTAAAATCCATTCTTCATTAGTAACTGTTAAAGAGTTGAATTGTGTCCTCCCCAAAAAGATATGTTGAAGTCTTAATCCCCAATATATGACCTTATCGGGAATAGGACTGTTGCAGGTTCAATTAGTTAAAATGAATGCATACTGGACCAGGGCAGGCCCTTAATCCAATACGTTTGTGTCCTCAAAAGAAGACAACAATGTGAAGACACAGGGAGAGAACATCATGTGACAACAGAGGGAGGGATGGAGAGAGGCAGCTGCAAACTCAGGAAAAGCACAAATCAGTAGTCAGCACCAGAAACTAGGAAGAGGCAGGGAAAGATTCTACCCTGAGTCTCAGAGGGAGCATGGCCCTGCTGACATTTTAATTTCAGAGAGAATGAATTTCTGTTCATTTCAAGCCACACAGTTAGTGGTACCTTGTTACAACAGCCATAGGGAAAAAATACAGTAATTACAGAAATGCAGATTAAAACAACAAAGATATAGCATTTTCTATCCATCAAATTTATGTCCATCAAATTTATGTATGTAATTATGTGTTTGTTTATTTTACATTTTACTGACATAAAGGATATGAAGCACCCAATTTAGAAATACTCTTTATTATCAATTCCATATAGCCAGCTGATTCTCGCAGAAAGCTTTCTGTTTTTTGGTTGTTGTTTTTTTTTTTTTTTTTTTTTTTTTTTTTTTTTTTTTTTTTTTTTTTTTTTTTTTTTTTTTTTTTTTTTTTTTTTTTTTTTTTTTTTTTTTGCTAAATTCCTGAGTCCATAGCCAATCCAGAGTTACAGCTGATGACTGAGTGTAGTTCTGATGTAAATGTTGGTTGGTATTTAGCTTATGTTAATGAGTAAGGCAAAAGTGAAACAATAAAAGCTTACATAAGAACTATACTTACTTGTCAACAAGAACTAATGTTTCGCTTCATTAGATAATAGTTTTTGAATACCGGAAAAGTAATTTCTCAAATTTTTGTATTTTTCATTAGTTTGACAACTACAGAAACAACACATTTAAGTTTAATCCACGTTATTATTGTTTCCACCATAGTTTTCTTAAGTCTAGGCAATCAACAAAACAATAAATCAAGTACTGATATTAAGTGTTTGCCAATGTCATTGCCTGATTTAATACCACCAATGTGATGTCATTGAACAATTGTGAAGTGATGTGTAAAATAGCACACCATACTTCAATGGTACTTCCACTATTTACAGACATAAATGTGTTAAGTAATCTCAAAAGCACAGATAAACTTATAAAATAATCAGAAGGTGATAAATTTTGGAGTTTCTCTTTAGTTTTATATAATTTAATTGTAAGTTTATATAACTTAATTTTTAATAACAACTATGTTAAATAACTGGCTTGCAAATTTCTGAAATATTAACAATTGGCTATCACTCATAGTACAAGCTGGCCCCAGTGTACCAAAGAAAAGACTGTATAAGACAGGGATATTTCCTATACTGCTAGTGAAGGGGTAAACACAGTACAGCCACTAAATTAGTTCTTACCTCTAGAGAAACTTACACATAGCATAAGAAGATATGAACAAAGATGTTTATTTTTATTATTTGCAATAATGAAAAAAATTAGACTGATAAACAGCCTAAATGTTTATCAATAAGACAATGCATAGATTAATTGAGTTACATTCACATGTTGGAACATTATGTAATAGTGACAATTAAAAAAACAGGAGCTCTAGATATCAACCTGAATACATCTCAAAAATCATTGTAAGTGAGAAAAGCAAATTGCAGAATTATGTGCAATTATAACTGTATTTAAAACACAGTAGTGAATCTGACCAAATATTAAGCTTTGTTAAAGCTAGGCAGCAGGTAATGGGTGTTGGTTATATTATGTTCTTTATTTTTCTATCTGTTTAAGCTATTGCAAATAAAAAGTTTCACTTAGTTCTCATTCATCTTATTTCTCTTTAATTTTCTAAGTGTAAATAGTTTAAAATCCCTTTGTACCTCTAGAGAGATCTCTTTTGTCTCTGTTTAAGGGGCCAGTGAGTGCCTGTGTCAAACAGCCACTTTTGACTTATTTCTTTTCAATAAGCCTAATAATTTTCTTACAAAGAAACTCTTGGGCCTCTGTGTACAGTAATAACAAGCCAAAGAAATTTGCACATAATTTATCCTCTCATTTCTTAATTGCAGAGTGATTAACTTTTCCCTTAAGTTTTTATTTAGAATTTTCAAACCTACATAAAAATTAAAAGAATAATTCAACAAATACTATGCAATCCTCACCTAGATTAGTTAGGGATTATATATTTTTTACGTACTTTATTTCTCTTCCTAAACATTTTTATTTTATTTCTTTCTGAATAAGAACACCCATACAATTTTTGCCTACACTCCCCATGGGTTAATATTTTGCTACATATTTTATTTCTGTTCCTGTATATTTTTAATTTGACATTTTTTCCTGAATGATTTGTTAGTTGTAGACGTCCTAAATTTCATCTCTAAATACTTTAACATAAGGACATTCTCCTACTCAACCACAATACCTTTAAAACAGTTAAGAAAATTAACATTAATATGTCTAATATTAGATCCATATTCAATTTTCTCCAATATCTCAAGTGTCTTTTCTATCTGTCCTTTAAAAAAACCATAATTCAATCAAAGTTCATGCTTTGCATTTATTTGGTATATCTTTTGGGTTCAGTTTTATTTGTTGGTTGGTTTTGTTTTTCGTGGCATTAACTTGCCTAAAGAGTTCCAGTCAATTTGTTTGTTTATTTTATTTCTTTTTGAATGAGAACACCCATACAATTGTTTATGATTTCCATTTTTTCTGCCCTTTTAAATTCACAAAGCACTCTCCTATATTGTCAATTTATTTTCTTTCCCAATCTTGTGAGAAAGTAGCATACGTCATGTTTTCTATAGAGCACCAGGAAAGATTATGAGTGAAAAACAATACTTAGAGATCAACCCTAAAGCCTCCCATAACGTCATCAGATGCTATAGAGGCCTGATGCAGTGGGAGGCTTCCTATGTGACCAGAGATGTGCGATATCCACTGTTCCTTCCTTCACCAGAGGCCGGTCAGTTTTTGTCCGTTTTATATAGTGGGCTTCCACATAGATCTAATTTTTTTTAAAAAGTGTCCTCCAAGCATAAGCAACCAATATATAAATAAATTGAATCTTATCAAAATTAAAACTTTTTGAGAATCAAAAAATACAATCAAGAAATTAAATGGGAGAAAACATTTATAAATCATACATATGATAAGAATCTAACATTCAAAATATATAAAGAATGCTTCAATTTAATAATAAAAAAACAAATAATCCAATTTTAAAATAGACAAAAGATTTAAATAGACATTTCTCAAGAAAAAAAAAGACATACAAATGACCAATAAGCATGTAAAAAGAATGCTCAGCATCATTAGTTATTAGGGAAAATACAAAGTAAAACCACAATGAGATATCACTACTTCACACCTACTACAATAGCTATAATCAAAAAGAGAAGTAATGGCAAGTGTTGATGAGGCTGTAGTAATTGGAACCCTCATACATTTCTGCTGAGATTATAAACAGTGCTGCTGCTATGGAAAACAGTTTTGTATTTGTTTAAAAATTTAAATGTAGAGTTACCATATAACTCTGTAATTCCACTCCTAGGTATACATCTAACAAAATTTAAAACATATGTTCACACAAAAACCTGTACACGAATGTTTATAGCCAATATTTCAAAATATTCTGAAGTGGAAACAACCCAAATATCCATCAACTGATAAATGGATAAAAAAAATATAGTATATCTACATAATAGAATATTATTCAGCCTTGCAAAGGAATAAAGTACTGATTTGTGCTCCGAGATGGATGAGCCTTAAAAACATTATGCCAAGTGAAAAAAGCCAGACACAAAAGGCCACATATTGAATGACTCCATGTATATGAAATTTCCAGAATAGACAAATCCATACAGAGAAAGTAGATTAGTGGTGGTTGCTAGGAGATGGGGAGAGCAGGGAATGGTGGTTCTTTTTGGAGTGATTAAATGTTCTGCAGTTATGTAGTGACAACAGTTGTAGAACACTGTGAATACACAGAAAACCACTGGATATATGAAAAACCACTTCAAAATGGTGATTTTTATATTGCATAAATTATGCAGAGATTGGCTTAGATTTCAGGTCACTACACTCCCAGGATAAGTGTTACTGTGCTCAAAGTTTAAAAATGTAATTGTTCAAGCTGAGTGAAAACAATGCTCATGGGTTACATTAAAACCCACAAGACAGTATAGATAGGCCATTTTAAGGGCTGCCTGCCAATGCCCTTAGCCTAAGTTAGGGCAGAACTTTCATATGTTCTTATAAAACTCAGGCAGAAATGAAACTAATTATTAGAAAGAAGGAAATAAGAACAAAAGAAAAAAACCAGCATAACCATAAAAACACATGGTCTCACACATCATGGGAGAATAATCTGTTTGTGAATGAAATGCCTTTTCTCTGGTCATCTGTGGAGTTTAGGATAGGATGACCCCATCAAACCACACTCATTTAAATTCATTCCCAAAGAAGAACACAAAGGTATGAGAATTGAGTTTAATGGCAAAAGAGGAAAACTTTTTAAAAATGTGAGCCCATTAAAAGCTCATTATCCAGAAACACATCTGATAGTGTGAGATGATATAAATATTGAGAGGAAATGGTATGATGAATCTTTTCTGAAAGCTACTCCTTGATTTCCAGCTAGAGTAATAACCATCCACGAGACAGGAGAAGCAGTGGAAGACTCAGGCTCCAGGTGGTAGTTCCAAGGAGAAAACCAGACAAGCCTGTCATAAGATGGAGGAACTTTCAGAAAAGGAATATAATAAACTAATAATGAGATACCGCCTGCTACATATGGAGCAGTCGTCAGGTGTTGACTTCCTCAGGGGACCTGAGATTGCAGAGGAGCCCTAATCAATTGGTAACCTTCTCTAAATTGTTAAGTCATGACCAAAATGACCCTATGCAGGTAGGAGGAAAGAGGAGGTTTTAAATAACCTGATGTATAGAAATTCTGGGTAGTGTGCAAATGTTGAAAGGTACATTATATCTGTGTGTTATAGAGGCTGACTATACTAGAGTTCTGAATTTATACTAGAGCAAGAGCACTCACAAGCAAACAAATAGTAAATTGACAGATATTTGACTATAACCGCTGAATATCATAAGCTGTATATAGTTACATATTTAACTCATTCCTGGAGAGAGAGATATGTCTGGTCTATTTTTTAGACAAGAAAAGTACATATCCTTTTGATTGGTTTTCTCATGTTCTGTCATCATGCAAAATGAAATTTGGGTCCAAAGGGCAGTGAGCAGTAACAAATATGGAGCATCCATCTGGAGTGGTGCGTGAATAGTCGCTAAGAAAGCATTTCCAAGAAAAAACCATAAATGCTTTCACCAAAGCAGATAATTAAAAGTGTTGTTAAAGAAACAGCGTAAGATTTTTTTTTTAAACTTCCTTGTTAAGGTAAATCAAATCTAATGATATTTTGTCAATTTCTACCCGAAGTCTTGAAATCTTTAATGAAAAGGAATTAAAACTATAATTCCTCGTAGGAAATTTGAGAACAGTTAAGCTTTCTTGGTAGATTAGAATATTGCATAGTTTCTCAAAATAATTTATAACTGTAACAAGAGTACCTCTTTACGCATTACTCTCTTCTCAAAACTCATGCTATTCTTTTTCTCTTTGTAGTTATGCTAACTTTTTCTGTTTTAATAACTTTAGAGAAGGTCAGTTTAATTACTATAATTTCATGTAGGCTTGTAAACAAAGACTGTACCACACCATACAGAGAAAGCATGCACATTATCACAGTGTATTTGAAACATATCTGGCAAGTACTGAATCATTCACTAAATTACCTTCGAGGTAGGGAAGGATTGTGTGAATAACAAACTAAGGCACAAAAGGGAAAAGTCACTTTTGGATAAGTGACTGAGTCAGGAGAAAAGGTGAGTCGGTTGAGAGCTCTGTTTCTCCCTTGCCTTCTGAGTTGTGATATCCCATCGGTAGGCTCACAGTCCCTTATCTGAAATTCATGGGGTGAGATGTGTTTCCAAAGTCCAAATGTTTTGGACTTCATGAAGGTAAGCTAGTTCAGATATGTTGCTTATGATGTGACATCCCCAGGATGGCTGGAGTAGTAGCTCATAACCAAACATATAAGTGTATCTACATTTTAATGTATGAACATCCCACCAAGTGAGATAAAGAAAGGCTGAAAATAGCCTCACATCAGTTTGGTGAGGTTTAGTCTTAAAATACATTCTGAAATATTAAGAGGTTTTTGTTGTTGTTGTTGTTGTTATTGTTTGAAATTGTGGATAAAAGATTATGAACTCATAATTAAATTTAAGAGAGTATTTCCTTTTCTTGGAAGAAAGTCCTTTCTTGGGGTGTTGGTAGAAAATCCTCTCCAGTGTTTTTGCTGCCCTCTGTCTTCCTTTTAACCCTTCACAACAGAGTTTGAGCAAGAGATAGCAGTGACACTGACCTCAGTGTGTGACTCTGGCTCTGACCTGTCAGTGTGTCTTGTAAGAGGTGAATTGGGCATTCAGTCAAATACATAGATTCTTGTTAACTATACTCCAAGAGGAGGATTTTGCAGTTGCTGGATCTGGTGAATCATAGTGAGTATGTGAGTATCAAAGTAATTACCTTGAGGTATCTTTCACTCTATCAGTCACCTTTGTGTATTATTTGTCTAAGTAGTCCATGATAATCTGATGATTGAAAAAAAAAAAACATTTTAATTCCCCAGGGAATTTAAATAAATGAGGTATCCCTGTCTGTTCTTCTAGCTGCTCCCTTTCTTCCCACCCCTGCACCGAACCCTCTGTCCCCTATCCAAGTTAAATGGGATTAAAAGTATGAGCAAATTCTCAAAAACCTTATTTTGAGTACTGAGATAACTAGCACCTTATTCACAAACATAGTAAATGTAGTCAATGTGAAATAAGGCATCTTTTTGGCTGTAAGTCGAATTTGAACTGGCAGAGCTGTCAGTTTAGGAACTGAAAATGTCATTGTCTCAATCTTCATGCCTACTCAAGGATGGGAAGCAATGAAGAAAAAGTCTTAGCTGGGAAGACTAAGAGTTGTTTCAGGATTCACTGTCTCTATGCAGACCAGTGTTGTCCAACAGAAACAATGTTAGCTAGACTTGTCATTTAAAATTTTTTAGTGGCCATATTTAAAAAAGTAAAAAATAAGTGAAATTAATTTAAATAATGTATTTTATATAAACCAGCATATGTCTAGAACATTAACTTTCTGATATTTAATCAATATAAAAATTGAACATGAACTATTTTATATTTTTTGTCATCTTAAGTCTTCAAAATTTTGTGTATATTTTATACTTGAAAAAAAATCTCATTTTGTGCTGACCACATTTCAAGTGCTCAATAGCCACATATGACTACTGGTGGCCATTATGGGACAGTTCAGGGAATGTGAAAGTTTAGAGAGTGGAAATGGCACTCAGACCCTCAGCAACTTGTGATTCTTCTGCAGAAAGAGTGGCTCCTACTTTGATTTTCCTTTCACATTTATTCTACTATGCGTTATAAACAAAAATAAATACCCTCAACTAGTGAAAATAATTTCTACTACTTCCAATAAACTAATGAAATACAGTGGATGCATGCTAAGAATTACATGACATTTTTTGGCTAGGTAGAAGTCACAATTTGAATACAAAATGGAAGAAAGCAGTCCAATCCAACAAGTTTTGCCCATCCATCCTTTTACTTTAACCCTGAACTTCTGTTGGTAGCAATTTAAACTGCTCTAAAGAAAGCAGTGTGTGAACATAGTAAATGCTAATGAGTGAATGTTGAAATGATTCAAATATAAAATCCAAGCATGTTTTGGCAGTTAGTCTTCTTTCCCTCCAGAACCAAGGAATTTAGATTTTATAATCTTGTTTTACAATAACCAGCTGCATCTAGATATTCACAACTATAAAATGAGAATAATATCTACTATTTATTACAGACATTGTTCTCAGTATTGAATGTATTGATTTATTTAATCCTCACAATAATTGCATAAGGGAGATAATGTATTTTATTCCCACTTAAAAGATGAGGAAACATCAAACAGCTAAGATCACACAGCTAGAAAGAAATAAATTAGGTTTCAAACTCATGTTAATAATCATTATTCTCTAACCTACTAGATTGATAAGATAAGGTAAGAATAAGATAAAACTTGATTATCTTAAATATAAATCATAGTATAAATGCAATACATTGTAATATTCAAAAGTAACTTAGTGTAAATGACCACGGTTAAAAGAAATCTTGTTTTGTTTTGTTCAAATTATATACAGTTTATCTCATGTTGTACCAAAACAGCTAAAATTTAAACTCATTCATTCATTTATTCTGTTCAAATATCATCTATTGGTAAGACTTTTTCTCACCACTTAAAGTGAAATAATAAGTGTGTCATTTTATTTGTCCTAAAGCTTAACTATTCAACTTCAGAATCCATTTATCATCTGCATGCTTCTAGATTAAGGGGCCACCCATGTACATCTTATACATGCACTTAGGTTTTGAACATAGTGCTACCTTGGTCTTCTTTGCAGGCTGAAATGTTGCCCTCTTTTATGCATCTTCACATCACACCACCCATCTTGCTGATCATTTTGTCTGACACATTTCCTGTTCTGTTTAAAGAGAGTAGAAGGTTGGTCAATTAGTTAGGAGTTAGAGTGAGACTACAGCACCAGTGGACAAAGTCTCAAAATGGAGTACAAGACTGAAATAGAGATGCTCAAAATTACCAACAAGAGACAACAATCACTAATGTTATTTATATGGAACTTTCTATGTGCCATGCGCTGTTTAATCACAATATGTACAGCACTGCTCACTGATGAGTCTATGAAGGCCCTGAATACCTGCTCAACTTTCCTCTTCTCTTTCTTTGTTTCTATAGAAATCAGAGCCAAGTGACTAGGCATTCAGGACTCTTGCCTGTTTTCAAAAGCAATAAAGTTGGCATCAATACTTTCATTCATCTGCTTCTCTTCTGGGTCAAGAGGACACAATGACAGTATGGATTATGAAAAAAAGGAGTGTTAACTTGGGGGCAGGAGGCCAAAAACAATGCAAATAAACAGACCATAGAGGTCAATGCTAATGAGCATTGAACCAGTTTATGACTAAGACACTCTAAGACTTTGAGGGACTTAATAAAATTAAATTATGTTTCAATGACTGGCATCCTAGCAAAGCTAAATAATAATAATTCAGTTAGTGTAGTACACACAAAGTATTTGTGCACATAATTATGGATTTATGCAAACTAATGGAGCAGATGAACTCTTCCTGCATCTCTGACTGTGAACCTTTGTTTTCCTCCTGGGAGTTGGAAAAAAGTCAATGTGTCAGCAATTCATCTATTTCTGCCTGTTGGTTCAACGTGCAGAAATTAAATGAGGTGCATAATGTGAATTCAGATGACAACATTCTGTTGAATTCTAGAAAGATACACTAAAATGTTTAGCTTGCATTACATTTCAACACATTTGTGTCATTCTGAGTTTGTTAATTTGGATTATGGAAAATTGAAGATTTACATAAATCTAAATTTTACTAAGGACCCTGAGCTGAAATCGTCTTTATGTTATTTTTCTGAAGGACAAGCTTTGATTTGTTCATGCCGGTTTTAAAATCTTTATTATATAGTTTGGAATACAATATTCTCTACAATTTCATATATTCAACTATTAAATTAATCTTTTGAATAGATCCTAAAACATTTAGCAGTTTTATCTATCATCATGTGTTAAAAAACAATACAAAACAAAAATACAAGATCCATGCTGTTTATCATTTGGTTGGTCTGTGCTGCAGTCCCTTGTAGGTCCTCGCTTGATGCCTCCCGACAAATAGCACATATCTGGGAACACAGCCTGGTCAGGCCCAGAGCTCTTGATCTCAACCATGGAACTGAGCACATCTAAGTAGGCTCTCCGGGGCCCTGCCCAACTGATAACAACAAGAATTATGATTACCATTTAAACAAAGTGAGTTTTAATATTGTACAATATTATAAAGCAGCCTATAGCGTGTGCTGTATAGTGGTTCATTTATGTAATAGCTCACCTTGAAACTGGCTTCTTTTGTAGCTACTGGCCCTACTCCTCTCTCAAATATCACCACAGTAGATATCAACCTAATCTAAGCCGCCATCACCTAGACCGAGGCTGCTATAACTCTCCTCATTTCCTTGTCCAACTTCATCCCATTTAAACTGCTCTCATAGTCTTCTCCATAATATCCACAGATTATATTCTTCATAATCTTTCTGTAATAATGCTGTTGTCATGCCATACCACGTCTGAACAACCCAGACTGGCACGTAATTGCCTATTGAATCAGATTCGAGCTCCTCCATCTGGCTTTATAGTCTTCCCTTTCTTCTCTCTTTTGTCTCTTCTTTTTAACTCTCTCACTCTTTTCTACTCTTTTTTAAACTTATTATTGAATTATAATATACCTACAGAAAGGTGCATGTATCATAGTATACAACTGCTTAGTGAATGTTTACAAACACACCAAAGTTACAAACACCCAGATTAAGAAAGAGAACCTGACTAGCACCCCAGAAATTATTTCTTGCTCCCTTCCAGCCACTACCCACACACCTTAAAGGTGACCACTATCCCACCTTCTAAGAGCAGAAATTAATTTGGTATGGCTTAACTTTTCTTAACCTTCTACATGCAAGTCTCAGGGGAAGACACTGACTTGGGGGGTGTGAGGATGCCTTGGGCTCCTAGGCCTTACAGTTTATGGCAGCAAGTCTAATTCGAGTCTACACTGATGGATCTGAATGTCCTGAGATATCATCTACCTTGATTAGAATTCACTCAGGAATCATCAGCTGGAAGTGTCAGGGTGACAGCTGAGAGCTGGGCAGGGAGCAACGGCATTGGGTAGTGTTTAAAGATGTGATATGAAGCTAATAACATATGCAGCTTTGCCTTCCTTCCATTTTCCCCAGCCTTGTTCCTTGCTTTCTTCTGCTTCCTACTCAAATGTATTTCAATGAAAAGTCACAATGCAACTGTGGCGCTCAACTCATAGAGTCCTCAGCTAACAACTAAGTGGCCTTTTGCTTCTCAAGTGGAATGCCTCCAGTGTGGGAGGGCCTCTGATGCTACTTTGACCTAAAGAACATTCTTCCTGTTATCCAGGAGCAGAAACAAAAAAACATTTTTCTAAAATCTCTGATTCTTTTTAACAGCACTTTAACAAATGCTGTCAGTTGTTGCCTTATTGTAAAGTTGAGATTTTCTTAAGCGTCTCCATAGAAAATATAACATAAAAATAGTAAATTAAATATTGAAGAAAAGTCATGGGGGATTATTTATCATTTCAACCCAACTCTACAACTACTTTAATTTTGCATATCATCTCCCTGTCCTCTCCACATCCAATTGTTATACTGTTGTTATCGTAGTATTCACATAAGGAAATTATCTTTAAGTGGCCTTTTGTTTATGTGAACAAAAAAGATAAGTTTTATAAAATTGTCTCTTTACAAAAAAGATGATTTTAATACATTAAATTCTGCCTTTCTTTTGTGACATACTCTATTCTATTTATTCAGGGAAGCTGTAGAGATGAGCTAAAATAAATGGCAACAATGCTGGTTCAGGAGGAGGCTAGATTCTTGCTCCCGCTCTGCTAGTCATCATTTATGTAAATATGCGGATGTCTGAGGGGGAGCAGCTGCCCTGGCCGACAGGGCAAGACTGTGGCCCCAGACAGAGCTGAAGCCCCCTCCTCTAGGACAGCAGGCCCATCCCACGTGCACATCTCCCTCTGCCTCAGTCACTCCAGAGGCCCCAGCATCCCCAACCTCTATCACCCATGCTCTCACCCACACTTCTCTGTACATGGCTGTTTTGACCCAGTCTGTCTTCTATTTCCTCCTGAAACTTCTCCATATCACTACCTCTCCTCTGAAATAGAGAGGTTCTCCAAAGACACTTCTCCCACAGCTGTCAGAGGCTGTTTTTCTTCCACATTCCATGTAACCAGGAGCCCAGAGGTCAAGTGAGTGTCCTCCTTGCTTCCCTCTGCCACCTTCAGTCCATTATTCCCTTTTTTCCTGCAAAACCTGTGCCTTCTGATGTTCATGTGACTAGGACACACCTTCTCCCTTATTTCTGTCATCTCCTAGTCACTTCTTTTCATTCATTGCTTCCCAGTCTTTCTCTCCGTTCCAGATTCTGTCACTCTTTGTAACATCTACGTTCTAGGAAAGGCCATTTCAATTTTTTGCCTTCTTAGTTTCTTTACCTTCTTCTCAAATGATCTTTTTCCCCCTTCTACTTTAGTCATCTACTCCAATAGTTGCACCCTAGACCATTTGCACCACCTCTAAGATCTCAAAGGCCAACATCAAGCTCCCAGACCATCTATGTCTTTCTGGTTTGATTGTTCACATATTTTCACTAAAAAGTCCTTTAATCTCATCATGACTTCCACTTCATTGATCACCCTATCTTCCCACCATCTATCAATATCTTCATAAGTGCCTCCTTTCTTGTGTAGCTTCAATCCCATACTCCAGAATTCTAGTCATTTTTTCAAATGCCATAAGTTTTTTTTCTGTCATAGCTTTGTGAGTGCGTTATGGGCAAATATCCCTAGCAGCAGTATAAGAGCCTAATTAAATTAGATAAAAATTGAAGGCAAACCTGCTGGGACAATAAAATGATCCAGCAGATATATACTTATATTCTTTGAAAATGTAAGTGACTATATAAATGTATGGTTGCACTAAGTTATATATAGTAATTAAATTCATTAAGAATTCATAATGTTTGACTTAATCAAATAGGTCAGCCTTGGGTCTGTCATATTCAAATTATTATAGTTTTTAAATAAATGTCCCAGATTATCTCAGAATATGTTTATGCCCACAGACTGTAAAATAGTTATAGTGTGTGGTTTGGGGACTAATCAGGCCTGGAAGTATCTTTCCACCGTAATTGAAAAAAGCCTCCCACATTCAGCTGGCTATTTTTAAACACAAGCAACCTCTCATTCCAAATCAGATTGCTTTTAACTGGAGAACAAGCACTCTTATTCAGGACATGTGTGTGCCAGTTCTGAAGTCCTAAGGCCCAGTTCCTTCAAAACATCTGGATTGAAATGGTGCCTGGAAAAAGTGATTAAAGTACCTATGAGTTTTGAAAACTTCAAAAATGGTCATACAGATTTTAAAAACGTGTTTAAAAACAAACAAAAACTAATTCTATGCAAAATACCTGGGGGTGAGAGAGGGAGAAGGGAGGAGGCAAAGAACAGCTTTACCTTAAAACACCCAGAGAAATGAGCAGTAAAGAAAGAAACCTGTTGAACTGAATTGATGCCAGGAGGCCTGCCTCTAGCAAAGGGCTTTTAATGGCCATTTTATTCATATGCTGTCTTTAAATCAAAAAATTTTAAGTGAAGCCACCACCCTGGCTGCTTGGGTTCTACCGTAGTAATGCATGGGGGAATATGGTGATGAAAGCAGAGTTTGCCACCCACAAGCAAAGTTGCATCTCAAGCACACCTCTGTGGGCACTGTAGGTATGAGGCTTCCTCTATTTTCACCTACTGGGGCGTCCTCAGCACAGTGGGAATTCAGAGAAAATGCTGGGGGAATAAAAAAAAATAGAGCTCCTCTGAAAGGCATCTGAATAAATTAGTTTTAGTTTTAATTGTTTGGACAGAAAGCAGTATGGGTAGTTTTAGGACTAGAGTCTTGAAGAAACAGTGCAGAGAAAAGGAAGGAAACAAGAAGTACGAACTGCCAGTTATAAAATAAGTCACAGAGATATAACGTACAACACAGGGAATATAGTCAACAAAATTCTATGTATGGTGACAGATGGGTACTAGACTTCTTGCGATGATCACTTTGTGAGGTCTATAAATTTCTAATCACTATGTTGTATACCCAAAACTAATATAATACTATATATCAATCATAATTTAAAATTTAAAATTCAATTTTAAATAACATTTTTTTTTTTAAAAAAAAAGGAAGAAAATAAAAGAAACTTGACAGGATACTACCAACAGACATTTACAATATGACTAGGTAATTTTATGCCAGTATAAAAATATATATATTAATGGCCTGCATCTGTCATATATGGGCCTCCTGGATTAGGACTGTCTCCGGGAGGCGTTTGGATGGTAGCAGGGCCTGTGGAAAGGGCCCTTGCCTGGGCATCAGGAGACTTGGGTTCTAGACAGACCCTCTCTTCTTACAAACTCTCCAATCCCGATCAGTTGCTGCCCTTCTCTGATGAGTCCATCCTCTTAGACTAAAATACTGCCATCCACCTTCAGAAGGAGGAGCAACATCTCTGGGAGTCGCTAGGACGGTCTGTAGATGCAGACATGTTAAAGAGTGGAGTAGAAGCTGGACTCCAGCGTGGACTTCATTCTTTCTGTAGAGTACGAATTGAGCTCATCCCCTGGCGGAGAAGCGTGTGAAGAGATGGTTTGAAGCGGTGTCTGGGTGAGCAAACGAAGATCAGAAAAAGCTGGCAAAGCCACAGTAACGTTTACAAGCAAAGACACGTACTGAACCTGACAAGTCTCCTTGAGGCGGGTGGCAGCATTTCCCAGTGTGTGATGCTAGAAAATGGGAACTCTGGAGCAGTGTGAGTCTGAGAGAGAGTGGGGGTCAAAAAAAGATCCTGTGGTCAAATAAATGTAAAGATGTACTGCAGAGTATATTCCCTCAATGTGTACATTAGCATATTAAAGGCTCTGAGGAGTCCCGCAGTCAAGAAACAGGGTTAACTACTTAGTATTGAACTTGCTTGACTATAGAAACTTTAAAAAAGATGTTTGTTAAAATTTCACTGAATACCATAGATAAAAACATCGTTTTAGGGTATAAAATTCAAGCTTACTAACAAGGCATGCAATGCCCTGCAGGATCAAGCTCCTGCCACTGCCGGCTTCAAATCTTATGCCTCATCCTATTGAGCCCACCCACCAGGGCTCTTCTCTGCCATCCCTACCCTGCCACAGTCTGCAAGCCCAGCCTGTCCTACAAACCGAGTGCCTCCTGCTCACACAAGTACTCTCTTTGCTCGCAAATGCTCTCCCTCGCTCTGACTGGTTAATTCCTATCCATCTTTTAAGATTTGTATAAAATCATCCAGGAGAAAATTGTTTGTTAGTGATATTTTGTAGCCTAGAGGAAAACCATCTATTTGGAAAAATAACTCATCCGTACATAGCAATATTCATTCCATAAATTTTTAACGTATTATTGAGTCCTTGTTTCAATTCTGCAAAGGAAACATTATTATTATTCTCATTTTGTAGGCGAGAAAATGAGAATCAGAAAGTCTGTTTCCTGACTGGGCAATCCTGCTAAGGCGGATCAAAGCCCGGGCCTGCCATGCGGTGGGTGCATGAGTCATAAGAGTGGAAAGACTGAGCATTTGAGACGTTTCTTCTCAAACAAATCATCTAACTGCTTCTCCTTCTCATCTCGTTCTCTCACATCGTCACTGCCAGCACCATGGCGTCTGCCACTCGAATGGGACTCTGGTGACTGAGAGGGACAGAGTCTAGGGTGGAAGAAAACTCGTTTGTACCCCGCGCACACGTCTCTTCTCACAGCTGCCGCTGTTCTCTCTTTTCTGCTTGGCTGGACTTTTTTTCAGAGTGTTAACTTTTTTTCCTATTGCTAAATACAAAACAAACAAAAAGCACAGTCACATGTGTGTACACATGCTAGTGTATATTGCTTTCAGAAGCAAATATTTGTAATAACAAGGAACTGGAAAGGATGAAACTCATCTTTAATTTTTTTTACATGATTTACCATATTTTAAAAGTAGGAAGGACTAAAGGAGAATTCTCCGACTACAGTTGTAAACAAACATTGAGCCCAATAAACCTGTGTTGTCATAGGACTTCACCCTCGTTAGGTGCCCTACGCCTTCGCTTGTGTGGGGCTTATGTGGGATGATGAGTGCTGATGAGTATGTTCCCAGCCTGCCTGTGGCTCCTTCTCTCCCCTATCCGCCTTCATCCCCAGGAGCCAGCGAACCTGGGCAGTCTATACATAAGCAGCCTAAGAAAACCACTTGCACCAAGATATTAGGGGGATGGTGGCTTTGCTCCTCCAAAAGTAATTGGTATTTTAAAGGAGATTCTACCCTCACCCCTGAGGCAATAATTAACTCATGGAAATTAATAAGGGTAGAAATTTTGAGTCTATGTCACTTGGATGAGCATATCTTTTAGGCCAAGGATTCCTCCCTGGCGTCTTTCGATTCATATCGTATGAAAGATTACTCTTTTCCTCTCCCACTTATAAGGCCATCCTGACTACCAGGGGGAAATAAGTGATGCTAAGTTGAAAATTAGATCCTAATGCATATGTGTGTTAAATGCAGTAAACAGTCATTTTCCATTATTTGAACAGCTGCACAGACTTAGTGAAAGCATTCTGTTTTCAAACAGTTGTGCTTTAAGTGTAGCTTATTGCCTCCTATCCCCCACTCTTCTTTTATTTAATGTGGGCTTTCAAGATAAATATGGCCTTTTTCCTGCTATTGCAAGATTTCCTTCTGAAAGGCGTAGAGGGGGCGTGAAAAGCACATCCACTGATAACCAGCCGATACTGCCTGGTCTGCCGGGCGAAGGTGAAGCAGATCCACATGCCATGTCTGTCTGCATCTGGCTGCTTGGTGTGTTCACGTGCCCACCAAGACTTAGCGCTCCATACTGGCTCCATTCTTCTCCCTGCAAAAAGAATGCACTGTGTTTTACAGGCAGCTTCCTGAAAGGAATCACAGCCTGAGTGCTGCAGAGAATGGCTCTGAAGTCTGGCAGAGCCCTCCACTTGCTAAGTCAGCTGCTTGATCGTTACCCTCAGAGCCTCTGTTTACTTATCTAAAACTGGGGGTGCCAGTGGCTACTTCAGGAACTGGTGAAATTCAGCCTATGAAGCATTGGCACATGGCAGGTTCATAGCTAACATTAACCCTTTCTCTCATGACCAACAATGTAGAGAATTAGTGTTGTCAGACACCAGAGAAAGGTTTGCTGGGCTGAAGGACTAATTTCAATATATTAAGAAAATGTCTTTCACGGACTCAACATCGCCTCCCCCTCCCATGCTTTAAGAGGTTTTCAAGGCCCTTCGTGATCTGAAACGAGGCCCTTCAGCCTTATTTCTTATTGTAAACCCCTCACCTTCTTTTACATGGCGATTCACATCCATACTAATCTATCAAACACTTGCTTGGCTACCTTTTAAGCGTTCTCAGAGTGCTCCATCACTCTGAGCTATATTCTGTGCCCTAAACTTGCTATATAATTTCTCATTTCTTTCCTTTAGTTTCCTCAGTCTTGAACATTTTCCTCTTCAATCTTTACCTGTTGAAATACTGACCTACAAGGCCCAACACATATGTCACTTCCTTCGTGAGCCTCTCCTGACAGGTTGTCAGAATTCCTCTCTCTTCTTGGGCCTCTATTCAGTACTTATCACATACTGTCTTGCATTAAAACAGTATGCTTTTATTCCTTCCCCCATTAGATTACAAGCTTGTTAAAGGCAGTAACTTGTCCATTTATACACCATTTTTTTTTCATTTAACAAATACTTATTGAGCATTTACTTTGTGCTAAGCTCTGTGCTAGAGACTGGTATAAAGTGGAGAACAAAACCACATGGTGCCTGCCCTGGTGTTGGGAAAAACAGACTTCAAACAATTAAGCAAGCAAATAACTCTGTAACATTGTATTATTTGCTGTGAAACTTGTTGCATAGACTCCCCCAGAAGTAAGGAAAGGTTTGCTAAAGTGCCTTCTCTCCACTGTTCTCACCTCAGCTTCATCTTCAAAACTCAAACATTTATGATGCTGCTTTTACATGGCGGTTCACACCCATACTAATCTCTTTATCAAACAGTTGGTTGGCTACATCTTAAGCATTCTCTTCTAGGCACACATTCACATTTTTGCAATATGAGAATTTTCCAAATCTTTGAGTTCTAGTTCCTTTTTGATTAGTAATTCCATCTTTAAGCCATTTCTCTCTTCTTACATTTTACTATAAGAAGTCAGAAGGAACTAAGCAGCTCTTTCGATACTGTGTAGAGATTTTCTCAGCCAAATATTCAATTTCATCACTGGCAAGTTCTACCTTCCACAAAATACTAAAACATAGACACAGTTCAGCTAAGCTTTTTGCCACTTTACAACAAGAATTGCCTCTTCTCCATTGTCCAATAACATGTTCCTTATTTACACCCAAGACCTCATCAGAATGGCCGTTACCCTCCGTATTTCTACAGATATGCTGTGCATGATTATTTATGTATTATCTAAGAATATGAAAGCCCTCTCTACAGCTCTTCTTTCTTTTCTGAGCTGTCACCAGAATTGCCTTTTAAAGTCCTTTTTATGGTAATTTCAGCTTGTTCTAGCATGCATCTAAGCTGTTTCCATACTTTTAGGTATTTCTTATAGCAGCACCCCATTTCTTGGTAGCAATTCTGTCTTAGCTTGGGCTGCTATCACAGAATACCATAAAATGAGTGGCTTGTGAACAACAGAAACTTATTTCTCACAGTTCTGGAGGCTGAGACATACAAGATCAAGGTGCCAGCTAATTTGATGTCTGATGAGAGCCTTCTTTCTGGTTGCACACTGCTGACTTCTCGGTGTCTCCACGCAGAAGAAAGAGAGTAAACTGCCCTCTGGCCTCTTCTTATAAGGACATTAACCCCACGAAAAGGGCTCCATTCTCATGACCCAGTTATCTCCCAAATACCCCAATTCCAAATACCATTACATTGATGGTTCAAAATACGAATTTTGGGAAAGAGAAATCATTCAGTTCAAAATGTCAGTCTTCTATCGACTCTCCCCATTCTAATATGCTGTCCCCTCTTCTGAGCCCTGTAGCACTTTGGCTCCATTGCCTCTAAGGACATTTACTTGCTTGCACCTGAATTCGGAGTTACCTGTACAGGTAGCGCCCCACTGGATCTAAGCTGCTTCTGGACACTGACTGGTGCATACTTACCTCATAGTCCATGGAGCACAGGACTCCCAGTGCCCGGCACACAGATGTTCAACAGCATTTGTCAAAAGAGTAAACCTGTGTCACTTCATGGCAATGACACATGTGCCACTAATGTTCGACGCATCAGTTGTTCAGTTGATTTCTTATCTTAAAAGAAAGCATCAGGACTCAAATTTTCCTTTATAGTCTTAACATGGTAATTATTCAGCAGTACTCTGAGTTAAGGCAGATATTTTCATATGTTACATATAGAGGTTGAATTTTCACATCAGTGCTACTGGTGAGGTGTGGAGCCAGTAATGAGACTTGCCCTAAGGCTCTTTCCTTTTCATCACTCTTCTCCAAACCAAAACCTGGACCTGTCTCCAGTGGCAGGCAATTCTTCAGCCTGCAGCACCAGTCAAGAAGTGTAGCAGAAGCCCTGAAATCCTGAAACAAATGCCAGGAATTTATTTTGGACAAGTAAAGATCACAAATATTATCTAGCTTTATAAGATTTTAGATCTCTCCCTTCTTGTTGCTTAAAAAATCACATGATGCCTTTTTGGAGAACTTGTGTTTAACATTGATCCAGGTGACTTATTCTTAACTTCTGGGTCATTCTGCCCTTGTAGGAATTAGAGAATAGAGCAAAAGGGTCAAACTCCCCAAGAAGAATTGAGGATCAGTGTGTTTTTCCTTCAAAGACTTGATTCAGGGCCATTACTGGAGGATAATGCCACTGCAGGAGAAAAAGTGGATACTCAATCAGTATATGTTTAATAATTATTTTTATTAAGACCTGATAAAACCTCTTTTATGTCTGCTTAAACAGTGCCTCATTATGGAGGTCAATATATCAAACACATAACTTTCCAAACTTACTACTGAATTAGTCATATATTGATAGTATTTCAGTGAATTTTGTCATCTGATATATATTTAAAAATTACCAATAATTCTGATATGAGTTAATAACTGAACCAAATGTTTTACGTATGAGAAAAGAGTTGCAATATTAAAATATTTTGAATGGCTTTTGAGACTGCATCCAGAGTTAGAAAAAAGAAAAAGAAATTTTCTAAAGCTTTTTGAACATTCTTTCTTTCCTGTCTTTTCTTTTTCTTTCTTTCACCTTAAGGAACAATGTGTGATTGGCATCAGAATAAATGTTATTGGAAGAAAGTGCTAGAAAGGGGAGGGTTACTGATGGCTGGAGTGTCTGGCGAAATTGCCAGAGAGATGGTGTAATCTAGACAGGGTTTCGGGAGGCAGTAGCATTTGCATAGGTGGGGAAGACAGAGAGGAGAAGGGCTTGAGTGAAGGCTTTGCACGGTGAGCCTGGGGAGTACATCTTATTTGAGGGGGACCAGCAGAAGAGCAGTAGAGAAAAGTCAAACCACTGGCTGTGGAGTTGACCTTTATGGAGACTCTGGTGACCACTGGTCATAAGTGTGACAGACTTGGGGTCTTGGAAGACTGGTGTAGCAGCAGTTAGTAAAATTGGTTGAATGGGGTGGAGTAAGCACCAAAAGGACTCCATAGGGATAGGCTCGGAATGTGGACACCGGCAGCACTGAGGGGATAGAGCAGCAGCACTTCAGAGCCCCAATGTTTGCAGTTAATGAAAGGGGCCTGGGTGCTGGCTTTGTTAGTGACCTTCATCTCTGGACCTCAATTTCTTCATCCTTACGGCCTCTTGAGGACTAAATTGAATAGCAAATGGAAAATCCTTGGTATATGGGAGCACTACATAAAATTGCAGCCATTACCGAATTCAATAGAAAGAGGCCATCATTTCTGATTACTTATAAAATGTGCACTTAGAAATAATTCCTATTCAGCTGATTGAGCTTTTTTGAAAGCTGCTTCCAGTAAACTCACAATACTATGAGGATGGCTTTACTGAGGAACAATCTACAGCAATTAGAGATTAAGAGAAGAAGGAGCTTCTGACTCTGGCCTGGGCTGCAGAGCACGAATACCTCAAACCTCACTCCTTGTACCTCAAACCACCCCATCCAGCTCCACCCTACCCTACCCACTCTGTGAAGTGAAACCTGATCCCCGCCTGGCTGAAAGGGTCCCCACCTCTGACTGCTCAGCACTTCCACAGTGGAAAGGGTTTAGAAACCATGAATGAGAGGATAGTCATCTGGGCATGACACAGGACAAAGCATTTAAATTTCTCATGGCTGGTGCTCCAGTCTGTTCAAGAACTTCTTCTATTTACTTCAAAAGCAGTCAGCTTGTGTGATCAAATGCCAGGGAGGCACATACGAAGAATTTCTCAAATACACCCATGTGTGCATAGTGTCAGGGTGGCAGGCAGTGGAGAAAATAGAAACAGGATAAACACTAAGGACATTCTAATTAGAATATTTTTCAAGCATTCCCATCTGGTTCTTCCATAAACGATTATCACAATTATCACATGGTGTCATCTCCTGAAGAAATGAGCTCGGCTTGCTTTTTGGGAAAAGGCAAAATGGCCACAGGGGAGCGAGTTTGAAGAAAGTAAGAGGTGGAGGAATTGAGGAAACTGTGGACCCCTGGTACTTAAAGAGAATGTGAAAAAGTTGTCTTTTTTTAAATTAAATTTATTGGGGTGACATCGGTTAATAAAATTATACAAGCTCAAGTGTACAGTTCTATATTACATCATCTGTACACTTCATTGTGTTCACCACCCAAAATCAAGTCTTCTTCGATCACCATGTATTTTACCCTTTGACCCTGTTCTACCTTCCTCATCCGCAAGTTTCTTTTTGTTTACTTCTCCAAACCTCAAGTCTTTGTTTATATAATAGAAGATGAAGTTGGCCTCTAAATATATGCATTGGGAAGCAGTGGGGCATCATGGAAGGAATGATGACTTTGGAGGCTGAAAGGTCTGGATCTGCATCCACTTAGTGTTATGTCGCTTTGGGGAAATAATTTAAATTCTGCAGACTTCAGTTGTCCTGTCTTTGAGACAGGAGTCTAATATTCACCTCATTCTGAGGATTAGAAGTGATATATGCCTAATGCTTATGGCAGTGTCAGGTGTGAAGTAGCTCTCATCATCACCATTATCAAGCTCACTATTATGCAGATCTCCTTATAATAACAAAGGAAACTAAGCTACAACTGTGAAGGTATATTCCTGACCCGTAGACAGAATATCCTGGAAAATCTTGAAGCCTTACCTGTTATCGCATCAGTAGGAATGCTCAGTGCTTATTCTTGGTGCTGCTCTGACTCTCCTATTTCATATCCTTCAGTTTGGTCCCCATATCAGAGCCCTCTTGGCATGCCCTCTCTTCCTCTTCATGCCTTCCTAGCCATTTGAGTTTCATTTCTGCCAAGCTCTCTCTCAATCCCATGCCCAGCCTCCACCTCTGCCTTGTCTCTCATTCTTTTCTTGACTCAAGTACACATTTTCTAAAAACATCCTTAGAGCAAGAAAGGGCCATAGTTTCCACTTTCTCCTTTTCCTATTAGATGCAACAGATCACTATCATACTGGCACAGTGACTCCAGAAGGCTCCCAACTTAACTGCCAGAAACAGACTGCTGTGGGCTCTACCCTCTGAGAGAGTGAATGAGTGTTGAGTGGCAGGCTGTGACTCCCTTGACTTAAAACTCCGAGTAGAATATTCACTGGAGTCTCTTGAAACACACTCCTCTAACACTTGTTCTCTGGAATTGACACTGGGGAGAATTACTTTTCTTCAACTCAGACAACTGATCTTGAGAAGGTGTCATTTTGTGCAATCTTTAATCATTTAAGCTCTTAAAAACACTAG
Organism: Macroglossus sobrinus; assembly: GCA_004027375.1. Lineage (NCBI taxonomy): Eukaryota > Metazoa > Chordata > Mammalia > Chiroptera > Pteropodidae > Macroglossus > Macroglossus sobrinus. The sequence goes on along the minus strand of PVKZ01000424.1, from coordinate 472,633 downwards.
GGAAACAACTTTAGTTAGAGAGGTTAAAGCTCCCTGGGCAGCAAAGACAACATATGTGGGGAGGGTGGATCTTTCCTAGGAATCCAGGCTTTGGAGATAAGAAGTAAAGATAGGCTGCCCAAGCCATGTGGGTGAGGTCCCCCAGGCATAGAGAGGTGTGGAAAGAGTCAGACCTGCATGAAAATCTGTCCTCCCCAACCGTGTTGCTTTAAGCAAGTTACCTCACCTCCCCTATCTTCCTTTCTGCTTTTCTAAAAGGGGGATCATGCTGCCTACTTCATAAGGTTGTCACAAGATTTAAGTGAGAGAAGTGAATGCTCTGGTATCCCTCCACAGCACCCACTCCTCTTGTTAAGATTCTAGAATGCTTTTTTTCTCTCTAGATGTAATGAGAAGAAATCATTAGCAGAAATAGTACAGTATGAATTATGTTATTTGCATTCACTCCTTATGAATCTTGAAAGCTGATGGTGGTGGAGAAATATGAAATCAGCTGAGAATCCTTTCAAAGAAATCTTGAGTCTTCAGAGAAATCAAATACAATGATTTAATTTAGAGTTATTATTAAGGATAATATTATTATAGCAACACCCATCCTGACTTAATGACTTACTATATATTAAATTTGGGTTTACAAAGTACTCTATCCATTTGACTTTTAACACAATTCTGTAAGTCAGGAAGGACAGAAATTCAAAAACTTGCTGATCCGCAGCTAATAAATGCTCATGCCAGGACTCAAACATGTCTTTACACCCCAAATTCACTGCTGACTCATCTTTCATCCCAGTTAATTCTTCAGTTCTCAAATACTTACCCATCAGATAGGAAGCATAAAAACATGTACGTCATTGCTCATTTCAGCTTAAAAAAAAGATATAATTTATTCAACGGGTCAAATTGTTCCACTGGGCCAACCAGTTTTCTCTAAGCCTCAATAGTGTAGGGGAATAAATTCTAAGAGTTGCTAACATTTATTGAGAAACCGTTATGTGCCAGATACTATTACAGTCCTTTATATACACTTCCATTGAATCCTGGCAACAACCCTATGAAGTAGGTATTATTACCTCATCTTACAGAAGAGGAAACATTATTACAGAGGTTAAGTAACTTGCTAGAGGTCACATAGCCACACTATGGACTCAGAGCTATGCTATTTACATCCAGCAGAAACCCATGTTTCTCTGGCACTTGTCCCTACTTTTCATACAGAACCCCAGCCTTCTAAAGTTGCCCCCAAATACTTAGGGGTGTCCTAAGGAGTTGTCTTACATGTGTTGTCCAAGTCAGCTCTCCCGTCAAGTCTCCAGTGGCATCCACCATTTCTTTATTTTTTTACTCCAGCTTGCACGACCTAGATATAAAATATTTGACAGTAATCACCTTTGTGGTGGACTTGCACATAAAAAGTTCGAAGAGAGAAATGTCCCGAACATACCGCCATTGTTTTATTTTTGTTTTTATATATCGCTTCTTTTGGAGGTTGGAGTTGAAGTGAATCTTCTCATACCATAGCTCTTTAAAGCTCCTGCCTGCCTGGGGCAGTTTTGGTAAAAAGGCATCAGGCAATTAATTATTTCACTTCTCTGAGTCCCATACTCCTTGCCTGCCTCACAAGATTGTATTGTGCCTTGAATAACCCCCCGCATGTAATACACCTGGTTTAAGGCTTGGCACTTTTAGAAACTAAAACATAAAGAGGTTCCTTCTCACCCATATCACTGTTCTACATGAATACATAATAATTAATCAGTTAGCAAACAAGTATTAATTGAGTGATTACAATGTTCAAGCAAGTAATTTTATAGCAGAGTTGGAAATTACATAAAGAGGGCTTGACATCACTCACACAGGATTTCTGTTGAAAATTAGTGTGATCAGTTAACTATCATTATTTCAGTGAAGGAGTCTAAGACTTAGGCATGATATTGTTTTGCTGCATTTCTCTCTGGTGTTTGTTATAAAGGGATTATAGTGGTCTGTGCCTGGCCCAGATAGCTCCAGACATGTCTCTGAGCAGATGCCACCCATCTGGAAATGTGAGCAAGACTTTCATAACCCTGGGTGAAAATCTGTCTGAAGATGTTTGAAAAGGAAAACCAACAGAGAACCTCAACCACTCATCCTGGGAATTTCCTAACATGCACCCTGGCCAGCCACGGTCAGCCAGGGCTGAGCCCTCCATCACTCCAAGGGTCTGCTACTGGGAGGTAATGGCCAGGTGTCAGGGAGCGAGAGAGCTCTGCCACCTGTGCTGCAGAGCAGCTGGTTTTCCACGTGCTCAGTTTGTCTCAGAGGATGAGTTTCTGGTTCCCTTTCAGTCAGTCAAGTTCAAATTGATTTTTAAAAAAAACTTTCTCACCCCCTGCCCTCTGCCCTCCCCAGGAGCAAGGTAAGCAGTGCTCAAAAGCTTCTTTTCCACTGTAAGATATAATGAACCTATAGTAACACTCTGAATATAAATTACTCTGTGAGTTTTCAGGTGACTTACTATTCTCACAAGTTAAGAAGGCTAAAGTATTTTTAAAAAACAAACAACAAAACCTCCTGCCTAATTTGTTAACTGGACTTTTTTTCTTATTTCATATTTCCCTCTTCTTTTTTCCCCTTACTTTTTATTTTTCACCCTCAACTCTTTTTTCAAAATTTAGTGTGTGTGTGTGTGTGTGTGTGTGTGTGTGTGTGTGTGTGTGTGTGATGCCAAATATTTTGATGTGGGACTATAGGACACCCCCTGGGAAGACTCCTGAATAACCACAGGATTTAAAGTAGAAATTCATTAAAACATTAAAGTTGTTTACAGCTGCATGTTATCAGTGCAAATAAGGTAGATTGAAAGTACACTTTGAAGTATACTGGAGGTTTCCTCTGTAAATCACAGTGTCTCACAGGTCAGAAACCTAACAGATATAGCTAATAGAGGGTTTAGGATTAAGCAATGAATCAAATATGAGGAGGGGGACAGTTAAGAAAATGGAGTTCCATCTGACACACCAAGGTGAGAGGCCAAGTCTTGACTGCCCCTGCCCATCCCTCACTCCCGATTGTTCTTCACCCATCTGTCTGTTTTTGTGATTCTGTGAAGTGAGTGCAGCGGCCACAGCCAACATCCCTTAGTCTCTGCTCTTTGAAGACTGTCCCTGAGTGTTAAAGGTATGCCATTTGCTCCCTCAGGTTGTCAGTGAAACCATGGGACCACTGAGTCACATCTGGCCACAGCTGCTGGCATTTGCATCCCTGGGCACTGAGGTCTGAACTGCGATCCAGGCAAGGACCAGCCCTACCCCCTTGGAGGAAATGGCTGAGCAGCCTGAGCAACAGCAGATGAAAACTTCCTTCCTCTTCATCCAGCTGCAGGCCCCCCCTGTTCGCGCTCTCCCCGCCCTGTCTCCAGCCACTGCAGCCTGGACAGCAGCCCCAGGAGGCCCGGAGCAGGGACACATTTTCCCAAGTCCCTGGACAGAGTTCTTGGCAGGCCAGGACCTCAGGCACACACAGGGCTTGGCTGCTCCTCCTTTGTGCCTGCCGCAGAAGGAGGGCCGTGGGACACAGCAACCAGCTGCTTTCCGTTGCTCTTCTCTCACGGAGAAGGAGAGAGGCCACAAACCTCAGGATCTGGATGTGAGGAGGGGTGGCGTCCGCCGATCCCCATGTTGCAGGCGTTCCCTGGCCCCTGCCTCCAGGAAACTTGGCCAGCTCCTGCCCCTGTCATGCACACTTCCTAGCCCAGATGTCGTCATGAGCGATGGAAGCAGCAATCCGTCCATGGGCTGGAAGCACTGGCCAGTTATTACTGCCCCCCAGGACCTTTGGGGCACGGACTCTCAGTCTTGCAATGCTTTGGGATGCTCAGTTTCGCAAGCCACCCTGACCAACGCAGCTGACAGGGGTGAAAGGGCCGTGCCGAGGAGAGGTGCTGCCACCTGCCAGGTACTTTCGAAGAGCTGTAAAGAGGGAACAGGTATCGCCATGCGGGCAACGAGGGCAAGGCTCTACAGATACTGGCCGCCTGTTCAGACCAGCAAGAGCTACCCAGCCCCGCCTACTGCTCTGCCTCTCAAGGTAAGAAAGTGTGAGTGGCTGAATCCCCTAGATCCCCACTGTTTCCACCGGAAGAGAGAATGGAGAGAGTGGGCGGAGATGGCCACAAGAGTTCCCAGGTCCTCATACTTAGGTTTCCCTCCACTCTGGATGGGCTACCCCTTGATAGCAGAGGTACGGCCAGCCACAGTCCTCCTGGTCCCGGTTCTTTCTTGTATGCTATGCCACCTTCCCAGCCACTAGTGACATTTTGTTTAGAAAAAGGGAATGAACAACTGTTTCCCTAGACTCTGCTAAAGATAGAAGATGAATCGGGCAAAGAAGTGCATTCTTTGTGGGGGAAGACCAGAGGGAAGGACAGAGGAGCTGCACAGACATTCTCTGAGCCCAGTGATGTGCTGGCCAACATGCTTGCTAGGTGTTTTCTTACGTCCCTTTCATCCTCATAACTACCCTGAACAATAGAGACTCACATCCTCAATTTCAAATGAGGGAATTGAGAAGTGACTCAGCAAAAATCTCCACCCTGCTTCGAAAAGGGCAAGGGCAGAAGCAAAACCTTTTCTCCAGAAAGAGCACTGGGGACTTTGGGGACGCTTAGGGAGTCCTGGGGAGGTTTCTAGAAATGCAGCATGATCTTAGAACTCAGCCGTAGCTTTGCACCCTCCCCTCTCAGTGGATGTGTAGCCCTGGGCATCAGCCCCCTCTCCTCCCCTTTCCATCAGAAAGGGAACGGGCAGCACTGTGTGCTCTCCAGGGCCTCTTCCAGCTCTTACGGGCTCGACCTCCAATCGTAGCTGTGCCTGCTCTTTGTCATTAGCATCTTATTCTCTGACTCAACCTCCTCCTCATACTGATACCTGAACACAGCCTGCTTTCTCCACCCAGCTTAGGTATACCTCTCACAAAATAGACAGATAAAAAAAGAGATGATTTTCTTTTTCTTTTCCCAATAGCGTGAATATCTTGCTATACTTTGTACATGTTTGCGCATATCCAGGTGATGGGATGACGGTGAGGAAGAGTATGTATGCTGAGGTTGGTTGGTGAGATGAGGCAGAGGAGGCGGGACTCTTCCTGGAGTATGTGGAAAGCTGACATGAAGGGGACGCTCAGAGAAGTCAAGGGAGAAATAGAGGAAATTCACAACATCGGAAAAGAGGCCCTGCCTGGACTTGGGAGTGATGCTACTTCACCTAGATTCTGTGGCTCTCTCCTACATGCCTCTGCACCCCACCCCTCCTCCCTGTTTCTCCTGTTAACAGTGAGCCTGTATGGCCACAATTCAGAATCAGGGGGAAAGAATGAGCCCCAGTTCTCTTTGGAGGGGAACTCTTAGAAGAAGAGAGATGTGAGCCTGCTCCTTAAGAAGCAGTTTACATTCCATCCTGGTCCTCATGAGGTATCACTCATTTCCGGCAGGGATTTAGGAGGAACGACGTGCCCATGTGGCAGAGACCAGTTTCTGTCTGTGGGGTCACACAGTAGTTGTTCGTGTGCTTTAATGCTGTTCTGATGACCTGAAAACTCCATCGTGCCCTACTCTCCCCTCCCGCCTTCTGAGTATAAGCCAAAGCCTCAGAGCTGTTGCCACTTCTCCAGGGAAAGGAGCTTTGGGAGTTGGTCCAAGTGGGTAGATTTCTGCCTTGCCTGCCCCCAGACATCTGCTTGATGAGCCTAACGGGCCCCCAGAGGTCTGCCCCATCTAAAGTAAGGATTGTAAGATTCCTTGCTAAAAACTTAGAAACTCCAGGTTCAAGTCCTAATCTTAAGTAACCCACCAGAGCTCTCCGTTTTCTCACTTGGAAAACCTGCTTCACAGTTGCTATGGAGATTTGCTATGGAGATAAAGTATTTGGCCAGTGAAGGAGCCCTCAGTAGCCCTTTGTTAAGGGAGAAAAGAGAAGGGAAAAAAACCAGAGAGATACCAGGTAGGGCCAGGAAAGTCATAGTTAGAAGTGTCAATGTAGGGTGGGTCTGATGAGAAAGCAGGGCTATAAAAACACATCCTTAACCTTAGAGTGATTCTCTCTGTCACCGGAAGGAGAGGAGTTGGGAGATTAGCACCTTTAGACCCACAAGTCCTTTAAATACCTCACAGCTATTACTAACCAGATGACCACTCCCTGGTTAGGGTGTTAGAGAAAGTAGCAAAATCAACAGAGATAGTTTTTCCATCTGCCCAGCCCTGAGCAGATGAAGGTGTCCTCTAGCTCTGATAGATTAGTTTATGAGAATTATCCAATCTTCTCATGTTTTGAAATTTAGCTTCACGAGTCATGGCTAAGTGGCAGAAGGCTGATTTAAAATGTCTTCTTGTCAATTATGAATGATGAGGCCCTTGATTATCTGTAGTAGAAATTTTCACATGATACATCCATTCAGGAAAAGTGTGATCAATTATATTTATTAAAGTGAAATATTGGTTATATGGAAGCAAAACCTTTTCCTACACGTGTATCACAGGACTGATACTTTCCTAGCATAAAAATCTGGATCTTAAGTGTAAACTCTCTTCTTCATAGTACTCCATGTGGCTAAATTTATTCTTTCACTATTCAAACAAATGGGTTCCCTAGTAAAAATTGTTCACTTACATTTATCTAAATATCATAAGGAGTGATTGCTGCAAATCAAATCATTTGGTTCTTCATTTATGCTATGACCGGCTTTAGTGAAAACAACTGTCAGGGTTCAGTGCACTATTTCCTCTTATTCAAACCTCAAAACTCTGTTAAGATGTACATCGAAATCATCCCCACTTCACCAAAGGAGAGACAGATGCTTGAATATAGTCAGCAACTTGCTGAGACCCAAGACTAAGACATGGCAGCACAGGACAGAGCTAAAGTTGTCCACTCTGAGGCCAGAGTGCTTTCAGCCTTCTCTCACCGTCTTCTGAGAGGGCGAGATTTCCTGGAAAGGCTACCCACCATTTCCTGGGACTTGGTGATCATGACTGCACTCCCACTTTGTCTGGTGGAGAGGGGGAAAAGGACCCTCAGGAGTAGCTGATCTAATGACCTGGCCTTGTGTGAACAAGCACTGCTTTCTAGAAGCATTGAAAGTGTAGCTTTAGAGGACATGGGGCTCCAGCTCCCAGCCACGCCAGCCAACGGCTATACCACTCCTGTGGTCAGTCCATCAGTGTGAATCAGAAAGCGTTCCATGGTCTGGGACCAGAGCCTGCCCTAACAGTTTCTTGGACCCCATGTTCTGCTGCCTCTCTGTGGGAACATGAGGAATTGTCAACGCGTGACTTGAGTTTGGGGCTAAAGATACAAAACCCTTACGAAGACACAAAAAACAGACATGACTCAAAAGAGAGAAAAAAAGCTTTTTTAACAATCGTTTTGGGAAATTTCTAATTTTATTTTACTTAGTCTTTGTATCTTACATATTTTATATTTTGAAATCAGACAGAACTCAAAGGAGAGGAGAAAAGTCTTTCTTGACAGTCCTTTTGGGAAATTTCTAATATTTTTACTTGGTCTTTCTTTCTTATATATTTTATATTTTGAAATAACAATGACTTTTGGTATCAACTGGCAATGACATTGGGAAATTAGCAGTGAATATATTTTTAAAATTTCCCCCCAAATACCATTTTTTGCAAAACTCACAAAATTTCTACTTGTAACTTTAAATTTCCCAGAAATGTTACCTATTTTAATCTTACCTTTTCTCTTCTTTTTTCACCTGAAAAAACAATCAACTTTTTGGATTTCATCACCAGATTTCTAGGAGTGTTCAGGGTTTAGAAGAGAGGGTGAGAATGAACAAGACAGACAAGGAGTCAGTGGGAGGTTTCTGTGGAAGGGATGGGGACATTATTCCTGCAGGTAGTGAATGGAAATCAGTGTAGGTCAGTTTTCTTAGAAACAGGCCCTGTGTGGCAGACTAGAGAAAATCGTTTTAACTCTCTGTGTCTTGGATTGTTCTGCCTCAGAATAAAACCAACGTCTGAAATATGTCTGTAAAGTACGTTAAATTGTTTATAGAAAATTTTTATTTAGAGTAAAGGTCACTGGCACTGGGATTTAAGAGATAAAAATTAAGCTCTGCTTCTGCCAACTAGCTAAGTGGTCCCTGACTGAGCAAAGCTGGGCTGTCTCATTTGGTCTCAGAGGTCTTTCCAGTTCTGAACTCAGAAAGGAAATGAAACTGTTTAATGAAATAAAAGTGTTAAAATAACTTAATTTCGTTTATCTCATCTTGACTCTAAAGATTAATTATTCTGTCAAATGACTTCACCACAGGGAAGTTACACACAGTGAGCTCACTTCTCTCAAGGAGATGTAGGATTTCAGTGGGGAACTAGGATGGTTATATACATGAATAGCACTATGCCTGACATGTAACAGGCACATCACGATTAGTTGTATAAATGAATGAATGAACCTTTGAAAAGGTAATTAACATTCGGTGATATGATAGAGTTGGTGACTTCCTTGAGCGGCAACATAGAGCCTCATCACAGAATTTTAGGGCCAGAATTGCAAGCTCTCTGTCCTCGAATGATTGATATTTCCTTCTCTGACAGATTCTATTTGAATGCAATTCCCTTCCGGAGTTGACTCCCAGGTAGACATAACCCCCAGGAAAACATCATTTATCTCATTCAGGGTAAACACATTTACTTACCCAAGCCTGCATGAATTTTTGGACCTGCCATAAGTTTAGAAACTGTTCTGCTCATTAAATAGTGTTCTAGATCATTCTGTTTTTATATTAACCCTTCTTGGTGAGCAACTTAGAATTTACAACTAGAACAAAGAGAGAGCTTATAAAGATGCCATATAGTAATTTTAACAGCGATAGAGATAAATGTGCAGTGGTGTCCCTTTTAAAAGATCTTGGTGTTTAAAAGACAGTATCGATTCAATTGAAAAGCTTTTCTTTAGTCTGTTTTACTTTGCATTGGTTTTGACTCAGATGTCTTGATTTATTACTTGAGTAAATAAATCCTGAGATAACAGAATGGGCTTCAATTCTTTTTCATCTTGTAATTTGCTTCAGTGTTCCCATGACAGCATTCTCACTCTTCTTCTCTCCTTACCTTTTCTGTTGACCTTCACACACAAAAGTCCTGTGGATCATTGTACAGGTGCTACCCTCATGGAACTACATACACCTCAGCATCTTGTTTGGAAGAAGAGGGCAGAGAGCACATGGACCACTTCAGAGTTGTGTGTCCCTGTGCCATGTAGAAAAGCAATCATAGTAGGAGTGGGGACATAGGACTGCCAGCCCTTTCTTTGATTCAAGTTAGCTAAGTAAGGACCAGTCTCTTCAGTCTGAGTCTTAATTTCTTATCTGCAATGCGAAAAGAACAAACTGCGGTTTCCTTCCTTCTAGCTCCATGATTCTAAATTCCTGCCACTTTATTTGCGCCTGTATTTGTGAAAACTAAATTGAAATTACAGCTTTTGATGACAAATCTCTAAAAGTCCATTGTATTTAGCAGTTATTACTGTTGGAAGACTCCTTTATTCACAAAATTAGATGTCTCTTCAATATCCAGAGGATAAATTAGAACTAAAATACGTTTTTAAACTTTTTATGTCAACATATACCCAATTTTCTAATTTTTAGTGTTAAACTTTTAATAAAATATTGGTAGCATTAGTCAAATATTAAGTTTTTCCTGAGAGATTTGGACAAAAAGACTAAATTGAGTTTTTTAAATAACTATGCAAAAGGAAGTTGTGTTTTGTTATTCTTCCATATTACAAAGAAATACATTTGCTAAAAGGGGTTGTTCTGTGTTTTTAGTCACATGAATAAATTATGCAGCAAAGAGAATATTGAAAACCAATTCCACTCAGGATTTAAGATCTAGAATAATGAAGAGACTTGTCCTTACTCAGCTATTTTTAATCAGTTCCAACAGGCTGCCTTCATTTAACTTTGAAGTTTTGTTCCCTTGAACAAAAGTCTTCTATCACTTGCAGATTTAGGAATCTTGATCGTTTTTAGTGTAAACCCCCAAAGCTACTGAATCCCAAAGGAGGGAGATTCGTTAGAAGAAGAACACATGCGTGTGTGGGTAGAACCTTGTAAAACCAGGGAGCAGAGATGCGGTCAGGCCTCAGGACCACCTGGAATGAGGGCTCCATTCAGGTCTTTCTTTTCATCTCTTCTCTCTACTGCCCTCACCCTTCTCTGCACTACTCTCGGAATCTTTTTTTCTCTTTTGCCCATCTGCTTTCTCCACTCCCTATTCCACAGAGAGAAATAATTCTCAAATTTACATCTCCTCTCTTTAAAGATAATCCAGACTAGGACTGGAATCCTTCAGGCCTGCTTCCCAATCCCCTGAAAAGAGGCTCCTTAGTCTAGTGCAGGCTGTGTTTCTACCTAATCTACTGTGGCAAGGGTAGGGCCGTGCAGCTCATATGGTACTATCAGGTCTGCTCAGAGTCCAGAGTTAGTTATAACCATGTAAATTTTGGAAAGGGTCAGTTTCTAGAAACTGAAGGGATGTGGAGAGGAGGGGAGCAAGTATGGACAACCAACCCAATAATACTTTCAGAGAGTTATCGACTAGAATTATAAGATGCCTTATTTAAATGTCCTTTCTAACCCTCTCAGATTTTAGAAAAGCTAGTTTTTTTAGTCTTTGGGGATATTTTTAAAAATAGCATCTCTGCACTAAGTAATATCAGAATCAAATTATTGCCTAGGTGGTTTATAAATAGATTTGCTTCCGGAATCGGCTACTGGTTATGATATGGTAAATTTTCTCTTCCAAATATTTTTTAAATAGATTTTTAGAGACTGTAAGTGCTACAAGATTTACGCAATCATAAGTCCTTAAGTAAAAGTGGGGTTCTATGGTTAGCAGATTGCCATCTTGGATTCTGCATGTGATCTCTTCAACTTCATAGCAGCTCACTGGGGCTCCTGACCCAGTATTTGAGGAGTCAGAACAACAACAACAACAAAAAAGAGAATATAAGCCACATTCCTCGAACTTGGTCATACTGATTCCTGAACTGAGCCACATCAATGAAAATCAAAACGTGAGCAAAAGAAAGCACGATGGCTCTGTATAGTTACATAGTGGGCTGCTGTAGGACTGCATTTTTAGGAAGTTCACTTTCCTTCATTCTAAAGCAATCAGCAGCTGTGACTCTTTTTTGGCTGCCCTTTGTGTTGTGCATATTTCCTGTGATTATATTTAGTTGATTTTAACTTTTTGGAATTTAACTTTCAATTTTCAGGATGTGTGATTTTGTATTAACCTTTCAATTACCAGGTCCAAATTATGAGCTAAAAATTTTCCAGAACATTAATGAAGCACTTATAATTATTTATCATTTGAAAATTCCATTTTATCTGCAAGGAGTATGGTTACTCTTCATTGAGTGCTCAATCTGATTGTATGATGAAGTAACAATTAAAATATCATCCCATTTATTCCATGCCATAAGTAGAGAGATTTCAAGAGTTTATATACACTCAGTCTTTTCCCCTAAAGGATTTTAAGTACTTCACAACTATAGCACACATGATAAATTAAAATAATAGTGAAGGTTTCTACACTAGCAACAAAGAATCAGTTCAAGGAAAACATAGAGAAGGGTCAAGATAAAGAAAAGATCAGGTCAAGATTAGGAAAAAAATCCAAAAGAACATGCCATAAAGGCCTACAGAGCTGGTATATTTAAAAGTTAAAGTTAGCCATGTGCTTTCTAGCTGCCCAAGCTTCAAGACAGGGTTAGCTATACTGTTCAAATTTTGACAAGGGAAGGAGAGAGAGGGAATTCCTTTAACATATTCCATAAAAATTAGTTCTCTTAAAAAACTGAATTTTGCTTGCCCTTGAAAATAACAATAAGAAAATAACATTTTGGATAAAATCATTTCTAAGGAGTCCTTAATATTTATTATTTCCCTATTTCCTTAGGTATATACACAACATAATTTAATTTTCTTCATAATTGAAGTAGTCACTATAATAGCAGTATTGCTTGCTGATAACTTTAGATCTGGAAGACTCTTTGCTTTTATACTTAATATTCCCAAACATTCTGCTCTGTGAGTTCTTTTTGCTTTTTAGTAATTTTTTAGTTTCTTCCATGCTGGCCTCTCCTTTCTTCCTGCTATTAGTGTGCCTACCTCTAATAAACTACTTTTAATCCACCACAGGTCAGGAAACAAAATTGTTTAAATTGTAAGACAAGTTTATTAATTATGTAAAGTAAAAATAAGAAAGTTCTATGTGAGAGGTTGAGGGGATCAGCAGAAAAATCTCATGAGTTTTACTATGGATTATTTTTTTCTTCTGATTTTATGTGTTCAGATGATGCCTTTGCTTTCCATGACTATGGTCACACTATGGATGAGGAAAGTTGCTGACAAAATAACTTCTGAATTTATTTATTCAGTCAATGTTTCTGACTGTCTGGCAGGCAAAGCTCTAGGTACCGGGGATACAGCAGGGACTAGGACAAAGTCCTTGCTCCTATATTCTGGTAGTAGCAGGAAATGAAAAATGAGTAAACAAGACATGGACATCGAACTTTAGATTGTGATAAGTGCTTGAAGAAAATAAAACAGAAGGGAATGATGAAGTGAGGAGTGCTAGAAAGAATAGTTTAGTTTGTGTGATGATGAGAGGAAGTGACTCTGAGCTGAGACTTGAATGACAGGCAGGAGCCAGAGCCAGCCGTGGGAAGATCAGGGAGGAAAAGGTTCTAGGTAGGAGTTAGCAGAAGAGTCACACGTACCTGCAGGATCGTTAGTGAGCATAAGTTACTGGAAGAGTCACATAGGACCTCAGCGTGAATTTTATTTATGTACAATATGGAGCCTTTAGAGAGTTTTAAGCATGAAAGAAACACAGAAATTAAGGGAAGAGTGGCTGCGTTAATGAAGTGACTTTCTTACAGTTATTCTGCAGATTACAGGATTTAATATCGCTGCCTCCTACTTCCCATTCTTGCCAAAGAACTCTTGAGGCTCAGAGTGTAAATCCCCCTGGACACAGGAAGCTTTAATTTTTCCCCAACATCTTTTAGTTCTGAAATGTAGAGGTATAATAACTTTATGAAGTATTAACACAGGAGAAGTGGGGAGAAAACTGCAGTTACTCAAGGATTTGAGATTTTCCCAGATGAACATGCAGTCTAGAACAGATCCTTTCAATATTAACAACCGAGAAAAGTTTATTATAGCATATATGTTTAGGATTTAAATAGAAAAACTTTCTTACTCATTACAAAATACATTACATATAATAGGTACTCCATAAATATTTCTTACCTTCAAGATTACCTATGGCAAAATCACTCCAAACAATCTTCTCTTTTACTAATTCCTTCAGTTCATTCCTTGTGTCCTTCAGTCCCTCCATCTCACATTCATAAGGCATTAAACTGTGAGGCCATCTAGGCTGGTTGCTTGTCAAGCAAGTAGTTGGCACTGTTGGAGTCAATCCAGAGTAGAATAAAATGTTAAGCTATATTTAGGGTCATAAATAATGGTGTTTTATGAAAATGTATTTCTCCTGTGGCTTAGACTAATGTTTAAGAAGTTCTTGGGTGGGCCTGTGGCCAAGGAATTATAGTAATATTTCTCTTTGGCTGAGCTTGTTTGACCTAGTTTTTTAGATCTACTTTGTGAATAAGCTTTGTGAGTAATGTCCCTCCAATAGAACCAGCTTTACACCATGCTCTAAACAACCTATAAAATAAATGTTTTCCACTAAATGAATTATTCTTATTTTTCATGCCATTTTAGAAAGCTAGTGGTTAAATTATTATCTCTCTTCCTCAATCTGTTTTAGTAAGTAAACTTTTTCTTATAGTTCTCTGCAGACTGCCCTTTTACCACCTTCTATGCTGTTTCTGAACACTTATGCCTGGCTGCTTTTTGTTCATTTGTTGGTTGCCTTGTTTGTAGCCTCTGAACTCTTTGAAAAAAAAGCGTTACATAAATCCAATTAAAGGTAATTGCAGGAATTATGCTATTGACTACCTGTAAATTACCTTAAGCATTATTAAAAGAATTCATTATATGTTTGTGTAGGCCCTTTATAAATCACAAAATAGATGGAAGAATCTTTTCCTGCTTTCTCTAAACTTTAAGTCTGAGGCAGAAAAACATACATGTAAGGAGACATTTTTATACATATACAAGAAACATCAGCATAGTAAGAACAAAGATTTACTGTGTAATTATTAGTTGTGTAATAATCAGTGTAGGCCTACAGATGGCTGAATAGGAATGGTGTGCAAATTGCTATCTGCACATCATAATTTGAGAAAAGTCACCATCTCATTTTAGTTAGGGGACAATTCTTAATGAAGAGGAACTTCAGGGGCCATGTGAGTAAAGGAAAAAAAAATTGATGGATTGATAGGATGTAAAGAGGGTTTGAATTTAGGGTTTCTCTTGAGTTCATGAGTGAATTTTATTGTTCACTATAAAGGGACATAACAACTACATGATCATATATACACAGAGTGAATGTTTTCCAGACTGAAAATTAGGATTTCTGGCTTGTAAGTCTGTACTTTTTATTCAAAAGTATAAAAAATAAAATTTAAAAAGTAAACTATGTTTATTGGAAAGAATAAAATATCATGAAAAGAAACACGTATTTCACCCTCTTCCCTCCAAAAAAGTGCATCTTTTAATGCAACATTGGAGAAATTGAAATCAGGACTAGAATTTGAAAATCTGGACTTAGACTGCCACGTCTGTGCATTATGGATTGGTAGCATCCTACTAGACCTGGAAGATTTCTCCTCACACTGGAAGATTTTCTTTCCTAGGTGGCAGGCAGTGATGGCAACTGAATAAGCCCTCTCTGCAAGGTGTTGCTAAGAGATGGCAGAAATACAGGAATGGGCCCTGTATGCTTGATCAAAGTCAGTGAATCTGAAGCTATTTCCTGGTCAGAGTGTACAGGAAGGTGGGGATAGGAGGTCCTGCTTGGAATGTTTCTTTGAATGAGGCTCTTTCTGCAAGGACTGCAATCTTGTAGCACAGGAAGGATTCTGCTGTTTGGACAGCAAATCAAAGCAGGTGATTCAGAGTGGGTACAAGCAGACTGTGACCCCTGAACAAAAATGAGGTTTAGATATTTGTGACACTCTAACTATACATTAAGTTCACAACAGTAGTGTATAGATTGGCTTTTCTGTCTATTTCCCACCAAGGCAAAATGATTATTAAGACCTCTTAGGCATCTTAGCCATGAAAACCTGCCAAAAAATTTATAACATTAATTTCCCTCCCTGTGCAGACTTGCCCGGCTTATGCTGCAGATAGAACAGTCATTGCTATATATATATTGGGTTTCTATTCTGTTAAGAGCAGAGAAAAAAAAACAAAGTTGTTCATGAATTATAACTAGAGTAAGTATCAAAAGCCATCAACATGCTTAGAGAAAGAGACATTTTATTATTTGTAATAAAATCACATTAAAATCTATCTCCAAACTCCCATACTACTGGACTAGCAAAAAGTTCAGTCTCAGTATTCTCAGGGCTCTCTTTCCACTAAAGTTGGGCCAAAGGTCAAATTTCCATGATATGAGAGCATCCATAAATTCCTAATTCATCTGTTCCTTCAGCATGTGGTCAGCATAGCACCATGTTGAAGAGCACAGACCCTGTGTGAGTCTTGGCTCTGCCTGTCCCTTCTTAGCTGGGCAGCCTTGAGTAAGTTTCTTAATCTTTCTGTAGCTCAGTTTCCTTATCTATAAAATAGAGGTTAGATGAGTACCTACTTGATAGAAAATAAGGGTTAAGTGAGTTCTAATAGGTAAAGTCCTTGGAACCATGCCTGGTACAGAGTTTACAGATGCTGGGGAACCTTCCTGCTCCAATCTCCAGTTCTTTACCCACCCTTTGCCAAACTGCCTCTCATCCTCAGCTGTGTGCTTTCAGGTCTGACAGCAACACTGATTCTGTGCCGCAGGGCCTGGGGTCTGGACTCCCTACGTGCTTCTGGAGGAATAACACCTAAGAAGTATACAAGTTAGGAGTGGAGAAGGGGAGGTCAGAGGTCTTCTTTCTCTTCTCTAGGTCTAAATAAAGGTGACTTTTTCTTACCCTCCCCCATCTCCAAATATAAAGACAAAAGTTATTTTCTTTGTTTAATCCTTAATTCTGTATTATATTTACCTACTATCTAAATCTTCTATGAATTCATCATTAGCTACAGTTCAGAACTGATAGGACCTTGAGAAAAATAAAATTACTGAAACTTAGAATTCTTCAGGAAAGTAAAAGAAAGCTCTCCGTAGTCGGAAGCGTGAAGTCATGAACCTCAGGGTCCTGAGACAAGGTTAGAAAGTGGGAGGCAGGAATATTGGAGCCTGTAAAATCCTACTTGTTGTGTAAGTCATTTCAAAAACACAGCCACCTTTCACTCAATTTCTGCCACTCCCTTGCTTAAAACTTCCTCCCAGAGCTCTACCTCAGAGCAGGTCCCAGGATTCACTTTTTACCCCTTTCCAGGTTCAAGTCATACTTTCCTTTCCTCAGACACTTGTTATATAGTGTCTTCAGGGTCTTCTAACAGAAGGAAAATATCTTGAGACCTTGAGGACCTTGTGTTCTTGACACATAAACCTCAAGACACAGCAAAGGGCTTGGCTTAAAGTGAGGGAAGCTGAAAAAAATCAGACGAAAATTCACAAGTTCATGTTAAATTATCTTGTCTTCAAGAACAATTTGGAGAGTTTTTAAGTTATTAGACTATATTCTATAAATAAAACACCACATCTGCCTACCCTAAGTAAAGGAAAGAGTTAATTTTTTACAAAAATTTATTGATACACTATATATTGGTTTTCTGGATTTGATGTCCTAGATTCAAGTTTGTTTGATTCATTCCAGTGACCATTTTTTTTAAAGAAGGAATACCAGCCTTTGTTTACACTTGGGTTCTCCTTTACTGCAAGGTGGGATACATGTCTGCACGGACTTGCGTGTAATGGATGTATAATTTGTTGAATTTTGTGGAAGCATGGCTTCTGCCCAAGTACTTGTGTTTAGTCTGGTTGACTGGTTACTAAGCTTGTACCCTCTTCTAGTTCTCCTGTTACCTTTCCTTTTCCTTCCCCCATAGGAAGAATAAAGCATTGTTCTTAAGTTATTTCAATCAGTTAAGCCTTTGTGGAAACTGCTTCAGTCAGTTTTTAGAGGCCAATAGATCCCACAACATGTATAAGATTTATAGTTCATATTAAATTGAAAAGCTCCCCTGAGTAATTCTTTGAAACTACAGATAAAAATAAATGGCATTCACTAGAACTGTTGTAAAGATTTAATGACATTTGCATTCAAGCCTTTGAAAGTAAATAATTATGATGCCAAGTAGGTATTCTTCCATCGAGTTTAAACAGTTTAAAATAACTTGCCTTACGTTAGCTTGACATTAATTCAGGGTGTGTGAATAGACCCCCTCGGAACTGTGTGCTTGGTATGATAAAAACATAGACATTTCTATAGAATTATGAAGTGTAACAAGGATTGAGGGGGAGACTCCAAGGACAGTGACAGGGCATGGTTAGAAGGCCTTCCTGGAATAGTCAGCTGTCTAGACCATCCTTTGAAAGGGAGCAGAGATACCCTGGAGTAAGCACCAAAATGGTTCTCACAATGACAGCGAGCCCAGCTCCAGGAAGTCTGTATGTCACTGCACCAAGGCACTTTGCCTGTCAGCTCTTTGTCCCACCCCCATTTACTATCAAGAAGGAAGATTAAAGTAGTAATTAAAGGCTGTCTAAGTTTGACTTTAATTGTGAAAAGTCCATGACCTTAGCTTCCCCCATATCAATTCTGCCATTATTGAGTATCCCACTGGGCTGCCCACTCTCTTCAGTTGTTCTGGGGGCTCTGGCAGGTATTCCCCACTTGCAGGCTATAGAGGAGCCAAAATCAGGGGACTGGACAGTCAGCCCTATGGTACCAGCACATGGGCCTGAACCATAAAAAGATTAAGTTAATCGAAGCTTTGAGCACGTGGAAGATCATTCTCTTCCACATCATTACTAGAACATTACCAGAAAGCATTTCCCATATGCCTGACTGATGGGGGGACTTTCCTTCAAACTCCAGGTTCCATGTTAGAAAGCTAAAGGGAAAAATTTGCAGTCGGCAGAAAAAACACAATGCATAGGCAGATGCCAGGAGCGTTTTTCCAAGCTGGCCAGAAAACAGAGGGCTGCATTAGATAAGCGTAGCAGTCACCCAGTTGGCTCGAATGGGGGGACATTAGTCATTCAGGGACAACTGCTGTGGGTCTCTCGGGAACAGCTCCTGCTTGCTCTGCCAAGCCCTATTGTGGGTCCCTTCAGTTCATAAGAAAACAGCTCCCGACCTGAGCCTTGAGTGTCAGCCCTTGCTACTGGTTCATGATATCCTAGGACAGACTGTATTTGAACCACCAAATTATAGTTCCACTGTCTAGATCTATCTGCCCATTATTGTGGGGTTTCCTCTTCTTTCACAAGCTATTTGAGTAATGCTCAAGAAAGTTACAATTCAGATTTTTGAGTTCATAGATCACATGGTCAGAGAGTCCAAGGGCTTTTTTCTGGTGCCCTTTACGTGACAGGCATTTGGAGAATGCAGTGACTCAGTGCAATGATGGCTTTCAGTTTCTTTCTCTCTCAAATGAGGCTTTGGATGAAATAACTCTGAGTTTCTTTCAACTCATATTCTGTGAGCCTCTGAAATGGACTAATAAGTACGAACATATGATAAAGCACAAGAGGGTATGGAAAACTTAGGTAGCACTACTGATATTATTGTTTTCCTTTGAATTATATCACAAACTAAGATGCAGCACAATAATAATTTCTCTCAATGCATATTTCCTGCAAATTGAACATTTTTAAAAATGATAATTAGCTATCTGCCCAAATAAGTCATCAGTCTTAAAGCTTCGCAATTAACTTTCACTCATTTAACAAATATTCATTTTCAAGCCCGATGACAACAACAAAAAAGACCTGTTCTTGAAGTGTGTATAATCTAGCTGAGAAGACAGACATTAATAAGTAATTAAAAGTATGAGGAGCATTACAAGGAAGGTCAAGCTACTATAGAACTGCATAATGGGTGCATCTAGTCTGGTTTGAATGGGTAGGAATAGCTTCCTGCCAGGAGTAACTATCCAGGTTAACAACTAACAGTTATTGAACACTTATTATGTATCATCATGTTATGTGTTTTATTTTATTTAATCTCCACAAGAACCCTATAATGTCTACTACTATTTTTACTTAAGAAAAAAGAAATCAAGAACACGAGGTGAAAAACATGGCTGAGGTTCACGACGAGTTGGATAGCACCTGGACGTGCATGCAGGTTGTTGTACACCAGGTTTTCCACTGACTTGGGTAGAAGGGAAGCTGAACAAGCCCAGAGACAAAGGCAGCTTCAGACTCTGCGGAGTTTGAAGAACTGTGTGCAAATATGCTGGAAGGAAGCATCAGCTGGTTACACATGAATTTAGGAGGAAGTTTCCGCATTCTCCCTCTGTTCCTTAAGATAGTAATGTGTTTGTGAAAGAAAAACAAGCTGCTTCCTAATGCAGGAAAGAGGGAGATCAAATGGTTTACATTCAGTCAGAGGTATCAGGGTTAGTGAGAAATAATTTCCTTAAAGTAAAATTTTGTCATAAGTGGGATGAATGGCATTATCTAATTTTCTAATAATCTAATAATCTAATAATAATCTAATATGCCTTAAATAATAAAACTCTATAATAGTTTTAATAATATTCCACCTGGTATCTATCAGGCAATAATAGTAGATGTTCACTGTTTTCATACTAGAATAATTATAGTTAAAGTCACAAAGGAATTGGTTTGAGCAGGTTCTTTTTTCTCAATTCTTGGAAGTACATGTTTAGGAAAAATCTAAGAATAATGAGGAAATATTATAATGGTAGGAGGGAGAAATTTTATTCTAGATATTTTAAGCAGAGCTTTGGTTTAATTGGAACATTTCTTGGCTAGGAAAGACAGAATACTTAGGAGATGGCTATGCTGGGCAGCATTTAGATTCCTTCAGTTTTATTAGAATGTTTCCACCTTAATTTCAAAAGAAGCAATTTAAGCAGGCCCATATATAGTATCACTTTATCTAGGTATACACCAAAAGCATCTTTAATATTAGAAATTACATGTTATTAAAGCTTAATTAACTAGAATTCAGCTACCTGGAGCTCTCAATTAACTTCAATTTATTTTTTTATTCTATCTAAGGCTTAAGGGAAATTACCAGATTATATGATGTTAAAAAAAACAAACCCAACTCATAAGACTAAGGCCTGGCATGCTGACTGTGCACCTCAGGCCAGGATTCTGTGTACTTCGATTTTGCTACACTCTGGATTAAGAACATGAACTTGGAACTCAGGTGGACCTGGCTGAGAGTCCTTTTTACACTCATTATTTGTCTCCAGGCAAGTTATTTAATTTCTTGATAACTTAATTCATTTATCTGCACAAAGGAAACAATAATACCTGTCTTGCTATCATGTGGAAAGAGTCGAATGGGATTGCGTAAGTAAAGCAGAGAGACAGCTCATGACAGGTCCTCAGGAAACTGAAATCATTTAAATCAAGATTTAGCCTAAGCCACCACAATAACACAAATAATTAAAGAAATGTGACATTACATTTGGTATTTTGTAATAATTCTGACAGGAAATTATGTCTTCATATTTTCAAGTTATTTTTAACTATGACAGTTAAAATATTTTTTATTAATCCTTGATAAGTTCCAATTAAAATCAGCTAACTAGAATGCCCAATTTAGAAAATATTCAAGTTAATAAAGACTTGATTTTTCTTATATTCAGACCACACTATTTTATCTACAGTGAAACAGGAATATCTTTTAGAGTCAATAGGATTGTCAACTCTGATTCTAGCAAAGTTTAAATAAACTGCCAGGTAGGAATTAGTGCTGTTTTTTTCTGCCTTTTAAACTAATTTTGAATTCTTCAGTCTTAACTTTCTTACACATGCCTTCTAATTAATTTATTTGTTTTTGTTTTTTTTATTACCTTTTAGCATCTTTACTTTTGCATGGCTAATAGACTTTTTCTTGACTGATTATAAATAGTTCTGAATTTTCTTTTGCATTTGGAGCAAAACAGATGACTTCTTCAAAAAATTGATTTTCCAAATGTGAATCATAACATGTAACATCTATGTGAAATATACACTAATCTATCTGATTGGCCAACATCAGTTCTGATATAATGTTTCCTCCAACTGTGGACTTTCAGTAGTAACATAATTTAATTTTTATAATTTTTACTTTAAGTTATGTATTTTAAAAGAATATTAGTATATACCTTCACTTATAAGAAATGATACTGATTTATCACTTATTGATAATAATTCTAAAGATTCCTTTTTAAATTACTTATCAAAAATATTAGGAATTGAACAGATGCTATTCATATGCAACAAACATTGGGCAGATGATGTGGGTGTGTAGAAGCTGGAGAAAGTGGTATACTGCTGCTTTTAACTGCATGACTTGGGCAAGCCACTTTACTTTTCTAAGCCTCAGTTTCTTCATCTGCAGAATGGGGAGTAGACTCAATGATTACCCATTGTCTTCAAGCATCCTGAGCTTACAGACCACATGTCATCTTTCTCTCCTAACTCACAGCATAGTGAGATGAACACCACAGTGTGGCTCACTGCTTGACTGACTATAAGTCAATCAGTTAACAAACTCTCCTCCAATTCTACCATTCAAGGATACCTCAAAGTCTATGTAATTAACATTTTAATTTTTTTAGTTGCTTACTCATAGAGATACATTGTATAGCCACATATAATTAAACAATTGAATATTTAAACAATTAATTGAGTTTATTTGGACATGCAAAGTACAGTGAAGGAAACAGGTGTCAGAAATGGTGAATGTCCTCAAGGAGCTTACAAGTCCCCTGGAAAGACACTTAGAGGGCAAATTAGGCATTTAAGCAGGCATATATAATTGGAAGTGGCAATTTTACCCATGATGGACAAGGGAAAGTTGATAGCAAGTTTAGGGGGGAAATGAGACATGACCTTAAAGGAAGAAGAGTTTAAAATATGTACAAGAAGAACATTCTAAGTTAACATGTATGTAATGTCTGGGAAGTGACATTTTTAAAACTATAATTTAACATATTCACCAGCTAATGAGCAAAATAGTAATACCTCTCTATAGATTCAAGTGCAGTATTTGCAATGTAGCATTATTTTTGGTTGAGTCATTTTGTCAGTTTTGTCTTGTAAACCATGGTTGAATGATTAACCATGTTCTTTTTTTATTTCCCCAAATATTCTCTAACTATAAGGATCTTGACCAATTACTTTATCTCTTTTGCTTGTTTTCTAAGTGTGCTGTAGTATTTTGTCTGTGTGTGTGTGTGTGTGTGTGTGTGTATAATGACTGTTAACTATGATTTCACTTATTTCCTTTTAAGAAATACTATGCTGTTACTGGAAAATGATAAGGAGTGAGGATAAATGAGGCATAATCAGATGCCACTGATGAAGGCTGGCACCTGTCTAATGCCTGTGAAGTATGCCAGGCTATGAAAGAAACCCATGCTAATGAATGTGCCCTACTGTGTTTTGTGGCTGATTGAAAGGGGCCAAAGAAAGGTCCAGTCGGAGTAGGTAGAAGCCAGAAGACTTCAACAAGGGGCTGTTGTTACCTTGCCAAAGAAGAGATCTAGATAACCAGGGACAGGCACCGTCTGTGTCACTTGCCATTCTTAAGTCCCATGCCCTTGCATGACTGTTTGCTTCCAGCATTATCTTTCATTTCCCTCTTTTCTCCTTTAGTTAACTTTATGTTTGAGAAAATCAAAAAGAAAAATTTTGTTCTATAGGTGAAAAGTAGACATAAATGGGGAAACAATTATCAGTTGGGCTTAATCATGGAAGCATATTTCACACTAAAGATTGATTGACATATATAATATGCTAGTGTTGAGCTATATATCCGATCTATTGATCTCTGTGACTGTAGGGAGTTAATGCCCTCCAAACATAATAATGCAATATAAAACCGTCATTTGAAAGGTCAGTGATATTTAGGTCTGCCTTTGGTCAAGCACAGATATGATGGCATTCCAGGCAGACATGCTAATCCATTAGTTCTCAATGCAATTGCTTGGGATACAGGCTGGACACATAAAAGCCTTGAACTTTTTACCAATTGTTGTTTCTTTTCTATATTTCTCCTTTTGTTATATCCATAATCTATTCCCTAACCTTCTTTCTGTTGTTGAGAGTGATTAAAGTCAACTTAGCACTCTAAATTTTTTTTTTAATAACTGATAATAAACTTGCTCTCATAATCTCCCTGCCTAGGTACTGGGGTAAGAGAAGAAAGAAAGATGTATTTAATCTCATCAAAAAAACAAAACAAAACAAAACACAACACACCTCAGTCCCACCTGATACTGGTTTAAATCTTAGACTTTTCTAAAAGCTTAAATCTCTCATCTGCCTGCTCAGTCTAGTTTTTTTGTTGTTGTTCAGGAGCAGCTGCTCTTGAAAATAGCAAGTTGCAAAGCCCTGCTTTCTTAATTCTTCTCATGATCTCTCAGCTTTTCCTTTGAGCTGCACCCTCTGCAGCAGAAGTAGTTGAGTGGAGGACAGGGAGACCATCTTCCCAAATGAATGAAGGCAGTCTACTGAATCCAGAAGCCTGTGTATGGTCACTCCTTTGTTGGCCCCCACTGTGGTGCCATTCCCTGGTCTGGTTTCTGGCATGACAATGCAAACTCAGTCACACCTGGTGCTAATTGGGTGCAGGGAAGTTTCCGAGACTTAAACCCCAGTCATTCTGTTGTTCATGGTCTCTGCTAAAATGGAGATTTCAGTGTAAATGGCATACAGAATTTTCTTGGGGAGCATTTAGCTCCAATGCAGCTAACCTGCCCCAAAGCATTGAGAGATAGTTAAACTCTCCTGTGACTCTTGCCAGCAGTACCTGCTGTATCCCTTCAGGCTGGACAACTCTGCTTTGCAAAGTGATCACAAGGGCAAACTATTGGTCCCCATCCCTCAATTAACCTCACTTCCGTCAGAAAAAAACAGCTGGGTTTTATCTTGATTCCCAAAGCCACAGAGACCTGCGGTGGCAACATCCTCACTTTCTCTTTATTAGGTGTGCTCCAAGCTATGGTCCCCTCTCACCCACTGGCCTCAGTACTTATGAGCCACTCATCATCAAAAGTATTGAGATAAGGAGCTGGCACTCCTCCCTAAATTCTAGAAACATCTCCAAATTTCAGCAGACTTTTATACAATGTGGTTAATCACTTCAATTCAGGGAAAGGGAAGGAATCCTGGTAGAGTAAACAACACTTTTTAAAAAAGCTATCATAAAGTAAAATTGATTTCTGTGTGTATACTTGTATAAATTTTACCACATACATGTATATACATATATATGTACACAATATGCAAACAACACACACACACACACACACACACACACACGTAAATTTGTATTATCAACCATCGCCATAATCAGGAAGTACAATGATCACATTATCATTTAAACTCATTTGTGCTATCTGTGCCTTTATAGTTATACCTTCTTCCCACCCATAATCTACTGATCTGTTCCTCAAGTTTTGTCTCTTCAAGAATGTCATAAAAATGAAATCATAAAGTACGTAATCTTTTGAGGCTTGCTCATTTCATCCAGCAGATCTCAATGATTTTGAGATTCAATAAAGTTATTCTTGCAATTTCAACAGTTTGTTCCTTTATATTTCTGAGTATTCCATTGTATAGATGTTCCGCAGATTTTTTTTATTCACTTACTCTTTGAAAGACATTCAGGTTGTTTCCAAGTTTTGGTAATTGTGAACAAAGCTGCTCTAAACATTCATGTACAGGTTTTATGTGAATTTAAGTTTTCTTTTCTCTATGGAAAATACTCAGGAGAGAGATTGCTGGGTCATATGGTAAGGGTGTGTTCAACTTCATAAAAAAAACTGCCAAGCTATTTTTCTAGAATGGCTCTACCATTTTGCATTTCCACCAGTAATGTCTGAGAGCTTTCATTTCTCCTAGTTATTGCCAACATTTGTTTCCTTCACTGTTTTGTTTGTTTGTTTGTTTGCCATGCTAACTTTGAAATAGCAGTATCTCCTCATGATTTTAGTTTGCACCTTCCTGCTAGCTATCGTTATCAAATCTCTAGTGAAGTAATTGTTCAAATCCTTTGCCCATTTAATGAGGTTTTTTTTCTTTTTGTTGAGTTTTGAGTGTTCTTTATATACTCTGGAATACAAGATCTTTTTCTGATAGGTGACTTGTAAATATTTTACCAGTCTGTAAATTGTCTTTTCATTTTACCAGTGTCTTTCACAAAACAAAAGCTTTTACTTTTTGATGAACTATAATTGATTGCTTTCTTTCTTTTATAAGATTATTCTTATGAAATACCATGTCTGAAAACTCTTCACCTAAACCTAGGTCATGAGATTTTTATTTATTTTCTTCTAAAATCTTATTAGTTATAGGTTTACATTTTGGCTTCAGCAGGTTTCTATTGCCACTGCTATTACTGCTTCTACCATGGACAGAATTATCTGCTGTCTGGGTCCTGATAGATTGTAGAAAATAAAGGGACAATTCCCCCACAGTCTCAGAAATTAAAGTCGATTCCTTTATTGCTTCTCCAGCCAGAACGAGAGTGCTGCTTCTGATCTCCCTATCTGCATCACAGGGCTCATGTCCATGTTTCTAGCTACCTCAGATTCAGGTTGGGGGTTACTGGAGGGAAAATATAGTGATAAACTCACCACCAGTTCAGTGCTATTTTGGATTCTAGTGTTCTCTGATCTGCCTGTTAGTATATATATGCTTTGCAGGGTCTTCAAATATCCGAGTCATGCGTTCTTTTTAGGTTTTATAGTTGCATTCAGCAAGAGAAAAAGGGTGGCATGTACTTAGTCCATTATACCTGGAGCCAGAACTTCTGACAGCTTTTCTGCATGATGTAACTTTTTTTTAACCGAACCAATTTTGTTTTGAAGAGTGTTGTTAATTAAGGCATCATTGTATAGAATCAAAATAAAAGATTGGTAAATCTATAATCAATTCCATGCCTCAGCTTTTTTTTTCCTGTGGAGATAATAATAATAATTCTAATTTTATGAAGTTATTATGAGATTTAGATGAGGTACTGTAGTGTAACACTTAGAATTATGCCTTAAACATAGTATTTTATAAGCATTTGGTATTGTCATCATATAGTATTAATCACAAAGATATTAATAATTTATAAGATAAAATCTGTTTTTGATACTTCAAATATATATGCAGTGAGAAATAAAAAGAAAAAATTTTAAGCAATTATATAGAATGTAGGAAAAATGTAAAATAAACAAAATATTTAATATTTATGTGTAAAAGTTATCAAGTAAAATACAATGAAATTTATATGTGAAAGTTTAGCCAGTGAAAATTTGAAATTTTCTTTTTCTATAGATATCTATTTGTAAAAACAAACCATAATTTTTCTTGACATTTACTGCAGATGTGAGTTTTCTTATTAGATGAGTATATAATTTTTCATTGTTTCCTTGAGGACCAATTTAGCAAAAATCCAGAAGTCATTCAATTCTAAGTGCTGAAATAAATTAGGATTCCTTGATAAAACCCCTCCCTAACTTGGGAAAGTACTGAGTTTTATTTTTCAAACTAATAACAGTTTATATATGCTTAATTCTATTTTCCTAAAAGCATCCTGTCCAAAGTACTTGCAAAGTATCTCTTCCATCCTACCCATTGCTTGGTACCCACTATGCACACAGGGACAGTCACAATACCAATTCTATATCTTTCATCAGGCTATTTGTTGCTCTCACACATTTTTGGGTGTTAGTCTTTTAAGTCAGGGATAGGACTCTCATTTGCAGTTTTTCAAAGAGCACTGGACATCATTTTAAGTGACATCATCCTGTAATGTAGTTCATATCTTTTAAATGTCAATATAGTTCAATCCCGTTTCTCCTTAGAAGTATTTTTTTCAAGCATAAAGAATATTAACCCTTAAATCTCCAAATTGTACTTAGTTTAATTATGCCAGCACTGTATGTATAGTCATAGTGGTACAACAATTTCTTGTAGTGCCTGTCCACCTGTAAGAAGCAGTATCATTAAACTCTTCTATTTCCGTATTGTATCTTACCTGAGGCCCTCTCCCTGTTCTCAGTAGTCATCCACCAACCTAAACAGTCACCTTTGAAAGAGATCAGCTTTCATATCTCCTGTATTCTGCCACTTTTCCCTTATGCCAGTAAGGATAGATCGAGAAAAGGCCTACAGAGGAGAGGCCAGCCTCTAAAAATTGAAATCCATCTTCCCTTATGTGGAGAAGAAGAGGGCACAGAGTGTATCTTTTATCTTCTGGCCTCTGGGGAAAATTAAAAATACAATACAATCTGGGCTTTCAGAGATTACCTCCAAAACTTGGTCTCGAGTCCCCAAATCTCCCTTCTATTGGGCTCTTATATAGTCAGCCTGCCTGGTCCTCAACTTTAATTTTTCTCTCCTTGCAATTTATGAGTGTGAGGAAAGAGAGAGACACATTAGCTGCTAATCGATGAGTGAGGGGGTGACAAATGAGAAGGTGGCCTTTTATTAAAAGAAGATAGATTCTAATTAGTGCTTCTAAGAGCTGGGTTCTGCATCTCTTCGCTGCTAGACATCCTGTCTGTTCAAACCACCCATCAATGCATAGTGTTGCTTTGAGGGAAGCCTTCAGCATTTCTATAGATTGGACTAGACACTTTCATAAGTAATGAGAGTTTTCTGACTTCTGTTGGAAGATTGCTTGGCCTAACAGTGTTTTCGGAAAACTTCAGTTATTTATATACTGCCTTCATGATTTTTTTTTCATAAGAATATATCCCTGAAGTCAAGATCTGATATTCTAATTACATATTTCCTAATACATGTTAAAATGAGGACTTAACTCTCAGAATATATCAAAACCTCTGAAATGGAACACAAATATCAATATTTTAAATATTCCCAAGTGATAACAATGTTTAATTAATGTTGAGACCATTTGCTTCAGAGGGTTGCTGTGAAAAGATGAGATGTTGTATGTGAATGCCTACCTTAGTTGCCAGCATGTAAATATTGACTTTGTTATACTTATACTAACATAAATGGGTCCTTTCTTATACTTTTCCATTGACCAGCATCTGGAAAATCTCAAATTATAAATAAATGAGTTTTAATAAGGTGGTACATTTAAATGCTTCCATTTGCTTCTACCAGTAAAATCATATAAATCCCGATTTTAGAATACTGAGAATAAAGTATTTTTCTTTATTCTATCATGGTTACTTAGAGCCCTTTTTTTGTAGAAGAACAGTATTCCCATTAGGCAGATGGCTATATGTGGCTAGATGGGAAGAGTTCCATTGGCCAGGAAATTCAAGAAAAGCTTTTTTTTTTTTTTCTTTGTGGTGGTATCAACCTCCTGGTATATAACAGTGAATAAAAGAGGTAGGTTGTCTATCCTCTTGCAATTTATGGTCTAATTAAGGAGAAATACCACAAATAAAACAAAGAAAAAATGGAATTACAAATTGAAGAAAATGCTACAGGTTGGGAAGAATTTTACCAAAAGGATAGAAAGAGCATTTCAGGTAGAGGTGCAAAGCTCTTGAAGTTGGAAGAAATTTGATGAATTTAAAGACTCAAAAGAAGGCCAAGGCAATGGGATCCCAGAATGAAAACAGAAAATAGCATACTTACTTATTACTTATGTATTTTGGTTTATTCTAAGTGCTATGGGAGATCATTAGAGTTTGGGGCAGGGGAATACTATAAAAGGATACATGTTTTTAGATCACGCGGACTGCTGTGAGGAAAAGAAACTAGAATCAAGAAAAAATGGAAGCAGCTACAGTTTGGAGGTTATTCAGCGGTTCAGGAAAGAAATGATATGAAAATGAACATGAGATACCTTGGGGAGTAGAACTGACAGACAATGAAAGGGAATGAATGTGTTCAATGAAGGTGAAGGAGGAATCTTGAGCAACTGGACTGTGGCAGACTATATTCAAACAACTGGTGTGTGGGGGCCAGAGGTGGTGAATTAAGGGCTTAGTTGGGATGTATGCGATGTCTCTGAGTTCATCTGAAAGGAAATGCTGAGGAAGCAGTTAAATTGAGGGCGAGTTTTTATTATCTTATTGAAGATAAAAGTTTCAGATTCTTCATCATATTGAAGATATTTAAATCACTGATACAGGTGAGAACACTCAGGGAGAGGATATAGGGGGGAAGGAGCAGAAGTTTAGGACAAAGCATTAAGCCTGTAAAACATTTAGAGATCAGGCAGCAGAGGAGTCTCAAGGGTCAGGCACAGACACTAGCTTATCAGAACAAATGCCAGTGACAACCCTAAAACAGGGTCCTGGAGGCTCCCTGCTGTGTTAGATTAAGCAAATGTTTATCAGGGTCCAGACAAGGGGGCAAGACAGCAGGAGAGCTGAGGCAGGAGTGGCTCCGAATAATAGTTATTTACAAGTGGTAAGAAGTATTTCAATATTTTAGCATCTAGTATAGCCAAACTAGTATAGACCAGTTGAATATCAGTCCTGGCAGGAATACAGAAGGAATAATTAGAGTGGTAGGCAAGTTTTTAGTGCCATAGAAACTTGAAAGTTTAATTGTGTCCAATGCTCTGTGATGAGGCAACATGAAGACCTTGAAAAGAGAAATTTTATTGCAAAGATGGGAGTAACACCAAATTCCAGTGGATCGAAGATCCATAAAAAGCAGTATGCATATACCATGCTTTGAGAAATTTGACCATGAACAAGAGGAGATCATTGAGACAGTAAGTGGGGGTATGCATAAAGAGACAGTAAAATATGTTTGCATGCCAGCGAGAGAAATACAGGGAAATAGGT
Organism: Macroglossus sobrinus; assembly: GCA_004027375.1. Lineage (NCBI taxonomy): Eukaryota > Metazoa > Chordata > Mammalia > Chiroptera > Pteropodidae > Macroglossus > Macroglossus sobrinus. Next base: position 442,639 of record PVKZ01000424.1, on the reverse strand, counting down.
ATTGGTGATGCAGAGTCGAGGAAAGAACCAAGGGAACACAGTTTTGAGGAGAGAAATAAGTTAGTATTAAGAGCTCATCAAAAACTAACAAGAGAGATGGGTGCAGAGTCAGGTTGACGTGTAGTTTAGGTGGTAGCACCATGAAAGACCCTTGCCTTGTCTGAGAGCTTGTACTTTTTTAACAAAGATCAAGCCGAGGTCATCACCAACAGCCTGAGAGATAAGGTGGGGGATGGGGAGCAAAACAAGCTTCTTCTCAACCTTTTTTTTGTGAATTTTCACACAGTGAATTCCTTTATTATATTTTTCTTTGTGTTTTAATTTATTTTTGTCTTTGTTCACTTATTTTAAATCTGTACAACTGAGGAAAGGGTTAGTAAGTAATATTTAGGTATATTTGTACCAGACAGAGATTTGTGTTCACTTAGCTTCAGAATATGGAAACCAAAAAACCATGGAAGGGGTTTGGAACAGTTGGTGAAAAAGGTAGACCAATAATAGAAAATGTGTACAGACTCAGTATGTATTTTTGAGTCTGAATGGAATATTTGCTTCCTGTTGAAATTTGAAAACAATGGTACCTGCCTTGCCCTCACAGACTCAGTTTATCCATCTCCTGCTTTGCCCATTTTCTGTGCTGCTAGATTGCACTAGAATCTGTTCCATCTTTCCATCAGGAAACTTTTCTTTACCTTGTAATTGTACAATGCGTCAAAAATCTGACTTACTTATCTTCTACTAAGAGGAACAGTTCTAAGACACATATTTGATTTAATATAAATACTCAGATGTCCAGATTCTGCCTATCCTGATTAATTAGGTTGTAGAATGGTCAACTTAATTTGCAAGGCTACACCCTAACAACTGCCTAAAGGCCACAACAGGTTTCTTTTATGGCTTCTGAGTTTTAGATTTTGCATTGAAATAGTATCTTTTGTCTGCTTGTATTTGAAAATGATGAAAGGGAAGGAAGTTATCCTATGAAAAAGTTGATATAAATGATCACATTTAAATGAGATTAAAACTCAAAGAACAGCAAAAAGGGGCACAGTATTTAATATAAAAAAATTAAACTAAGAAATACAGGGTTTGAAGATAGTAGGATTATCTTTCAGTAGAATGTATCTTTAAAGCAAGTAGCAGCATTTTCAGTAGGAGAGCAGATAATTTGGGGAAGCAGTGTGTTCTCTTGTATTAGGCATCAGCATGGAGGCTAAAGTTGAATTGTATTGAATTCTGTATCTATTTTTGTTTGGTGGAATGGCTTTCCAGTCATGTTCAATGTAATCTGAATACAGGAAAAGGAACCATTGAGAAGATTAAATCTCTGTGGCCACAGGTTACAGAATGGGTGTGGATTCCGTTGGATCTAGGATTTCAATGTACTGGTCCTAACTGCATAGTTTTGCTTTGTCAACACCCTTTATACTGCGCACCAACTACACTTAAACTTTCTGAACCTTTTACCTTTTCTTGCTATCTTGAGATTGAAATACATAATTTAGTCCTTTTACCCCAGGATTAGTGATGTAAATGAAAAAGTCTACAAGCCATCTAGGAAGTAGAGGTATCAGTAGATATGTATGAGGTATCAGTAGTTATGTAGCTGTTGAGTTAATTAAGCGAGGCTAAACTGAGGGCCTCAAGTATATCTATAAAGTAAAATTGCTCTTAAAAAATCGGAAGCAAATATGGCATAATATTTAGATTGTATAAAGCTCTACGTAAGCCTATGAGTGTTCAACATATCATTATCTAGTTCCATTATTACATTTGAACTGTTTTTGGTACCCTGCTTAACTAGACTCATTTTCTACTATCCCCTTCCCACATCACACACCCTCCCCAAACTTCTTTTATATCCCCTGTCTAATAACTCAACTACTAGTCCTAACAAAGAGAGATATTTTCCTTTATTGCCTTTAGGTGATACATCTGAGGCAGTGCAGAAAGGCTGTCTGTCAGTAGGAAGGAGGGAAGAGCCAGTCACAAGTGTGAGGCTTCCAAGTGGGGAGGGACCAGTAAGTAGAAACAGGATCACAGCAGCTTACTTCACCAGTTTGTCCTCACAAAGACTACAATCAAGAAGGTCTGTGATGCATTTGTCACCCAGAACCCAGCACCCTGGTTGCTTTTATAGCTCTTCTAATGGGAGGGATCCCATTAATTTCATTATTTTCAAAATAATTCAACATACTCAAACTTTTGTGACATTAAGAGTAGCATTGCATATGCTGCTAAGACTTCTTATCACCATATTCTTTTCCTTAAAATAGATATGTCCTTTTTGAGGTTTGGGGGGCAAATGATGGACTGTCTGAGTCACCTTGACTGAACAAGCTAATTCTCATATCAGCAAAGCATTTTAAATGCACACATGCAACTCCCTAATCTCCATCATGTAACCATGTTCACCAGTACAGCGATAGTCCTTCTTCTTGCACCTAGGACAACACAAGCACACAGCCAGATGACCCGAAATAAATTTGTGGGCAAACGCCAATTTACCAGCTCCAGCTCCAGGCATGTGGATGTAGACTAGCATTGTACAAGATGATCTTTCATCTAAGGTGCTTCTTAGTAGCATGGCCTCATTATATGTTATATTCTCTCTTGATTGTGATTTACATGTCTACAATTTCACTGTAAATCTCTTGTATCTTTATTTCATCTCCTCATAAAAAACTTATCTTTCTCTAAATAACTCTGTCCCAGTACTTTCTCCTCCGAGGACCTCATGTTCTCCTATTCTTTCTGTCAGAGGAAAGGAATGTGTGTGTGTGTGTGTGTGTGTGTGTGTGTGTGTGTGTGTGTGTGTGTGTGGTATGGTGTGGTGTGTGTGTTGTGGTGGGAGTGCCTTAGAAGGCTGGGGTGAATGCATGTATGGTGGAGAGACACCAGTGGGTAGATTCTCACTTGTTGTGTTTTTTTTTTTTTATTAATGTGTTAGTCAAGTAGGGTGGGAGCTAATGTAATATAACTGATGTCCTTATAAGAAGAGATAAGGACACATATACACAGACAATGTGAGGACACAGGGAAAAGGTGGCCATCTGCAATTTAAGAAAGAGCTGTCTCATAAGAAACCAAATCTGCTGATACCTTGTTCTTGGACTTTCAGCCTCCAGAACTGTGAAAAAATAAATTTCTGTTACTTAAGCCACCCCATCTGTGGCAGCCCTAGCAAACTAATACAGAGCTTAATGTAACTCTACCAAATCTATGTAGAATGAGAAAACTTGATTATGTTTTCTTGTTTCCCTGCTCATTAGAATAAATCGGTCTCCAACAATGACAGTTTTCTCTACTTTGTGAATGAAGCTATTTATTCATTCATAAGCAAATTATATCTCTTACATCTTTCAACTCAACATCTCACAGGTCTTGTGTTTACTGGCCATGTTGATTTGGAGTCTCCTTTGTTTATTCTTTCATTTCTCTTACAAGGATATATAAGCTAGCACTTCAGCAGTTAAATTGCTTGAAGTACATAAAATATTAATTCAGCAGCTGAGCACCTTTCACTATTTTGTTCATATATCTTTGTAAGCTAAGTGTTTTTTCCCATGCTCAGGGCTGTAAACCATTTCTCCAGGAACCTGACTTTCAAAGGTGTGAGCTTTAAATGAAGAGACAAAGTACACCCTGCCTCATAAAAGGATCTTATAAAAACCGTCTCTAGCTGCTCTTGCCTCCAAAGCGATAAGTCTGCCAGGACTCTCTGGCCTGTTGAAGAGGGTGGGGCCACTTCTCTGAAGAGCCAAAGAGGTTGACTCCATTGTCCTGTCAGACTCACCGGCATTTGTGTTCATTTCAGTCCCACAGGGCAGCCATTAAGCCTGGTTTCAGCCTGGCTGCCTGATTCTAGCAAAGTCTTCAGTAGAATAAACTAGAAGCGCTCTGCTCTGTTCTTTGAAGTCTTTGGATGTTCTCATACTGCTTGTTTCTAGGTTTGAGCAAGCCAGGGAGGCTGGCAAGTAGGTCAGTGGAGCTGCTACATAGGCAAGGATAGAAGGTTTGCATGACTCTTCATTAAAAAAAAAAAAAATGTAACCACAAGACACTGAATGGCCAAACTCTGCTGTGAGTAGATGTCACCTGACAGCAGAAACTTCAGGGCAGTTGGCCACCTGGCCACACATAGGACCCAGGGTGTGAGATAGCCAGCTTCTGCCTAGAGCATGAGCGCCTTGAGATCCTTGTTCTAATGGCTTTCCATTCTTAGGGAGGAGAGGGCTGATTCTCTGCCTTGTTAATTCACATCATTCACATGTGTCTGTTGAATATTTACCCTGTGCCCTGTATTATGCAAGATGTGGAAGAACAGCGGCCAGTAGACAGATGTGTCCCTGTGCTTTGGGCTCAACAGTGTAGTTGTGCAGGAAGCAAAGGTTGTGTTTTCTTCTCCCACTCATATTCTCTATCTCCCTTTTCTTTGTCTTTTCTTCCATTCATCTGTCTCCTGCATACTTCTACTCCCAGAGGTTTGCATCCCAGGAAGAAGGCTGCAAGAAGAGTGATACTTATCCCAGGGTATGAATCTCTAAGGGTAGGATATTATCATCATCATCTGGTTAAGAGATATTTTATAATGAACGAGCATGTGGCCACTCCACATACACAATTCTGATTCCCTTGCTTGTGACAAAATCTGTACGATGCACTCCTACTGCTGTAGCCTAGAGGTCACATGCAGGCACAGAGGGCTGCCCCCAAGTGCCAAGAATTGCAGAGTCTGAAAGAGCCTGCCAAGTTTGCAGATCAGCAGTGCACTTTGTCATTAGCAAACAAACAGCTGAGTGGCACTGCATTTCTATGCTGAGGCTCTTAAGTAATTCGTCTACTCAAGCACCTAGCTTAGTTCCTGCTTCCTGCAAACAGATTTATGTCCCCACATACACAGGAATAAGAGGCCTGCTGGCAGTGAGCCTCAGAGGGGTAGTATGCTTTCCAGAGGATATGCTGACAAATGTAATTGCTGGCAGCTGTTGGTCCCAATGCTGCCAGCCATAAGATTTAACTCCTAACTTTCCAAGTACTATGCAAACTGAGAATGGGTAAAGGTCACTCTTGATCAAAGACAAGTATTCACCTGAGGCTCATACCTGAGAACTTTGTCCCTCTCCTCACCCAGTTTAATGCCTTTTCTTCTATTGCAGGACTAAGTAACCATTTTACTTGCCAAGACTTGAATGATACTAAGCTTTAGTTTTAAATATTATTTAGCACTGTCAACAGTATTTCTTTGAAACTTCTTTTGTCAGCTTTAACAAAACCTCATCAGATCTTACTAAAAGGATTAGCATCTGGAATTTTATTTGATTAATCCAACATTGCATCAAACCTGAAAGAATAAAAGAGGTTTAGCTTGCCATGGAAACTCAAGGTAAGGTTGCACTTGGCCATTTCAGAGGCAGAAAGAAGTGATAGAGTGCAGTGCCAGGATTGACAGGGAGGAGTAGGCCTTTGTTAAGTCTGACCTCAGTCAGATGGGTGGTGCTGAGAAGTTAGCTCATATTTGTTGTATGAATAAGTGATGGCACAAGAAAGGAAATGGTCAGTACTAAAATGATAGGACCTCCATCAGGTTTGAGATATAAGACGTGTTATTTCATTTCATCCTACACAACATCCTCTTGTCTCATATTGGGTAATCCCAGTAGAAGTCTGGTTACCCAAACTAAACTTGATATTGATATCAACTGTCCTTGGTAACCATCTATTAAGGACAGAGCATAAATGATGATGGTTATGACCAAAAAGGAAGATTAAAAGGGAGGTATTTGAGAATCTACTAATAATTAGAAGGATGCAAGCCCTAAATTCAACCTACCTGGCAGGTAATTGTGAGGATTAAATGAGATAACATGTATAAAGCATCTAGCATAATGTTAGTGCCTCGGAGGTGCCCAACAATTACTAATAGCCTCCTCTCGACCCTCCAAACAGCTAATTTTTGGCTGAATCAGATGGCTAAATTCTTTTACTTCCTTTTATTCTAAGATTTCCTTTCCCTTTTAATGGAAAAGCTGTTACCAAGGTAAGGGATTATTACCTTTCATTCTATAAAGAGAACTGATCTTTGCAGGAGCAGAGAGTTTTCTAAATCTTGAGTGGAGTTTGGTAGAATCAGTCCTAGAAAACAGCTCCTGGGAACTATTTTCAATAACTCCACATTGCTGCTTAGAAATGCTTATTATTTTTCTAGGAAAGATGCTTGGCTGTGTTCAAAGGAGTTTGGCTTCTGTCAGCCTCAACTCCCTTAACACTTCTGATATAGTCAAAATGAATGATATACGAAAGGAACATTTGGTCAGCTTTTTTCATGGAATTGTGAATCTCTTAGTTTTGTATCATCCTCACCTTAAAATGTTCTTCTTATTGCCTATAAGAAATAATGTCCCAACCCATTATAACAGTATCAAAGATTTTTACAGTTCGAATGTTAAGGTCCTTAAAAATCTCATCTCTCTCTCTCCCCAGAACATACCTAAGCTTTCACATTTTTCTATATAGCTTTCCTCAGCCCTCCACCAAATTCCTATTTATCCTTGAAGAATCTTTTTTGTGAAGGTTTATGATAGACCACACAGTAAGATTCTTGTAGTACTTTCATAATTCTTTCAATCTCATGGTACTTTTCATGGTTTATTGGAATTATTTTTATGTCCTCGCCCTCACTAGACTGCAAACTCCTAGAAAACAAGATCTGGGTATTGAAGGTCTTGGTGACTAGATTAAGAACTATGGAATAAGTTGTTAAAAAAGCAATAAATATAATGAAAATTAACAGATGATAATTTACATTCATTTACTATCTATATAAACTGGGTATGGTCCTAGACGCTTTCTGGGATATAATTGATATAATCTTATTTAATCTATTCAATAACCATTGGGGGATTAATACATTTTGGTAAATGGGTTTAAAGATAGAGTGACTTGTTTAGACTAATTAAGGATGGAGTCTAGATTTGAATCCCATCTGAAATTCCAAAGCCCAGGCTCTTTGTATTATACCGGGCAAACTCAGAGAAGCGAAATGCTACAGTATGAGATATAGGCTGGTGTTAGTAAGCAATGTAGATTTGAGAGAGGAGGAAAAGCAGCTGAGAGACTAATGGAGTAATTCAGCCGTGAGGTAAGGCGGGCCTGGATAAAAGTAATAAATAGAGAGTAATTAAGGAAGTGGTAGACATTGACAAGGGGGAGCCAAATGAGAACCATGCCCATGAAAAACAGATTTATGGCGATCATTGATGTAGCACAGCATCATCTTTGGTTGTCTGTGGTTGGGGCATGGGAGGCACAGTAGGGTTTGGACACAGTCCTGAGCCTGGATCTGAAGAGGCAGCTGCTCCTCACTCCTCATGCTGTGGGGGATACTGCCCAGCAGCATGCAGAGCAAGAAACAAAAAGAGACTCGGGTCTCAGAAAAATCATAATGTGGTTAATGCCTATGAGAGAATTTGAGATTTGACACAATGTGTGGTCATGGTATTTTACCCCCAACTGTGAACTTAATGGTAGTCTATGAGAATGTAATCGTTTGGATCCCATTTCCCTCCCAGCTGGGATTTGTCAGGTCAACAGGGGATACTGGCCACTGCATAGAAAGTGTGGTGCCTTAGCCCCACAAAAGCACTAATGGATGAGAGGGGTTGTTTTTGAGCTCTGTTTGGCTGGATATCGCAGTATATGGAAAAGTTTTTGACCCTGAACTACCACTAAAATTGTTTTGAAATGTTGTTTGTGTAGCATGATTCCACACATATGAATTCTTACCACAGCTATTTTGGCCAAATATGCTATTTGCTAGTCTATAACATTTGATCAAAATGTTTGGTCTAATGCTGAATGCAGAACTGACCTCCTGGTTACTGTGTTTTAAATCTTGGGTCTTTACTCTTTTTCTTTTCTTTTTTGTTTCAGTCTTTTTTTTTTTTTTAATGGAATTTCTGTAAGTTCAGAGTAGTTTATGGACAAGAACCAGATGACTAGGGAGAGGAGATAGGACAAAGTAAGGACCATATCTTTTTGTGAGTAACTCCCTTCTATTTGCATTATTGACCAACTCCCTGGTAGAGTATTCCTTTATTCGATCTTACCAAGATAGAGGTTGTATTTAACTGAAGAAGAGAGCAATTATTCTTCTCTTGTGAAGTTGTGCTTCATTTTAGGAAGTGTAATTCTTTCATAAGCATTTAATTTAACTAAAAAGAGAGAGAGAAAATTGAACGTTTGGCAGCAAATTCCAACATTATGAATGAAATTAAAATGCCCAAGCCTGTGTTGAGGGGCATTATGTGAATTTATGATATTCCTTTGAGCTCTTCAAGGATTCAGTTATTTTAGGTTTCAGCCACCCATGAAAAATGTACTTTCATGAGGTGCTTTTTGTTTATATCCCAGAGTTTTTCTTTTTTTAAAAGAAAACTGCAGAAAAATCCTTTGGTGTCTAGACCTGGTCATCTTAATAGACACCTACTCTGTGGGTACAAAATTGAAGTTTTTTGATATTTTAATCACTGATGTTCTGCTGTTATGTATAATTTTCTTCACTTTTATATAGTATAGACCTAGATTTATCATGTCTGACATTTTGCTTTTAAATGTGTGCCTGGGTTTGCGTGGAGAACATGTTGGGAACTTATATGGGAGCCTCACTCCACATTTCACTAAGCATATGGAAGGGAAATACTTTGCAGAATGTAATTTTAGAAGTTGGGTCACCTGCGAAATCACTTTGGAATTTGATATCCTTAGGGGAAAAAAGGGAGCTACAGGGACAAAATACCATATGTTAGGTGCAATATGGGAATCTGAATCTTTTTCTTCTCTTTTATTATGTAACATTTTTAAAACCACATGTTCATCCAGCTGTTTCTCATCAGTTTTGTTTTGTTCCCATATAAACACATACACATAAAATAAAACAATTTTAATGAAAAGAGAAATTTTCTTTTCTCTTTAAAGTTCCTTTGATGATGGAATTCATGTGAAGCTCTGAATTATAAAAATGTACAAGTTAAAGAATCCAAAGGAATTTAAAACAAAATGCAGTTTTGATTGTCTCTTTTGTCTTATCTCCCTTTTAAAATATGTTTCTTCATTGTTTTAACTCTTATTAAACCACATAGAAAAAAACAGTTTTGAAATCACAGTTTTTGGTTTCTTTTTAATGAGAAAAGATAAATGGCAGAAAATTTTTGCTGACAAGATGAAAACAGAGAGGAGTAACGGTTGTTCAGAGCATATTGAGACATACCTTTACTTTTGTCTCATCTATTTAAAAGCTGTTGGCATATAGTCCAGTGTGTTTATCTGACACATATTGACTTATAGCTTTTAGCTGTCTCTGAGTTTGACCCAGGTAAGTTTAAGAGGTGTGGCATTTCTAGCAGTTACAGCTTTGCAAAGTGACATAATACATTAAAAAATATTCGATTGAACCTTTCGTACTGAATTTCATTTAAATAAAAAATAATAATTTAGATTTCCATAGAATTTATAGCTTTATAATTTTCATAAACATTCTCTCTATTAATCTTCACAAATTTATACCTTTCTTACCATGAATTTAAGGCTCAGGGGATTCTGACTTTATATAGACAACTAAAATGAATGTCATGTAATGGGGCTCATTTACTATAGCAGTGCAGCTTACCACATTATGAGTTACTAAAGAAGGACAATTAGCCAGGCCAGCTCCAGTTAGCTTTGTCCATTTCTGAGTCAACACCTTTCCCATTTGACTTCTGATTTACATAGCATAGGGGGCCATATAAAAGGAAGTTAAGGTAGGTTCTCCATAAAATGGGATAAAGTCTCACAGTGTATAGAATGTTGAAGTTAAAGAAACCTCACATACCATGTAATAGAAGCACAACTCATAGACAACACTCCTGATTTCCCCCCATTTCTAGAACATTTCTGAAAATAAGCGACACAGCACCTCACAAAGCAGCTTATTCAGCACACTCATCACCTGCATGGGTATTCCAGTTTAAGCCTCCATAATCTCTTACCTGGCTAGCTGAATCTTAATAGGGCTTCCTGCCATCACTCTTGTACTGCCCCAGCCTTCACGATCTATTCTCCATACAGCAGTAAGTGATCTTTTAAAAATGTAATCAGACTCAGTTATTTTCAAGCTTAAAACCCTCCAAAGTATTCCCATCACATTTAAAATCTAGATCCAAACTCTTACCATAGCTTTGAGGCCTAATGGCCTGGCTTCCTGTCTGCATCTCCTGCTCTTCTTCTTAAGTGCTGAGTTCTAACCAAATGGCCTTCTTGCTGTTCCTATTTCATGACTTCTTCCCATGCATCTTAGTGTGGCGCATTCTTTTATTCAGTCATCTCAGTTCTCAGATATCATCTCCTAGGACCACCCTAATTAAAATAGATCCTTCACCAAGTAAGTCACTTGCAAATCTTTGACCTGCTTTATTTTTCTTCCTAACTCTTATTGTTAAATACATGTGTGTGTGTGTGTGTGTGTGTGTGTGTGTGTGTGTGTGTGTGTGTGTGTAGATGTTTATTGTTAGCCTCTCCCACTAGACTGTAAACTCCATGCGGTGGGGACTTTGCCTCTTACCTTCTCCACTGTTTCCTAGTGTAGTTCCCACTGTTTCCTACTACTACATAGTAGGTAATCTAGAAATATATATTGATAGAGTGAGTAAATTATTAGAAAAATTTTCTTTCCATTTCAAGACTGAATTTATATGGGGTAAAAGATGACTCTAAGATTCTATTCCTTGTTAACTAAAAGAATGATGAAAGTGGGACATCAGGAGTTATAAAAATATAGAGTTGGAAGCTATCCTAATATCATCTAGTCCACCTTCTTACTCTATAGATAGGGTTAAATGACGACCTCAAGATTATACAGCCAGTATGTCTGGGCCTAGAATCCAAGTCTTCTGATTTCCCTGGCTTATGTTCTTTCTATAACATTACACCATCTCATTTGAATCAGCAGAAATAGATGAAGTTGGGGTATAGATAAAATGGTAAAGAAAAGATGATAAATTCAGCTTGGACATGCTGAGTTTGAGGTGTCACTGGGACATTCAAATTCAGATGTCAGGTGCTATTAGATGTAAAATTCAGAAAGGAATGCACATGCCTGCATTGATTTTGTAACTGGAACTGGGAAAGGATAAGATTGCCCAGGGTACATAAAGAACAAAAAATAAGAAAGGGGGCAGAAAAGAGGGGGAAAAAAGAAAAAGAAAAAGAAGTCAAAAGCTAGAACCTTTTGCATATGGAAGAAGTTTGCAGAGAAAAAAGAATCCACATGGTCTCATAAAGTCAAAGGTCAGTCAGGGGATGGTCAAGTAGAACAAGGACTAGGCAGGAGGAAGGTTTCAGCCCTGTGTAATAAAAGGTAAGATTTCTGGGATTTAGATAATGGGGATGAGGAGCTTAATGGTTAAGAAATTTGGAGTTAAACTGGTCAGATTTGGATTCAGCATTTACTGTACATTCTTGGACAAGATTTTTAATCTCTCTAAGCCTTATTGCCTCATATATTAAATATAAATAAAATTAATATCCAACATATAAAAGTGTTATGAGAAATAAATGAAATATTCCATTTAAGTGGTTGAGCCCAACACCTGATACATAATAACTGCTTAATAAATTTAGATATTGCTTCTCTTGATAAGAGTTTGGAATATAAAGGAAAGAGAAAGATAAGATATAAACTTGGAAGATTAACAGGGTCCAGGGAAGATTTTCCTTGAATGAACAAAGTCCTATAAAGACAGGAAAAAGTTTACAAATTTAAGCACAGCATTTAATTTTAGTGAAGAGAAGATATATTTTGAGATAGGAGCACAAAAAATGAATTATAGTGAAGAGATATGAGTATTTTGGTAAAAAAAAAAATGTATTCCAAAGTTAGCTTGTTAGATCAGTCTATGGCCCCAGCTTGTTGAGCGCTTCTGAGTCTGGCTTTCTTAGGATGCCACAGGTTGACTGATAATTCCAACATTTTGAAGTATATTAGTTTGATGAGCACTGTGTAGGGCTAAGTTAGATCCTTACAGCAGGTCATGAGAAAGCCTCTCCAAGTTGCTATGGATCAACAGCAAATCAAGTTTCCATTAATTCAGCACAATCTTTCTAGAATCTCAGGATTGGAAGGCATCTGAGAGGCCATCTGGCTCAGTGTCACCTGAATTTCCTTCACAGCATCTCCTGCAGGCAGTTTTATATAAACTATGTTTGAACAGCATCCCATGTGGTGTCTTGCAAGCCACATCTTTTTTTCTCAGATTAGATTCTTCAGCACAGTTCTGCCACTGCTTGGCCATAGGCCTTGAAACTGCTACTTTCCATAACTCCTTAGTCCTAAGGGACTGAAGAATTCTTTTAAACCTACCCAAGAATGGGGATGCTGGTAATGCCTTGTCCAGAAGAGTCCTTTGGTCGTCACTTAGGACAGATTGGTAAATTCTAATGATCGGTAGAAGAGGCAGGAGCACTGGGGATGTTAAAGAGCATAAGACATTGCTAAAAGGGTCAGTCTAGAGACTTGCAGCATGAAAGTACCAGGTATTCAGAGGAAGGGAAATATTGAAGTCATATTCACCCTTCTTCACACTTTTGGCTTATTCTGGCCCTAAGTTGGTATTGGGCTGAGCTACCATTTAAAGAGGATCCCAGAACTAAGCATTTGCTCATTGCCATGTTGTAAAGGAGGACATTTTAATTACTAGCAATGAAATTGTCCATTTATCCATTGAAATGAACCCAGCCAGAAGATCCTGGATCTGGTCCAAGAGAAAATAGCTGAAGGTATTCTCAGTCTATGTGAGGATAAGACTTCCAACTCCAGCCATATAACCCTATCACAATCCAGAAGCCCAGCCCAGTGCGGCCCAACACTGTCTGAGTTCAGCTAATGCTGAACTTTGTGTGTTCTCATCTGTAAAATTCCTTACTTGTTAGAATGCAGGGAGCTGGATTACAGGGCCTCTCGTGGGTCTTCCCACTTCTGAATTCCATGATAGAAATTCAGCTACAAGATCTCCCTGAAGATGTGAGAGGTCTGGCAGGAGGCAGGTAGGAAAGGAGCAGTGGCAACTCTAGAATGTCAACATAGGACAGATTCAAGACTAATCTAGATTCAAGCAAAAGCTGGGGAGCTTGTCATGGAGCTGCATCTGCCTGACAAGTCCCTGTTTTTACTCCAATTGCATATGCACTGGGTGTAGTTAGGGGAGGCTGACAACATTTGGGAGGGATCTAAAGCTCCCTACAAATAACCCCTCCTTGCCATTTCTGGAAATAGTTCCTAAACAATGGTGTAATAATTCCTCCAGCTCTGCTCTCTGTGAAACTTCCATATCCTTTGTTCAGCTTTATGGAACTAAAAAGCTCAATGGTATTTGAACATTACAACCACCATCAGAATATACTCTTTTTTCATCAGGAAATTTTGTTATCACAATATGCATTAATTTTCACATCTGCCTAAGTATATAATGTGAGTTAGTTAATATTTGGCCAAAAGAAGCATAAAAGAGAGACGAGAAAGATTTTTTTAAAACAATAAATATTTTTAAACATCTTCTTAATTTAACAATGAAATTATTACTGTTAATGAAAAATGACTTGATCTATTCTGGCCATAAACATTTTACCATTTATAATAATAACACTAACATTAATACTAAATACCATGCATCTGTTAATAGCAGTGTTCATCTTATAGTGATTTACCAACAAATACTTAAACAAACCAATTTTAATTGGTTGCTATGGCAGTAAATGGAAATGCACAGAAATTGTTGCATCCATCAAATTCTTTCTTAGCTACTGAAACACTATTATTCAATTTGGACAATAAATCATGATGCAGTGCTATAATGTATTTAGAATAATAATTACTAAGTTAGTAATGAAAAGATTTGTAAGTATACATAAATATATGCAATAACAAATATTTTAAAGGTAATTTTTGTTACCCGTAAAATATTTTTCTTTACTGAATCTGATAGCCAAAAATGAACATTTCTTCTGCAATTATTACTTTGTTTGTATCTTATCTATTGTGTTTTTCCTGGGTACTCATCCCGAGAAGAGGGTCATCAGAATGAAAGAAGCTTCTAAAAATTTGTGTTGAATTAAGAGTGAGGAGAGGCATTGTGGGGGAAAGGCAGGGAGATGGCATAGTCATCTAGATTCAAGCAAAAGTGTCTGGAGGTCTTTGGAGTAGAAGAGGAATTGGAGGCATCTGGGGTCCAGACCAGAGTGAACAGTGGTAACTACAAGGAGGCAAGTGTGATCTGAGACCTTATGGCATAGTAGTTATATTCTGGGATCAAACAGACTGGTCCTCAATCCAGTCCTCTGTTCCTTCTCAAGGTCAGGCTTCCTGCTCTAAGCTTGCTATATAGGGTCATGTGAGATTACCAAACTAATGCACTGAGAAAGTGCTCAGACCTATGCCTGGAACATAGTAAGTAGTGCATGAGTGTTAGTTCTTTCTAAGTGGAGGATTTTCCTTTAAAAGGTTGTTAAAAATGGAATGGGCTGCTTTGTGAGGCAATGACTCATGCTCTGTCACCGGAAGTAATGAAGCAGAAACTAGATGGCCACCTATTAAAAATATTGTATAAGGGCTTCCTGCTTTAAGGGAGAGGTTGAAATAGATGATTTCCAGGTCCATATGATTCCATGAATTTTTTTTTTTTTTTTGGAGGGGAAACAGGAGGAAGGACTTCTATTTTCATCCTTCAATCTTTTCTAGACTGGATTCTTGTTATTAATGTAACACTTGAGGGACCTATGTTTGTGACATAGTATTACTGGTTAAATAGTATTATATGGAGCAACTTTTCTCTTTCAGACTTTGCCCTGAATTAATCTTAGCTCTGGGAAAAACATCCACTAATTTTGACTATCCAGTCTCTGCCAGGTTTTCCTCTGAGACTCCTTAGATCCTTTTTAATAAAGAAATTTTCCAACTATTTTCCCTACATCTGTGGCTCACCGTGTTCTGAAATGACAAATTATTCTCTTGAGATCCAGAATGTTCTCTGTCACATTTTTCTAAATATTTATGTCTATCTTTACCTCGTCACTTAACTATCAGCGAGCAGGCGATGAACCAATCTAGTTTTAAACAGTGTGGACTCCTTTCTCATGAGGAAAATAGTTTTTTTCCCTCGTATTTCTTTTTTTCTTTCTAACAACACTGTGTGGTGACAGTTCTGGCCCAGTTGCTAAACGTCTGCAGAGAGCTGCTGAAATTCACACATTGACAGGCTTGTTTGTGTGACATGGTGTCAGGTCCATCCCAATCACTCATGAGACAGCGACTCCTGGGAGTATGGCTGTCACTATGACAATAGGCTGAGAATAACAGGGAACTTACTAAGAACCTTAAAGGAGGCTGAGAGGGAACCAAGGGAAAAGGAAATGAGAAAATAAATCCTAAGGAGGTAACCAAGGTGAGGGTAAAGGGCTGGATATAAATAGCACAAGGGCAGAAAGTAAACAGAAGGAAAAAAGAAAAGCACAACGTGGAGAGAAAAAGAAGGGAGGTTTAAAATCTATCCTGACTTTTACCTTAAGCCTTATGGCTACCAATATCCTTCAACTGTAACAGAGACACTATTTTTTTAAAAGAACAAAATAGGTAGTAGAAGAGAAAAGAAAAATTTTTTTTGTGGGTAACCATTCTAAAATCAATCATTTACTAGAAGCACTATAAGAGCACAGGCAGCATAAACCAGTATGTCCGGTGTGAGCACTTTTCATAGTGAACCACAAATGACAAAAAAAGTTAAAGGAGAAAACAATCTTATATCCAAAAATATGATGATTTTGTATCTCTAGTAAATAACTTTTTTAAATCACATTTTGGGGAGGAAACAAAGTGGATTTGAAAATATATTTCTATAGTTTTGTGTGTATATGTGATATCTATGTGGAAATTTTATGAAATGACACATTTTAGAGCATTAAAGTAGCCCTCCTTAATGTTAACAGTTTCTGACATTCTTTAGCTATAATATAGGACTTTCAACTTATAGTCACAAAAGAACGAGAGGTAGTGTCTACACTTTGACATTAATGTTGAATATCCAATAATTGCAAATTACTAATACTTTCTTGGAATTCTTTTCCTACTTAAAAAATTCATTATTAGAACAATATAGCTTAAATTACAAATCAACTTGTTTTTCAATTTTGTTTCTAAATATTATATTTAATATATAAACAAAAAAATAAATAAGCCACATCTCATTTATGATTCTGTGTGTTTGGGGGTAGTGCAGAAGGATGAAATGTTGATTTTTGAAAAATAAAAATTACTCCACAAACTTAAATATCTTTTATATAAAGTAAAAAGCATTTTTATTTGTAACCTATTTGAACAATGAAAACAGTGATTGGAGTAATATGACCAGAGAGACATATTGGCTTCAGGTTGTCACTCTGCATTGGTCTGCTCCCTCTAGGTATCCGGTGGTCTGAGCACCCCATTCCCAAATGGCAGGAGGGACTCCTCTAGGAAGGTGATCATTTCTCCAAAATGTGGCCTGTATTAGAATGTGTCCCATTAGGACATTTTTTAAAGTAAAATATGATGACTTTACTTAAACAGTTATCTTGCAGCCTGTGCCAAGAGTCCACAAAAGGGTTCCTTCATCTGGAAAATAAAGATATTGAGTTAGATAATCTCTAATGTCCCTTTGAGTTCTATCTATGAAGCTGATTCTTTTGCTCATAGTTTTATTTTTCCACCCCTATTTAGTTAACAGACAGAAACAAATCTGTCATCATATTGTCACCCACCTTCCTCACAAGTAGCACCCAAATGCACTACGATGTATCTAATACACTTGTTGATATGAACTTTTATCCTAAATCCCATTGGTGAGATTTTTAGTACGTTTGTTAGGGAGGAGGGGAATACCCTCACCTACATATGTGCTTAGTGCTCTTTCAGATTGTTCTTGAGTTTGTTGTATCAAATACCAAAGGTCAGTGCAGCAGAGGAGTTAAAAGAATGACCACATTTTTATATTACTACCCTCTTCACCACTGTAATTTTTCTCCAAAAACTAATGTGGCAAATGTGACTAAACTGATAACTGATACTAACAATATGTAATTCACAAATCTTTGAATAACAGAATTTTCTTACAGCTTTTAACATAATGTGTTCAGTATTGGTACTCGATCATGCGTGGTTTGAGCCAGGTACCAGTCAGTGTAAGTGATGCTACTGCTCTACTAGAAAAACCCATAAATGTCAGTAGCTTAACACAATGGAAGTTTCTCACTTACTTCACAGAATGTGTGTTAGTGAATGTTCTGGTTGCTCTGGGCACTGGCAGCTCTCCAGAAAACAGGGAAAATAACGTGAAGGATCTCTTGGAGACTTTGGGTGCCAGGTCTTGAAGTGGCATATATTACTTCTGGTAGCATTCCATGGACCAGAACTAGTAACACGGCCCCACCTAGGTACAACTGGTCTGGGAAATGCGGTCTTTCTGATGTGTCTAGGAGGAAATTAAAATGGCATGGTGAACACACAAGATTGTTTCTGCCATACCATTTGACAGCAATGAGCCATATTTAGCTATGAGTTGAAGAAAAGAGACCCGAAAGAGAAGACAGCTTATCTAGGTACTTTTTTCAATAACAAAAATTAGGTGATCCTCAGGGACTGTGACACTTACCATGTTGAGTGTCTTCTCTTTGGTGATTTAGAAATGAAAGACTGGTGGAGGATTTGAAACTAAGTTGATATTGGGGTGGAGAGTATAAATGCTGAATAGTAAGAAAGTGCATTATTTTGCAGTATATGCAAGCGTGTGTGTGTAGGGGAGTGTATTGAGAGAATCTAGTGACAATCTCTGTCAGATATTGGCTTTGTATTTATTCCTGGATGTCCACCTCATACCTTTCTACAGTCTAAACTTGCTTGTAATCTACTCTATTTTATTCACCATTGGCTTAAGCTTGAGCTCTTTCTCAACTGCACCATTAAGAAGTTAGGAAAAGAAAATACAATTAAATCCAAAGTAATAAGAAGTATGAAACAATAACAATAAGAACAAAGATTAATAAAACAGGAAACAAAATATAGACAATAAAACAAAAAGTTGATTCTTTGAAGAGATCCATAAAATTGACAAGCCTTTAGCTAAACTGGTGAGAAAAAAATAGAGAGAAGACATAAATGACCAATACCAAGTACAAAAGAGAGAACATCACTAGAAATCCTAAATACAAGAACAAAATAATAAAAAAAATACTTTGAAAAACTTTATCCCAGTAATTTTGACAACATAGATGGAGGAGACAAATTCTTCAGAAGCTTACCCAAGAAGAAATTGATAACCAGAATAATTACATATATATGTATATATTTTATACATATATGTATACATTTATATGTATATATTTTATATTATGACATATAATTACATAGTTTTTAATAAGCTGAATTTCTAATTAAAACTTTTTCACAGAAAAATTTCAAGTCCAGGTAAATTATATCAAACACTTAAGGAAGAAAAAATACTGATTCTAAATAAACTCTTTTAGAAAATAAGAGAGGAGAAAACACTTTACAACTCTTTTTATGAGGCCAATATTGCTTGATATTCAAATCATAAAGGTACATTACAAAAAAGAACTACAGACCAATATTCTTTATAAACATAGATGCAATAATAACAAAAGCAATACATTGAATCCAGCAACATATAAAAGGTATAATTGTTATGAACAGAATTATGTCCCCTCTCCCCAAAAATAACATGTTGGAGCCCTAACCCCCAAAATGTCTCTATTTGGAGATAGAGACTTTAAGGAGGTAATAAGGTTAAATGAGATAATAAGGGTAGGGCTCTATGACAATAGAACTGGTGTCCTTACAAGACACCAGAAGGAGAGACATCAGGAGTGTATGTACACAGAGGAAAAACCATGTGAGGTCACAGCAATAAGTGACTGCAAGCCAGGAAGAGAGGTCTTATTAGAAACCAAACCGGTTATCACCTTCATCTTGAACTTCTAGCCTCCAGAACTTGAAAAAATAAATTTCTGTTGTTTAAGCCATGCAGTCTATAGCATTCTGTTATGGCTGATTTAGCAGACTAGTGTAATACTATATGATGATCAAATGAGGTTTATCTCAGAAATATAAGGCTGGTTTAACATTTGAAAATCAATCATTATAATTTATCAAAATTCTAGCATAAGAAAGAAAAATCACGAATATTTCAACCGATGCAGAAAAACATTTGACACAAACAGATTAAGGACCTGAATATAAGACCTGGAACAATAAAATGCATAGAAGAAAACATAGGAACAAAACTCAAGGACCTTGGACTTAAAGAGGATTTTATGTGTTTGACCTCAAAGGCAAAGGAAGTAAAAGCAAAAGTAAATGAATGGGGCTACATCAAACTAAAAAGCTTCTGTTCAGCAAAAGAAACCATCAACAAGGTAAAGAGACAATCATCCGAATGAGAAAATATATTTGCAAGCAACGCCTCCAATAATGGCCTAATATCCAAAATATACAAAGAACTTATATGACTCAATAACAACAACAAAAAAATGATCTAATAAAAAATTGGGCAGAGGACATGAACTGACACTTCTTCCTAGAGGACATACAAATGGCCAACAAATATAGGAAAAGATTCTCAACATCACTAGCTATTAGGGAAATGCATATCAAAACCACAATGAGATAGCATCTCCCACCTGTTAGAATAGCTATAATCAACAGGACAAGTAACAACAAATGTTGGAGAGGATGTGGAGATATAGGAACCCTCAAACACTGCTGGTGAGACTGCAAAGTGGTACAGCCACTATGGAAAACAATATGGAGGTTCCTCAAAATACTAAGAATTGATCTACCATATGATCCAGCAATCCCTCTACTGGATATTTACCTCAAGGACTTGAAAACTCATATATGAAAAGATATTTGCACATGAATGTTCATAGCAGGATTATTCATAGTGGTCAGGACATGGAAGCAATTGAAATGTCCTACAACAAGATGATTGGCTAAAGAAGCTGGGATACATATATACAATGGAATATTACTCAGTCATAAGAAGAGATAAAATACTGTAATTTGCAACAACATGGATGGACCTCCAGATAATCATGCTAAGTGAAATAAGCCAGACAGAAAAGGTTTAAAGTCATATGATATCACTTATATGTGGGATATAAACCTAAAAGCAACAAATAAACAGGACAAACAAACAGAGACTCATGGATATGGACAATGGACTAGTGGTCACTAGAGGAAAGCGGGGAGTAAAGAGGGGAGAAATAAAAAAATAAAAGTAAATAAAAAAATATTAAAAATAAAAAAAAATTGACACAAGCTAGGTGTCCTATACTTCAGCTCAATTCTGACACTGTCTAAATTGAGTTGCAAGTTAAGGACTCAGTTTTTAAAAAACTAAGGGCAAGACCACTTCCCCACCCCAGCCACCTCCCTCCTTTAGAATCACAAGTCCAGGTTGTCACCTGGGCTTCTGAATGACAGGCTATTAATTAGAGGTTCCCACAAGCCTCTCCTCAGTTCCAATTAATTTGCTAGAATAGCTCTTAGAACTCAGAGAAACAACTTACTAGATTACTGATTTATTATAAAAATATTGACTCAGAAATAGCCAGATGGAAGAGAAGCATAGGACAAGGCATGGGGAAGGGCAAGGAGCTTCCATGTCCTCTCCCAGGGTGCTACTCTCCCTGAATCTCACTTATTCTCCAGCCCAGAGGCTCTCTGGACCCTATCCTTTTGGGTTTTTATGGAGGTGTCATTACACAGGCACAACTGATTAAATTATTGCTCTTTGGTATGGCTTCATCCTCCAGCCCCTCTCCCCTTCCTGAAGTTCGGGGAGTGGGACTGAAAGTTCTAACCCTCTAATCACTCAGTTGGTTCTCCTGGCAACCAGCCCCCATCTCAGGTGCTATTCAAAAGTCACCTCATTAACATAACAGAAAACAATCTTATGCTCTCATCATTTATGTAATTTCAAGAGCTCTGTGCAAGGAATGGGAATGAAGACCAAATATATATTTTATAAATCACACTGTCACATTTAAAATTTGATGAATTTTCTACTATGTAAATCATACCTCTATAGAGCTGATTTTGAAAGAAAAAATCCTTTTCTCCGGGTTCTTAGTGCAGATTTTTATTAATCTATAGACCAAAATAACTGGGCTCAAAGACCTTAGAAATGAAGTGACTCAAAGACCTTAGAAATGAAGTGACTCAGCATCAGAAACTTATCACCTCTTTTAGGTAATTCAGCAGTTATGTCTAGAATGAGAGTTTTTAATGGGAAATAGGAAGAAAATTGATAGATTTCTCTCCTTTCAAAAACACTTAAATTTGCAGAAATTTTTAAATGTAAGAGTTCATAATGCACAAATTTTGTGATAAGAGTTCCATTTGAAATCCTCCTACCTACTTTGTTGACAGTGTTTATGAACATTTCTCTCTGTAGGGTGACCCAAAATCAAAAATTTTTTTAAACAACATTCTATTCCCTCCCGAAAAAGAGAATTCATTGATTAATTGACTGATTCATTCATTAATTCATTTATTAATATATGCATACATGCATTTATTCATGCATTTATGCATTCTGTGCTAGCAATATGCTGTATGCTAGAGATAAGAATAAGTAAATAAATAAGGTGTAGTCTCTGCCCTCTGGAGAGTGCTGTCTAGTCTGAGTCTCTTGGGGTCACAATTCAAAACATTTAGAAATTTAGCTTCTGGGATTTGCCCCTGTTGTTAAAGACCTACCAGAAAGACAATGAGAATCATGAAAATAAAAACTGCTTTTAATTTAAAAACTCTCAAAATCCCAGAATGTTAGAATTTCACAAGTGGGAAGGCCAATCTTTCCCATTCATAGAAAAGGAAATGGAGGCCTAAGAACATTCAGGGTCCATCCTCCTGTGAGACAGTGAGCGAGAAGGGTCCCTATCTGTCTCCTGACTCCCGTCAACATTCCAGAGGCCCCTTGCAATCTCTTCATTGTCTGCCATCATCACTCTAGAGCATCCGTGTTCCTATGCTATGCTGTCCTTTTGGAGAAATGCCAGGGTACTTTCACAATTCAAACACAATCAGTCATTGGTAATTTCCATAGGTCATTTCTACTGTGGAAAAAAGATTATGTGAAATGCTTATTTCAGCAGAGAAACGGTTTTGCATGGAATCTCCCTTCAATACAAATACTGCTTGAAACAATTCCTTTTCATTTCTTGAATAATACTGAAAAAGTGATTTGGTTTTTTTTTTGAGAGAAATAGGGACTTTCCCCCTAATATTCCCAGCAATTATTCTGATGGTAAAGTATGTTCTGGTGGAGTAGGAGGATGCAGATAAGTTTTCAAGCATGAAATAGAAAAGCAGTTGTAGCTATATATGTACCTTTGTAAAGATTCAGTTTTTGTTTTTAATGGTTGTCAGTACATAGTAGTACACTGAAAAGATTCTCATGAAAATAAACCAGTGTAGTCATATGGTATCTTTGGGCCAAACTTTCATTTGTTATTTATTTGCTGCTTCCCCTGTGCAAGTGCTGTCCAATGGAATTCTGTGATGATGGAAATGTTTATTGTTTGCATCATCTAAATATAGTAGTCGTTAGCCACATTTGAAATGTGGTATGAGACTGAGAAATTAAATTTTTTATTTAATTTTATTTTAAGTCATTTAAATTTAAATTTAAGTGGCTATGTGGCCAGTAGTTATTGAATTGGACAGGGCAGGACAGGACAGGTATGAGGAATAGGTAACATGAAGTGTCTTAACATTTTCAATGTGGTTGTGGTGGATGGGGCTAGGTGTAGATGTAGGATTTTTTTCAGTTACATCTGTCTACAAGGGTACCAGAATCATCACCTTCAAACATACAAATTTACAATGAGGTGATTAAGTCACATGCAAAGGTATGATTTATAATGTATATATTTAAATGTTCATGTAAATATATGTATGCATGTACTTACAGTGAGGGAGCAAAGTCCTATGACTCTTTCAAGTTAAGAAGTGTAAAATGATGGTAGAATGGGGCTCTTTTTGTCTGAGGTTCTACATATCAGTGCAATAGATATCAAAAGATACTAATGTGAATGCCCAACAAACCTCCATCCAATGCGTAAATTTTTAAGGAAATGGTCCTGTAACTCTGTTCCACAATCTTGGATCCCACAGTTAGCTCAAAGCTATAAAAAGTGAGAGTATGAGCAGAGTAGGAGGAGATGGTGAAAGAGCATTGCTGGTTCTACTCCCCATTAGAGGGAGGTGGGAAGTGATACTTTCTGGCCCCAAGTCTAGTGAAGGGACTTAAAAGGGACCCCCTCAGAGAAATTTGAAATTGTTCCTGTAGCTGGAAAACATTGAGAATGGCATCTTCACACCTGTCCCAAGAAGCTAATGAAAATGCTTCTTCTCAAGAAACTCACTGTGAGAGTTGACCAGATCTTTGGGGGCTGGTTCAGAGTCCCTGCTCTGTGGTTGCAATTAGCTTATACTTCCAGAGAGGCTGAAGCAAGGGGCATGTGAGTGTTTCTTGTGGACCAGATGTGAGCCACATGCAAGAGAACTGGGCTCAGTCTATCTTTTTGGGCTCTACCCAATAGACAGCTAGAGAAAGAGACTTGGCAGGAAGAGAAAGTGTCCCACTGGGTACCTAGGGCTGAGGAACAGGACCAGAGGACCTCACCAACCCATCCCCTTTCCCACTGCACACTTCCAGCTAAGCAGGGAAAAAGATATAATGCTAGGTCAAATTTGGACTGGCTAGTTTATTTACTGAATTGACACTGTGTTTAGAGTACCTACAAGTGAACTGAACAACTTCTGAGTCTGCCAAATTTTAATTTAATGCCAGGGAAAAGTTTCTCTCCCTGAATGGAGCCATCATGAAGACAATTTCAGTTACAGCAGAAATGGAATTTATTCAACATCCTGGTTTTAATATGTATATTGATTTCATTAGATTTTTCTTGTTAGAGTTGAAGATGCTATGGTTGGTAGTTACTTTCTTTTGTACCAAAAAATAAGCAAATTAATTATAAATTAATTAATAAATAGTTAATTTCCATCATCCTGGAAACCTATATTAATTAAATATCTTCTTAGTTAATTGTAGAAGTAATTATTTTTGTAAAAAATTAGTCAACAAATATTAGTAATAGGTCCTGCCTAAAAAATAGGTTGAGAAATTGCTAGAATTATAGGCATACTACATTCTTTCAATCTTTTTTAAAATAATAGAATGTGTTGATAAAAAATTTTATCAACAGCAGGGGGTAGAGAGAGAGCAGAATAGAGAAGCCATGAATTGAAAACTTCAGAGAGAAAAAGGTTCATGTAAAAAATCAACTGAAAATATTCCATGAAGGAATGTCTGTTTTTCTCCTATTTCACTGGCTGCCCCCTTTTCAAGTCTCTTCTGGTTCTTACTCATCTCCCAAACTTCTCAGAGTTGTGTTGACATGTGTTGAACTCTCCTCTTTTCTCTTTACCATCCACTCCTTTGGTGACCTCATTTAGCTTCATCAGTGTAAACATAATTTCTACTCTAACTCTGAAATTTATACATTACCAGCACCAACCTCTTCTCTGAATCCTGAGCTCAACTACCCAACTGTTTACCCGACAGTTCAGCTGGATGTGTAAAGAGCACCTCTAACGCAACACGTTCAAGCCTGAGGGCCTGATCACCCTAGCCCAATCCTGCCCCTCCCATAGTCTTCTTTAGCTCAGTCAGTACGACTCTGTCTTTCTAGTACTTTACCTCCAAACCCTTGGAGTCATCCTTGACTCTCGCTTACACCCTCCATCCATCAGCAAATTCTGTCAGGTCAACCTTCAAGATATGACTGGGATATGAACACTTCTTACCACCTCCTTTGCTAACCACCTTGGCCTAAGCCATAATCATCTCTTGCTTGGATTATTGTGTTAGCTTTCCTGATTCACCTCCCTGCGTCTGACACATCATACAGGACAATCCCAGTAAAACATAAATCAGATAATGCCACTCCTCTGCTCAAAATCTCCCAAGTCAGTTAAAAGTCCAGATCCTTCAATGACTAATAAGGCCCCACACATCACCTCTCCTACCATTCCTCTCACTCACTCAGCCCTATGCACCCTGACCTCTTTGCAGTGGCCAGAACCACCAGGGAAAATCTCAGGGCCTTTGTACTTAGAGTTCTTCACATATCTGCATGGCTTACGTCCCTCGCCTCTTTTAGGTCTTTACTCAAATTTCACCTTTTCAGTACAGCCTTCTCTGAATACCCTTTGCAACCATCTATACCCCTCTACCGCACACTCCTTATGATTTATTCTCTTGTTTTATTTTTTCTAAAACACTCATATAATATATATATACACACACACACACACACACACACACACACACACACACACTCATATCTATATGTAGATATATGTAGATATAGATATGTAGATATATCTATATATACACTTATCTTGCTTACTTTTTGTCTGTCCAAGCTCCCCATAAGCTCCATGAGAATGGGGATGTTTTATTTACTGTTATAGTCAGTAAACTATGCCTAGCACATAGTACATGTTTAATAACTATTTGTCACGTGAATGGATGAAAGAACTGATATCCATAAGAAAGATGATAAAAAGTAAGCTGAAAGCTTTATTATTTGTTTATGTTATTGTCATTCTTACCAGACTTAGCCATCTTATTTTGGTCATGGGGAAAAGGTGAGCTGATTGCACCCGATGCCTCAGATTACTCTGTGATTTAAACTTTCCTGTGCACTTGCCACAAGGCAGGCAATATCTACTTCCTTTATCTTTCCCTGCTTCTCTGCTCTTTTCTAAGCACATTAACCACATTTTTGTTCTTTTCTTCTTGTCTCCCAACACTCTTATTCATCCAGCATTCATTTGGTATTCAGCAGAGTCAAATGTCATGGTGAAATTTGTCTTAGACATATCCTCTTAGTTTCACTTTAAACTACTGAAATTCACATACAACATGATTTTTGATTCTTGAATATTTGAGTTGAAAATTTGTTGTATATTTATGTTGAATATTTCTACCTTAAATAATAGCAATTTTTAATCCAACAATTATTTATTGTGCCCCTACTATAGCCCAGACACAGCACTAGAAGCTAGGAATATAATAAATAAGACTTCAATTGTATGCAGTTGGTATATGATTTATAAAGCATCCTACCTATGCACTGAAGCACATATAAGAAGGCTTCTAATTGAAAATACTGTAAAGATTAGAGTTGTTTTCTGTATTTCAAATGAAAACTTTTTAAAAATGTATATTCTGAGACTCTTGGATTGTCCAAGAATTGAAATAATAGAAAGAGGGGTGAACCATAGAACAAATGAAAAAATATTTTGCTTTTGCTCTTTTGATATGAAATAACTGATATCTATGAAATGCCCAAACTCATAATATTAATAAAAATGAGTTAATGAGTTTCAGTTTTGAGCATTGAATATTAATCATTGTATAAAAAACCTCAAAATATCCCGAAGCCCTGTAGTTCATGTATGAAAGAAAATTGAGAAATCTTCAAATTTGGCACTAAACACACTAAAATTGTAATGTCATTTTCAATAACAAATGTGAGGCAGGACCATTTCTAAAATGTCAATGATAATAATAAAAAAAAAACCCCTTTTGATCAATTATGCTAGAGAAAAAACTAGATTATCTTTCTATTCTACCCATAGAGAGTGATGGGTAGACTGCTTCATTCTGCTGCTTCACACCCACTAGGATGGCTATAATTGAAAATATGGACAACAAGTGTTACAATGTGGAGAAATTGGATCCCTACTGAAATATAAAATGGTGCAGCCACTGTAGCAGTAAAGTTAAACAGTTACATATGACCTACAAATGCTACTGTAGGTATATACTCAAGAGGAATGAAAATACAACATCCGCACAAAAACTTGTACATGAATGTTTATAGCAGCATTATTCATAAAAGCCCAAAAGTGGAAACAACCCAAATGTCCATCAAATGATGAATGGATAAATATATAAAATGTGGCTTATCCATATGTTGGAATATTATTTGCCAATACAAAGGAATAAAGTTTTGATTAATGCTGCACATGGATGAGCTGCACATGAGAGAAACCAGTCAGAAAAAGAACATATATTGCATGAGTCTATTTATATGAAATGTCCAGAATAGGCAAATATTTAGAGACAGAAATTTGATTAGAGGTTGCCAGGGGCTGAGGGTACTGGAGGAAAAGGAGGATTGACTGCTAAGAGTATAGAGTTTCTTTAGGGAGTGATAAAATTTTCTAAAATTGACTGTGGTAATGATTGCACAAAAACCGTTGAATTGTTCACTTCAAATGGGCAAATTGTGCAGTATATGAATTATATCTCAATAAAGCTGTTTAAAAAAATCATTCCAAAGGAATGATCAAGACTATGCAGCCAAAACACATGGGGTATTTTAAGAATTTAATTAATAAAAATATTGTGAAAGCAGTTACTAAAAATTTTTCTGGAGTTGGTGATGTTTGTGGAATTTGTTAACTTTTTAAAATTTGTATTTGAAATTTTTTCCCATTCTAAATAAATGTTCAGTTTTGTGCCAAAAAATTAGATATTCCACAATCTGGTATTTCAAACTGGCCTTCAGAAATAGTAACGATTAACTACATGCATGAATAATGCATGAAAGAATTTCAACTTCCTTTTCATTTCTTCTTTTGACCTCCAGTACCTAATATCTTGCCTACTTCATAGTTTCTCTTTCTTTCCACTCCACATGTACTAGGCTCATGGGCAGAGGCAAGAGGAGGGAGACAGTAGTGGATAAATATACGCCTGCCCATCATTTTTTTAGAGGCTACTGCTTCATAGCTGGTCTGTGTGCAACTTCCTCTTTTTACCAAGGTGGATGTTTGAGTATCCTAACACTGAACTTGAGCATGCCTGTGATCATTTGTGCTGGGTGCCTGGGATCTCTGGAGGCTAGAGTATCAGAAATGGTGTTCTTACTCAATTTTCAGTATTTCAAAAAGCCTAATAAAGCACATGCTGGCAAAATGAAATGTCGCCATTATTTGATTTGCTTTGGGCTTTATCAACTCAGAAGTGGTTAACACTGGTTAATTAAGCTGATCAGAATCTCTAACATTTATACCTTCGATTATTAAGGTAGGAAAATGAATTATTATTTAATAGATCACCTTTGTAAGAAAGATCTTAAAACAGTTTTGGATTCAGGGAGAAAAAATAAAGTTTCCTGTGTGAAGAAAATGGGAAACATATTTCTGTTGCTTAACTTTTGAAATGACCCTTTATTGAACATTTACTACTGGGCCAGGAACTCTACATACTGTCATGCTAATAACAATTCTGCAAGGTATTATTGCCCTCATATTATGATTGAAAAAACAGAGGCTCAGGTTACAGGTGCCTATTCCCAGATTCTTTAACTAGTGAATTTACATATATCTAGGTCCACTCTGCCTCCTGTATGAATAATTTTATGTGGAAATAGTGGGTATGGTTTTAGATTAAGCTTAAAATCCTCGAACTTCATCCTTTTATGAGTTGTTGGCTAATTTTCCAGGTAAGGGCCACCAGTAATCAAGTCCCAGGTAGCAACTATATTTTCTACATGGTCTTACTCTTGATTTTTTTTTTTTTTTTTGCCAACAAAGTAAAGTCATCAGACCCCAAGGTTCAGAGAAGGCTGGAATTTGCTGGGAATAAGTACACAGGGATTGTCTTCTTGGGGGTATTTCTGTAGGATGTAGGGGGGAATTCATAAAGGAGAAATATAGACGAGTAACTTGGGTGGTTTAAAATGTACACATCTGACCAAATTGCTGCTTTGGCTTGGGGAGCATGGACTGATATCATTTTTCAAAAGTTGTAATGGTTTTTGTATAAATGCATCCATTCCCTCATTCTGGTTCCTCTGATGGGTGCCACTAACTGACTGATAGATGTGAATGGCGGCAGTCAAAGCAAAAGTAGACCTGGTGGGCTGGTTCCTTGGGCCACCAAGGAACTTGACCCTTCATCCCCAACTCAAAGCTTGGCCATATTAGTCACTTTCTTTAATTTTATCGGTCACAAGAAGACTAGTCTTCGTGACATGAACGCTCTAACAGAAGCATACCATAAGCCCCATACAATTGATAACATGGGGTTCTACCTCCAGGGGCTACGATCTGGCAATCACTGAATTTCACAAAGGTGAACCACCCTTTGCTGTAATAGACCATACAGAGGGCGGCTTTGGGCCTCCTGCCCCCTTTGCCAGAGGAGGGCGCCTTTCCAGCCCCTGCCTCTCCGCACACCATCAAGGGGAAGAGGAAAAAAGGCACCAACCAGTCTGTAGCACTTTCGATTGAAAATGCATTTTTGAAGTGAGCTATAGCACTCCGCGCACACTCGTTGTGGAATAGTCTCGAGACGAGACAGCAGGACCAACGTGGGCGCTTGTCCTCTCATGTGGGTCCCGCCTCGAGGGGGAATGGGTCTTACATGGATCACCCATGGATCTCCCTCAAGAGTCAAATAAAGCACTACACCCACCCAGGCCAGCGCGTAGGTGCCTCCGACTCCGAATGCACCCGTGCGCGCGCGTCCCGGGACCATGCGGAACGGCGCCCAACTCGCAGTTTCCCCTACTTGGCCCTTCTCCGAGGAAACACCAACGATAGCGCCCCCCGCTTTTCTCAGGGTGGGAAAACTGTCAGGGAGCAAAACAAAGCAACAGGCAGGTTTCGACTTGCAGAGGGTGAGCGTGTGGTGCCCGTAGGCGGCGAAAAGCCCCCTCGGGTTCCCCGGCCCGCTCCACCCCTTCCCGGCAAGCCGGGCCCCGACTCCCTCCCCTACAAGGGGGCGGGGGACCCGGACGGGAGACTGGGGCCCCGCTCCCTCCCCCTCCAACCCTCCTCCACCTCTTCCTTTCCCCTCCCACCCCCTCCACCCTTTCCCATCCCGGGGATCCTCCCCACTCCTCCCTCCCGCTCCGGCCCCAGAGGCCCCTCCCTCCATCCCCTTTGCTTCCCTGCCCCACTCCACCCCCCTTCCGTCACCCCCGGGGCTCTCCCCACTCCGCCCGCGGCCCGCCCACCCCGCTTCCCCGCCCCCTCCCTGCCCCCGGACGCCTGCCCCGCCCACCTCCCCTGCCGCCTGCGCTTTGATTCGGCGGCGGGCCGGGCGGGCAGCCTCCGCCGGGGAGCGCGCCGTGGCCAGCGACGCCGCGGGGCTGCTGTCCCGCCGCCCCTCGGCAGTCCCGGGAGCCAGAGCCGAACGCGCGGCGCGCGCCGCCCGTCCGCCCGCCCGGCCGCCCGCAGTCGCGCCCCGAGGCTCCCGGCCCGGCGGCGATGGAAGATGGACGGGAGGAGTGCCGCGGTGAGGCGGAGACCGCGGGGCGGGGGCGCGCGGGGTCCTCGCGGGGCTCGGCGTCGGGTCGGGTCGGGGCTTGCTCGGCTTTGTCGCTCCACGGTTCCTCGGGGACCTGGGCTACTTGTGTTTTTGTCTTAACGTCAGGATCTGGTGGCGATTTTTCTTTTGATCTTTCTTTGTTAGGATCCCGGGAGGGTCAACTTTGTCGTGTTAAGGTTTAGGGGTTTTAACTGAGCCCTCCGCTGTGTAAACCTAAGACTTGGAGAAGACTGAGTACTCATTCTTGCTTAATGATCAAAAGAAGGAAAGCATTAAAAACGACCTGATGTGCCGATTTTACTCTGCCAGGTCAGCTCTTGTACTTAGGGACTATCACGTTTCTCTGTAAGAAAGGAAAAAAAAACCCCACAAACTTGCTTTGAGCGACAAGGGAAGATTATTCGGTCTAATATTCCCAGTAGCTTTTGAAGACATTCATTCTATTTTACATGCACTTAACTTTATCCGCTATTTTCAGGTTTAAATTCTGGCAAATGATGTTCTGAGATTAAAACAACAGGTTAACATTTAGAGAACAGTAGCTTCAGAATGTTGTCAGTGACCTGAATAAATGTTTAATTTTACTGTTTCCCAGAGGATACAATGAGCATTACGATGTCATTTTCCAGAGACTGGTTTGACCAACAGTAGGATCCAGGATTTCCACTCTGGAATAACTCTTGAGTGGGTCCAGGTCTGGAATATTACTTTAAGTGGGATTCTGGGAACAAATGCTTCAGTTCGTGAACTGTAATTGAATACAGTATATGCAAAGGTTTTGCAGAGCCCAATAGCTAGGTAAAACAGGATTTCTGCTGTCAAGAAGCTTGCTTTCCAGTAGGAGAGACTTCTGCAAAGGTTACGATGAAGGAACCTAGAGGAGGAAGTTCTGGCTTAAGGGCTTGGAAGTCTTCTGAGAGCAGCTGGCAATTGAGCTGGACCTTAAAGGAGAGGGTTTGGCAGGCTTTATTTATTTATTTATTTTAGTGTGGGAGGGTGTTCCCTGCTAAAGGAAAGGAAATGCACGTTCTGTCCTCTTCCAATAAATACCTTAACATCCTTTCTTAGAGTATTTACAGATTGAGATATTCTTGTAAAAGTCATTACATTTCTCTTCATCACTAAAAAATGCAGCATGCTCAACAGAACCAATAAAACAATGCAAAAATAAATTTACTCCTTCCCAATCAATTTTTAGTGGTTTGGTGCAAGTCCTTCTACAACTTTGTTATATCCATCCACAAATCATATTACAAATATGTGATTTTTTTCTCATTTCTATTTTGTTAATATACACTTTTTTTGTGCTACAGGAAGCAGAGTGGTGCCATGGAAAGTGCTTGGACTAGTAGGTGGGACACCTGGCTTTTAGGTGTTCTCACCACAGGTGAATTTTTGCCACTGCCTTAGGCAAATCATTTACCAGTGTAGCTAAAATTTCCTTCTCTGTAGGTTAAGAGGATTGGGTAGGTGCTCTCTCAGAGCCGTCTAGCTCTATTATATTATGGTTTCATGCCTAAATGTGTATGCATTTGGTGATGTACTCTTAATTTCACATTCTGAATATCTCAGTTTATATGTTCTGTGATTGGACCCATGCTCTTATCTTGGCCGTTGAATTTGGGAAAGTGATTAAAACTGCAAAGCTAAAATAACCTTTTTTTAAGGTTAGATTCCACAGTTGAATCTTTTTTTTTTTTTTAATGCAAGTATAAGGGGCTTGATTCACAAATCTGAATGTGTGTTAGCTTTAAGAGGTTTTGTTGGCACTATTCACTTCATTTGTGACCAAAGAATAATACATGCTTTACTATGCACATTGAAGAAGTTCAATTTTGCTTTTAATTAAAGTAAATACTAGCAATTAAAAAAAGTGGGATACCTTGGAAACCCTTACAGGTTAGTAAATCTTGGGAATTTGGAAATAAAAGTAAGTCAGAATATCAGCACATTGAAAAAGGAAAATTCAGAGATACTTTTTATCAATGGCTGTATTCACTTTCTAAAACCTTGATATTGATCTATTTGTTTGTGTTTGCTAACCCTGATGGAAAGTGTGTGAGTGGGATTTAGCCTGTCATTACGTTAAAAAAACATGTCCAAGGCATTACTACTTTTAGAGGAGATTTTTTTTTCCTTTAGTAATTCTGAAGTCATCTGTCACGCATTCATAAACTAAGACATCAGTGTGGTAATAGGCTAATCTCAGTCTTGGTTAAGAAGTGCTGAAGCAAAAACCGTGTGAGCATTACAATGTGTGTGTCCTTTGGCGTAGACAGGTTTGTTTGAGATTTACCTTGTTGTCTTTTGGCAATTACGAAAAGAGGGTTTCTTTGGATTTGGGTTGGATTAGGAAGTGTGTAATGGAAGATAATCTTTTCCAATTTTTAGAAGTAAATTCAGACATGATTGAGGTTTAGATGATCTGTGAAAAATAATCTGATGATTGATATGTGACCAAAATCTTACTTGAGAATATGAATCAGGCTCTGTAGTTCTGTGTAATCTCAAATCACTGCCTCTTTGAAAGTTCTCAATATTCAGGGATTCTTCCCCTGCAGTCTGGGCCAAGCACAGCCATCCTTGGCTTCCCTTTGCTATAAGTGGAGATGTTTTCACCTTGAATACTACTGCTCAGCTCTTCCTGAGTTGTTCTACAGTTAAACCAGCCTCATGTTATTTTAGGGGAGAACAGGATCCAGATGAAATTCTCCAGAGCATTTGTTTGGAGTGTCCATGTCTGGACAGTTTATGTTGTTTGTGATTTTGTATGCAGACTCAGAGATTTCCTGGAAAGAATTTCAGTGGTGGCATTATTTTTTGAGAGTGTGTCCCTTTGTACCTTTCCTGTGTTTCCAAGTTACAAGACCATCTCCCAAAGACATTTTTCACATGTTCCAGATTTAGTAGTGTTAGTTGTGGTGACAAGTGGCAGTGTCAACCACTGTTGGCAGTTTATTGTGGAGAAAAAGGATATGTTGCAGCATGTAGTTATTAACAAGTTATTCTCAAATCCAAATTGGCAGATTTCCATGCCTGGTTCAAAAATAAGGTATGACTCCTATCACTCATTAATCTCTGCTATGTTATCTTATTTATATAAAAATAGCACATGTGCCTACAGTCCTTGTTTTTCACTGGGCCCAGGAGGTCAACAAACTGGGACTCATTGGTGCTGGACTTACTTTGTTGACACTCGAGGGCACTGAGGTGGTAGAACATTTTCTCTACTGGGAATTGCTTAAATGTGAACAACCATCTAGTTTGAAATTCCCTTTCTCTGGCCACAAATCAGTGAGATGAACAATTTGTACACGTTGATGGATATTTTAAAAGTTTATTATTGGAGTTTAGGGTTTAGTGGGAAAATGAACATTTTGACTTGATCCTGGAGCTCTTTTTTTGCATAGTTATTTTCACGTAGGTTGTCTGAGAAGCATTTTCCTTTAAGTTTCATTTTAAGTCCTAACTTTCAGAAAATGTTTAAGTGATGGTTTCAGGCATGGTGCATTGTTAATAATCACAGCAAATATTTGTTGAGATTTTATTGTGTGCTTTAACACAATTACCTCCTCTAGTCCCCATGACAACCCCATGAGGTCAGTACTGTCATTAGCTTCATTCTGAAGTCTGGAGAGATTCAGTAATGTAGCTAGTCAGTGGTAGAGCTGAAATTTAAACTCAGGCAGCCCAATTTTCATAACCATCATTCTGTTTTTATGTCCTCAAAATTAGCATTGTATGTTGTAGAAACTGAGCTTTTTGGTTCTAATGTATCTGTTGGCTTAAATAGTGGGACAAGTATTGCTCAAGAGGTAGAAATTGTATAATTTTCTTTTAAAACACATAGTATCTGAAGGGATCACTGTAGGACCGCATGTAAGGGGTATCATACAGTTATAAATAAATAATTAATAGAATTCAGAATAAAGCAGATTAACAAGTTAAAATTGAATGTAAGACTTGCCTATTTTAACTTCATAGAAGTGATCTAGACTTTTCTTCAACTGTGGTTGTTGACACGGAGAAAACTTTTTCTTGTTCTTCCCCCCGCCCCCACCACGAGCTGGGACTTTGATTGTTGAGAAAAATAGTCTGAAACAATAAGGAAGAGTATGGGGAATGTGCCAAGGGCATTCATAAGAAGATGAGGTGGCAGCTGCTCCCTGTTTCTCTTGCCTTCTGTCCTCACTTTTGCTAAGAAAAAGTGAATTATAGAAACGGAGCAGCCTGGTTCTTCCTATGGCTGTTTGGTCTGTGAACAAGAGAAGTAGAAAAATTTCAATAGAGGCATCTGTAGCTTCTTTTGTTGGGCCTCCAGGAGACTGTTGGTTAAGGGCCAGAGGAACCGCTTTTCTCCATGTATGAAAACTGACACGCTTTTTTGAATTTCGATTTTCAACAATGCTTATTTTCCAAGAAGTTATCTGATAGGCACAGTATAGATTGAGTCAGAAGACACTGAGGGAAGGGGGGATCTAGATGTAAGATGAGTAGCACAGACAATGCAATTAGATGATTGCTGCCTTTGTGATTATACTATTTTCTAGCAAAATTATATAGGGAAAATACTGAGAAATGGCAGCGGGGTCTGTGATCTTCCAGGACATCTCCCCTAACCTTCCTTTCACATTTCTAAAAGCTACAAGTAGTCGGTATTTGAAGAAGCAAGATATTTCCTTGGGGCTGAAACTTTTCATTTGAATATGAGTTCCTTTGGGGTAGATGTTTATGTTTTTCAACTTTATTTCTTGTGGCTCTAAAGGGTCCATGAGCTGCCTATTCCACCTGCTGATGCTTACTTTTCCCTATGGAAATCTCTCATTGTTTTTATGAGCTACCATCTGGCAGAAACCAAAGTACAGACAATATGCTCTTCATTCATTCAGCACATGCTAAGTACTTACTGTGTGCCAAACTCTGTGTTAGGCTCTGAAAACCCTGTCCACTGACCACTAAGAAAAACTGCCAAGAAAATTCGGAGGCACTTGGCTCATATTTCTGAGAGTCAAACCTTACAGTTTGTAAATACTAAAACTACTATGTCTAAGAACTTTGAATTAACAAACTTTTATAGAATCAATGAAGTTACTCTACAAATCAGTGTTGTTCAATAGAACTTTAACACTCTGGTCTAAATACTGTTTATCTGTGTTCTTCAGTGTGGTAGACAGTAGCCACGTGTAGCTATTGAGACCACTTGAAATGTGACAAAGGAGATTTAAGAACTGAATTTAAATTTTTATTTAATTTTAATGAATTTAAGTAGCCTCATGTGGCCAGCTGCTAATATTTTGGACAGCACAGCTCAAGAGCGAAATGTAATGAAGGCATTGGCTGTCCTAGACAGTCATTTCCCACTTGACCATCTGGTTGCTAGTGGTGTGTTTACCAACTGGGCTTTGCTAAGTTTTGAGTTTTGCAGATTTTTAGCCCATCAGTCTGAAAAGTACAAAAGCAGTGAGAGTGTATGGAAGCATGGAATTTTAATGGAAATGAAAGATGAAATAAAATCATTGAAAATGATGAGAAGAAAAATATATTCGACAGTAAGAAGTATTCTGAAAAAAAAAAAGAATTGTGAAAGTGTGTAGTTGACAATACTCAGCAAGATGGAAGAAAAGCTTTAAATAAAATGGAAAAACTTAAATGTCTGGCTGAGAGTTCACTATTATATCAGTTCCAGAGATGGCTGTGAGTTGTTTGAGAACTTACAGCGATGGTAAGTATGCTGTAGTTTAGCAGTCCCCAACCATTTTGGCATCAGGGACAGGTACTCCTTTGAGAATCTAATGCCTGATGATCTGAGATGGAGCTGAGGCGGTGATACTGGCGCTGGGGAGCAGCTGCAAATAGATGCAGCTTCCATAGATTGCCGCTCACCTCCTGCTGTGAGGTACCGATCTGTGGCAGTCCACCGCCTGGGGTTTGGGGACACCTGCTTTAGTTGACCAATTTTGCAAGCTGTGGATAAAACCAGAGCTTTAAGCCTCATTTGAATCTGCATAGCTTTAAGCCCCATTTGAGTCACAGTGAGTATCCGGTTGTGTAGTGCTGGATATCTAAGGGCTAAAGTCTTTCCTGGGACACCTGCAAAGCTTTCTTGGAGGCCCAGTCGATTTTCAGTGTAGATGAAGCAGACTGAATAGCATAAATATTGTCAAAGATTGTGCCTACTTTTAAAACTACATGGTTGTAGAGGTGCTTCTTTACCACAGATAGAAATAGAAGACACACTAAGACTGGAATGGAGAAAAAAAATCTTACTCTTTATTCCTAAATACTTTTTAGTAGTAACAAGTCTGGGAGGTAGATAGCCATATTTGCAGGCTTCAGGTATATACCTTCTCCAAGGTCAGGTATACAGAAATAACCTTGAGTTTAGCATGTGAGAAATTATGAGAGAATTCTCATGGTTTTGCCTCTGTTATAACGGATATATTTCAATTTTAAGTTTTGTAACTTGTGAAGACAGTGATATTAAGGCATGACAATGTAAAAATATGGGGATTGGAAGATGAGAAATAATAACATGTATTCTGTATTTGTTATGTGCCAGGCACTGTGTGAAACATTGTGTGTGTGTATGTGTGTATGTATATATATATGTGAATTTATATCTTCTTACATGTTCTTTACAATATTGTAAGATAGGTGGTATCCCCATTTTCAGAGCACGAAATCGGGGCTCATGGAATTATTTTAAAAAACAACTTTGTTGAGATAAAATTTGAATACCACAAGTGTACATTCAGTGATTTTTAGTATGTTCACAGAGTTGTACACACATCACATCAATGTCAAATTTAGAGCATATTCACCACCCCCAAGCAAACTTGGGACCCATTAGCTGTTGCCTTCTATTCCCACTATTGCCCTCATTGTCTGACTCAGACAATCACTAATCTACTTTCTCTCTCTATGGATTTATCTGTTCTGCACATATCATATAAATGGAATAATACAGTATATGGCCTTTTGTGATTGGCTTCTTTTATTTATCATACTGTTTTTGACACTCATTCATATTGTAGCTCGTATTAGTACTTCATTCCTTTTCATTGCTGAAGAATATTCAATTGAATAGACAGGCCACATTTTGTTTATTCATTCTTCAGATGATGGGTTATTTCCACTTTTTGGTTATCAGGAATAATGCTGTGTGAACATTCATGTCCAAGTTTTTGTAGTGACATATGCTTTCATTTCTCTTGGGTATATACCCAAGAGTACAATTGCTGGGTCATATTGTAACTCTTATGTTTAGCACTTGGAGGAATTGCCAAACTGTTTTTCACAGGGGCTACACTGTTTTACATTCCCATCAGCAGTGTATGAGATTTCCCATTTTTCCATATTTTCATCAACACTTATTTTTTGTCTTTTTCATTTTACCCATCTTTGTGGGCATGAAGTAGTATCTCACTGTGGTTTTGCATTTTCCTGATGTCGAGCATTTTTTCATGTGCTCGTTGACCATTTGTATCTCTTCTTGGGAGAAATGTCTATTTAGATCCTTTGCTTCCTTTTTAAAATTGGGTTGTCTTTTCAAATTGAGTTATGTGTCTTTTAACTAGTGAATTGTAAAAGTTCTTTATATTTTCTGGATACAAGTCGGTTATTAGATATGTGCTTTGCGGATGCCTTCTCCTTGGGCTGTGTTTTTACTTTCTTTTTACTGTCCTTTGAAGCAAGTGAGATTCTTTATCATACGCAAAGCAGGGGAGAGCTAACACACTTCTAGGCCCTCACATAACTGCTGAATTCATTTGACAAAACGATTTGTAAAATGAATATCATTCTTTTTGTGTTTGGCTGGAAAAAAAGGATGGACTTAACCTTTGCTTGGGCTAAGCTGCTTGGGAGGATTTCAGATCACTGAGGATCTGAGACCTTCATGTGTATTGAATGGAAATTTTGAAAGTCGTTTCTCTGGAGACTTGTATGTACAGAAAATAGTTCTTTCCTCCTGGATTAGACAGAAAACTGCTTGAAGGGAAGAAGACACCTACCTATAAGATCCCTCTTGATCTTTTTAGGTCCCATAACTTTATGACCTAAGTAGTATTTCCCAAACTTGTCTGTCACAAGAATCACCTGGTTTCAGATTTCTTGAGCCTCCTGAATTCAGGTTCAGGTCCAGTAGTTCTCAAGTGGCACATTTCATAATCATCCCATATCATTCACGTCAGGAATATCTGAGAAACTCTGATATAAACTGGTGATAATAATGACCTTTTAGTGGTTGCCCTAAGAACTTAATTAGATCTCTGTAGTGGGTGTGGTCACCAGGTGGCAAACATCCCTCACTGAGGGTAATTATAAAGAGCCGATCTAGCCAGTCTGGCTACTTTGCTTACTGTAGCTGCTGATCTTGATCCAAGGCAACCCAAATGCTCATCTCTTCCCGTCATATAGTAGAGATGGTTCCACCATAAAAATTTAAACCAAGTTCACAAACATTTTCAAGTCATAAGGTTGCCAGCACCCTCTTGAGAGTATTTTCCCCTCCCCTTTATGTTTATATTTTCTTGACGTTGCTGAATCCCTGGAGGCTTCCCATAGCCACCCATCTCCATGAAACCCAATGGTGATAAAAAGGTATGGAAAGAAAAATAGATTGCATTTTATATAATCTTTACTCTTTACTTATTTTGGGTTGTTGGTCAGGTTTTCCTAAAAGATTTGATAAATGTAAGATTGGACCAGCTCCTTTTAACAGGGAAAGGGTGATGCCTTTGATTGTTTTTCTCTTAAAGGATATTCTATGTCACCAAGCAAGTACTAGTGCCAGTGTTGTGGTTAGAATGTGGCCTTGAATCTCATGATGTGATTGGCGTCCTGGCTCTGCCTCCTTCTAGCTGTGTTATCTTAGGTAAGGTATTTAAACATCTCTGTGCCTCATAGCCTCATTATCTCATGGAATACCGTGCTTAATGGTTGGGGGCTTAGAACAGTACTTACAACAAAGAGGCAGTAAACCAGTAGGGCCTGGATGGTAGGTTATACTTACCTGGTGGGTAGGAAGGAGAATTATTTCTATTCTTAAAATTACACAGCTATTAAATGGTAAAACTATGACTGCCTGTAGGAATGCCGTGTGGAAGCCAAGAGGAAAACTCTAGTATTTTTTGTGGTGCTTTGACACTTAATAGTCACTCAATAAATGTTTGTTCAATGAATGAGAACCATCCCAGGCTGTTTAATAGCTAAGCCCAGGAACCCTCCCATGAATGTTTGGACAGAGTTGGTGCTCTGACATTTAGCCTTGTCACATAGTAGAGTAGAATTTCTAGAGTCAGCAGGATTTCGGGCCTAATCATTTTTTGCTATTGGCTTAATTGTGGGCCTTGTTGCATCTCCTGTTTTGGGAAAGTGAAATTTTCCCCACTTGGGAGATAGTGTTTATGGGCTGCTTTTAGAGCTCCAGGTGTGTGACTTTCGTTATAGCTTCCTTGCAAATGACAACGTAGGGCACAAAAGATAAGAGTAATGTATCACTGTGAATTTCTTCACACAGGCCTTTGCCTTCTGGCAGAGGCATCAGATAGAGTAGATAAAGGCTAGGGCTGTGTTTGCCTGGTGTGATGTAACGGTTTCAGAGACCCGTTTCATTTATTTTTTTGATTTTTATTATATCTTTTCATTCTTGATTCGTTTCTTCCTACCTTTCTTGTGTGGTCTATGTCCTGTGTTGATGGGTCTTGTTTGAGGGAAGAAAGCTACTGAAAGAGCATAATATTCTAAATCTGGAGCTTTAGTAAAGATATTTTTACTTTAAAAATATATTCATATATTATTTACATATAAAAATGTTTACATATTTAAAAGAACTTGATAGGCTCAGAGTAATTAATTAAAGTCAAAATTTTACAAGCACTGTTAAAATAAATGTCTGTGATTATTTAGTCAGTGAGAAAATATTTTAACTTATTAAATCATTATATATCAAAAAGGTTCTCAGGAGAGTGAAAAGGATAATGGTAATTTTTTGGTGTATACAGGGATTTGTATTATGAATCTTCATATGCGACGATTTATAATTTGTGTTTTGCCTCTATTTAGTAAAAACGATTTAAAAATAAACCATTGTGAGCAGAATTCTGTTATGGCCATTTAATGTCTTTTTTTCTCAAGCGTTCCACTTAGCTTTCATGGAAATAACTCTTTTTTATTATACCCATATAGTATTTAATTAAATTACGTAGTATTTAATTAAATTACACAATTTCAGTAGCAAGCACAACTGGTAGAAATCAGTTTGGAAGCAAACACAACTGATTCTTGGTTCCTGTCAGCTCAGTGATAGTTGAAGAATTATGTGAGCTTTCCAAAGCCTTGAATATCAGTGAGGACACGGGATAATAATGGGCGTCTGCGAGGACATCTTACAGGGTGACTGTTCATCCTGGGGTCAGCTAATTAGAGGTTGGTTAAGACCTCCTGCTGTATATACAACTTCAGAAACAAAAGCAAACCTCATATAGTATGTGAGATTTAATATTATCAAATTGAGAAATCAGAACACTCTATTTTTGCTTTAAAATCATTTTTGGCTTTTATCTGCCTCATGTCATGCCCATCTGTGTACAGAGTTACTTCATTCTTGAATTATTTATGTCTGCATCTAAATGTTTTTTGAAATTATTTTGTTTTTCTTTTATTTAGAAGATAATTTGAAGTTCTTTTAAAATGTGGTTTATAAAAATATGACCCCCCTGTGTCTATTGAATGAATGCATTACCTAAGTCTAACACAACAATAACACATTTTTCCTCTCATACTTGAGTCCAGAGGTTCCCTGTAAGTGGGTTATACCCAGATTTTACACACCATTAAAATTTTAAGTGCTGTGTACTTTGTGTTATAATTTCTCTATCATTTGAAGGCATCAAAGTCCATTATATTGGCGTGGCTACTTTCCCCTGCTTCTGGAAGGGTGGACATATTGAGACCATCTTTTCAATGTGCTCTGGTGAAGCAAGATCTAAGGTTTTGAGAAGTCCTAGGACCTTGGAGGGTTTTAGAGCGTCTCTCAGTTTAGGGAACTTTCTTTTTAATTATTCAGATTTCGTATGAGATTAATTTTAACTATCAAATTGGAGCAACTTTGTTTTTTTCCACAGTATCTGAATATGTATTTGCATACAAAGTGCCTATTAAAATGCAACTCTTTTAAAAGGCTACAAGGTATATACTGTAATAGATCCTATGTCTCTCATTAATTCATATATTCATTAAACATATATTTATTGAGTGCCTCCTATATACCAGGCTTTATTTTAGGTATTGGGTATATAGTGCTTGACAAATAGACAAAAAAATCTTACTCTTATAAGGTGAGATAGAGTGTGTGTGTGTGTGTGTGTGTGTGTGTGTGTGTGTGTGAAGTACTTTGGGTAAAAAATAAGCAGAGGAGAAAGAAGGGAGGTTAGGAGCAGGGGGAGTTACAATTATAAATAGGATGGTCAAGGATAAGCTCACTGAGGTGACTTGTGTAGAAAGGCCTGAGGAAGGAGAAGGGAGTCATGTGACTGTTTTGGGGGAAGAGTGCTCCAAGAAGAGGGGACAGCAAATGCAAGTCCTGAGGCCAGGCCATGCTTTCGAATGAAAGGAACTGTAAAAGACCAGTGTGGTGGAGTAGAGTGATCAGGGAGGAGAGCAGACACCAGTTCTTGTAATGTCTCTGGTCTTGTAGGCTGTTGTAAGGGCTTTGGCTTATATTTAGAGTGAGCAGAAAGGCTGATGGAAAATTTCAAAGATATGACATGATCTGGCTTATGTTTTAAGAGGACACATTATTGCCGTGTCTCATGAGACTAGACTTAAATAGGGAAGGGCAGAAATAGGGAAAGCATTTAGGAGGTTATTGTCATAACCTAGGTGAGCGATGGTAATGGCTGGGACCAGAGTGGAATATTTTGAAAGAAGAGTGAAGAAGAGTTCCTGATTGAATACGAGATGTGTATGAGAGAGCTCAGTGGTGAATTGCAAGGATTTTGGTTTATGCAGCTTGAAGGATAGAGTTGCATTAAGTAATATAGGGTGAAGCTGATTCAGGGAAAAATCAGGAGCTCAGTTTTGGAGATGCCCAGTACACAGCTGGATATCCTCATTTGGGTTTGAGAGGAGGGGTCTGGGCAGAGATAAACATTTGTCAGACTACAGAGACTGGATCAAACCACGAGGCAGCGAGTGCAGATAGAAAATGAGGTTCAGGACCAAGAATGAGGAAAAGCTGCTTATGAGGAAGGAGGAAAACCAGAGCAGTTTGGTGTCTTTGGGACCAAGTGAAGAAACTGTTTCCAAGAGGACGATCCTAAGAGATGAAGCAAAATGAGGATCAAGAGTTGACTTAGGGATTTAGGGTAGGGAGTTCATTGGTGAGCTTGACAGCAGCAGTTTTGGTGGAGTAGTGAGGACCAAGAATTACTTGGTGAGGGTTCAAGAGAGAATAGAAGTAGAGACATGGAAACATCCAATGTGGACAAATATTTTGAGGATTTTTACTGTAAAGCGAGGGTGAGAAATATAGCAGAAGGTAAAGTGAGGTCAAGATGGATTTATAGGGAAAAATAACAGTATGTTTGCTGATGGGAAAGATAGTTCAGAGAAAAAAAAGAAGGAGAATTTGGTTTAGTTTAAAACAGCTAAAATCATTTAGCTTACTATTGTAAGCACTAATTTTTGTTAATGTAGTCTATACTTTCAACAAAGTTCTTACCTTCCCATCTCCATCAGAAATCAAAACTTTTTGTCTGAGGCTTTAAATAAATTATTTTTTGGTATGGATAGTTTCTGTTTATATTATTCAACTAAGGCAGTCCCTAATTCTGCACCAGTATGCATGGGCCTGAGGTACCCTCCGTCCACAAACTTTCAGTAACTGATGACTCTTTTTAAAATACATTTTTTTTCCGAGCAATTTTAGGCTCACAGCAAAAGTGAGAGGAAGATACAGAGATTTCCCATTGACCCCATTCATAGCCTCCCTTATTATCAACATTCCTCATTAGAGTGGTACATTTATTACAGTTGATGAACCTAATGACACATCATAATCACACAAAATCCATTGTTTACATTAGGGTTTACATTACTCTTGGTGTTATATATACTGTGGGTTCGGACAACTGTATAATGATACATATTTACTATTATAGCATCACACAGAATATTTTCATTGCCCTGAAAAGCCCTCTGTGCTCTGTCTATTCATCCCTCCCCTCTACCCC
This sequence comes from Macroglossus sobrinus, assembly GCA_004027375.1. Classification (NCBI taxonomy): domain Eukaryota; kingdom Metazoa; phylum Chordata; class Mammalia; order Chiroptera; family Pteropodidae; genus Macroglossus; species Macroglossus sobrinus. Next base: position 398,901 of record PVKZ01000424.1, on the reverse strand, counting down.
AGCCCCTGGCAATAACTGATCTTTTTATTGTCTCTGTGGTTTTGACTCTTCTAGAATATTGTGTAGTTGTAATCATCCAGTGTGTAGTCTTTTCAGATTGGCTTCACTCACATAGTAATATGATTTAAGGTTCCTCTATGCCTTTTCATGGCTTGATAGCTCATTTGTTTTTAGTGCTGAATAATATGCCATTGTTTGGCTGTACCATAGTTTATTCATCCTTTCACCTACTGAGGAATATATTGGTTACTTCCATGTTTTGGCAATTACAAATGAAGCTGCTGTAAACATCCATGTGTAGGTTTTTGTGTGTACATAACTCCTTTGAGTAAGTACACGGAAGCATGATTGCTGGATCATATGGTAAAAGGACGTTTGGTTTTGTAAGAAACTGCCAAACTGTTCTCTAAAGCAGGGGTCCCTAACCCCTGGGCCGTGGACCAGTACAGGTCTGTGGCCTGTTAGGAACCAGGAGGTGAGTGGCAGGTGAGCTAGTGAGCAAAGCATCATCTGTATTTGCAGCCACTTCCCAGCACTAGCATCACTGCCTCAGCTCCACCTCAGATCATCAGGCATTAGATTCTCGCAGGAGTACTGGTTCCTTGTGCCAAAAAGGTTGGGGACCACTGTGTTAAAGTGACTGCATCATTTTGCATTCCCACCAACAATGAATAAGGATGCTCCACATCCTCACCAGCCTTCGGTGGTGTTGGTGTTCCTGATTTTGGTCATTCTAATAGGTGTGTAGTGATATCTCATTGTTTTACTGATGACTTCTTTAGCTTTATCTCAGATGATTCCCCACCATCCTTTAAGCATGTATAATTCCTCTGAGCTTTCCAAGAATTTATTCAGTCAATAAAATAGTCCTTGCATGCATTGTACATATAAGGTCCTATGCTTACAGATAGCAACCACAGGACAACAAATGGGAACCAGGAGATAAATGCCTGTGGATCTTCTCTGTGCACGATGTATGAATCACCTGGGGATACTGTTGAAATATAGATTTTGACTCTAGGTTTGGGGTGGGGCCTGAGACCCTGCATTCCTAATAAGCTCCCAGGTGATGCAAGTAATGCTGGTATACCTCATACCTCACTTTGAATAGAAAGATATCAGAGGTACTACTTCTGAGCTTATTTTGTTTCCCTTAAGTTTTGCTCATGTTCTGTTCTCTTCCTCCTTTCTCTTATTTCCGCACTGGTCCTCTCTGGCAGGACCTTATGACTCTCAGAATATACATTTTAGTATCATCCACCTTCCAATCCTTGCATTTTTATTGGTCTGTGCAAAAAGGCTACTGGCTTCTGTTTAGTAATTAGGTAGCTGAAGAGACTCAGGGCAAGTTTCATTTGTATTACCTATGGAAGCCCAGACTTCTGGGTCTTATTTGAATCCTGAGGTATTTTCCTCCTTGGTTCTGAACACCTACCTGCATGTGTGCTCTGAGACCCATAGGCAGAGTTCCAGCACTTAGAGCCATTTTGCCAGTTCATGCATGTTCGAGTTTTGTCAGCTGTCTTTTGCTCTGGACACTTGCAAACTAAGGCTAACTCTCTTGATGGAGGTCAGTTGCTAAGCTGTGTTATGTAAGTAAATTTGGTCAGCTTATGAAAAATGGAGCATATCTTTTCAATTTATCACATTCTGCTAAAAGCTTCTCAGATGTCTCTAGAATTTAAAAGATACTTAACAGAGATTCTTACTGTTTTTTTGGTTGGAGAGGAATTTGAAATTAATTATATATGAGCTCTGAAAATTTACTTAAGTTCTACATTTAGTTTCTGCTATAATTTATATCATATATCTTGTCCTGAATTTAATTTTCATGAGTCACATCTTTTAGGATCATCTATATCAGTGCTTCCCAATAGAAATATGTGATTTATATATATAATTTAAAATTTTCTAGTAACTACCGTAAGTAAAAAGAAACAGGTTAAATTAATTTAAATAATATATTTTATTTAACACAATATAACCCAACATTGTCATTTCAATATGTAATTGGTATAAAAATTATTAATGAGATATTTTATATCTTTTTTCCCATACTGAGTCTTAGAAATATGGCATGTATTTTATATTCCCAGCACATCTACCATATTTCAGGTGCCAGATGGCCCTATGTAGCTGTTGTATTGGACAGCGCAGATTCATGTGCAAAGCAGTTGCAGGTATAATAAGTGCAATGTTGTTTGTACCTTTATTTCATCATTCTCTGTGACTATTAATACACTATTTGCTTTAGTGATAGCATTGATGATTAGTTAAACATTAAAATTAAGATAGAATTTTTTACATTCATTTTAAAATCTGTAAGTTAATAGGTGAGTGTATTCATTAATAGTAATGAATAAATATGCAGAACACAGTAAGCTGCTGAGTGACTTCAGCAATGGCTGTCAGAGGTGAGGGTCTGTATAAATTAAAAATGGCCGAGACTTTCAAATGATAAGTTTCACAAAATTATGTAGGATAATTTGCCTCTTTAGGTAACTCCCGAGTAGTAGTTAAAACTGTGATTTCACTAAGAGTTTTGAAAGGTGAGGCACACTATCCCAAATGCATTTCACATCCTTTTTCATTTGATTTACATAAACCCCCATAAGGTGGGTAGGGACTATTATGACTCATATTGTACAGGTTGGGAACTGGAGAGACCAGAGAGTTTAGTAATTTGCCCCAGGTCATGCAGTGGGTAAACTGTGGACCTAAGATTTGAATTGCAGAGGTTTTGAGTCCAGAGCTTAATCTCTTAAAGTCTGTACCAAACTGCTTTCCTCAGTATATCTTAGCCACGCATCTTTAAATTGCATGATTGAGGGATGAAAAGTAGCGATTGCTTGTGTGTTCTGGAAACTTGAGTATAAGTTAACTCTTTAAGTAAATCACATCCTGTTTGCCATTAATTAGCTTTAATTTCAGAGTTATCTTGATTTCTGACTGATCGTCATTTTAAATTTAGCCTCAACACTTTATTTCTCTGCCTAACTCTGACTTGGAGGAAAAACAGTAAATAATATATAAGGCAAACCTTCAGTGTAATAGAAAACAAGGGCTTACAGCTTGATTGGGGAGATAATGCTTTAATACTAATGAATTATTATTATAACTCATTATTAACAAGAATCACATTATCAACAACCATTTATTGAGTCATTACTATAGGCCAAGCAATGAGCTAGAACTTTGTGCTCATTATCTTATTTAATCATTAAAATGATGCTGTAAGTTTGGTTTTATGTAAATAAGTGCCAAAAGCAGTGCTGATTCTGTGCGGATTATTTTATTTGACTCTGGGTGTCACATTTTAAGAGAGACATTAATAATGAAAGGGAATCAGGGAGTTGAGTTGTTAGAAAATTATGCGATGTTAAGAGAGATTATAGAAACTAATCTTTAAGCTAACGAACGAAGACTTAGTGGATGTAATAGCTGTTTCTAAGTATTTGGAATAAGAAATACGATTTAAAGAAATCTGACTACAGAAAAGAAATGTTTTTATTCTGTATTTCCCCAAAGAACATGAAAGAGAAATTTACAGAACAGCACATTTTTACTTCAAAATAAGAAAGAACTGCCTCCCCCTCGGATGGCTCAAGCTGAAGGCACACAGGCCAGAGACACTGCAGACCATGGACCCGAGCACCTCAGAGGTAGTGAACAATAGCTCTTCAAGTCTGCAATAAAAAACGACCCCCAGTAAAACTACCTTGCAAAAATGGGAAAGGAACAGAATGGAAAAGTAGAAGAGTTGAAATAGCAGAGCCTGAAGAATTTGTGGTGGAAGAAGTACTGGACCAAAGCATACTGAATGGGAAAGTGGAGTATTTCCTGAAGTGGACGGGATTCATAGATGCTGACAATATTTGAGAAGCGGAAGAAAATTTAGATAGCCCAGAGTTAATTGAAACATTTCTTAATTCTCAAAAAGCTGGTAAAGAAAAAGATGGTACAAAAAGAGAATCTTTATCTGGCAATGAGTCTGATGATAGCAAATCAAAGAAGAAAAGAGATGCTGCTGATAAACCAAGAGGCTTTGCCAGAGGCCTTGATCCTGAACGAGTAATTGGTGCCACAGACAGCAGTGGAGAATTAATGTTTCTCATAAAATGGAAAGAATCTGATGAGGCAGATTTGGTGCTGGCAAAAGAGACAAATGTGAAGTGTCTTCAAATTATAATTGCTTTTTATGAAGTGAGATTAACTTGGCATTCTTGTCCAGAAAACGAAGCCTAATACATGTTTGTATTGCTCTTTCTATATGTTAAATGATCTGAGTCTTGTTTTTTGTTTTTAATTTATTAGGTGAGGAAATAACTACATTCTAATGAAAATCAAATTTGATGTGTTTATTTTGAAGTAGTATTTGGGGAGTTGTTGTGTTTGTTTGTTTTTTTTTTTGCATCTATAGCACTGGTCACTTTGAACAAAAGCCTCTTGTAGTTGCTCCCTTTATCAGAAAAAAAGAAAAAAACATTTGATATCATGGTATATTTTTACCTCTGTGTTAAAGAACTGTTTTTATAAATGTTGGGGAAAATCTCTTTTGCCATTACTTAGTCAGAATTTGTGTTTAACTCATGTCTGGCTAAGGATCATTCTACTTTTTGTTTAGTTGGGGGTTTTCAGTGTGTATACATAGACTATATATGTAAATGTTTTTCTTTCTTTCTTTTTTTAAACATTTACCAAACCCAAAACAATATTTCTCAACCATGGATTAGCCCATGGTTCTGGGATGCCATCGTTTTCAGCAACCTAAGAAATAAGTCACTTCAAGTTAAATCGAAAATTTTCCTGAAGCTTTAACCTTTGAAATTAAATAATTTATAATTAATTGGGTTATTTAAATATAATGTAAACAGTTAACATTGGACAATTTAAAAGCAACCATATCACACTCCAGATACACAATTGTATAAATGCAAGTTTATTTGCAAAACCCCTTAAAGGAGAATTTTGTCACTACCAACAACCTCCCCACCCAAATGAGAAAACTAGGCAAATCCTGGAATGTTTTAATTAGGCAAGCAAGAATTATTTAGAGTTTCCGTCTAGTGAACCATTCCTTTACAAGAAGTTCAAATTCTTGTGGTGTATCGACTAAAAGGTCAAGATTCATGGAATGTGTAAGACTTCACTCATGTAATGAAGGTTAGAGATGGTTAGAGGCTTGGATAAAAATGAGTGATAAAAATGGGTGAATAAACTTTTGTAATTTAAACTCTTGACATGTGTATTTTTTCTTTACCCTAACTCATTCCTGACATGTAGGCTCAGTCTCAGTATTTGGGTTAGTAGTTCAGCAGAAGCCGGGAAAAACAATGTTGTAGTAATCAGAATGTTATACAGTTGTATATTGGTAAAGAGTGATCAATAAGTAGTTTTATTTTCCTTTGAAAAAGAAAGTACTTTCTCACAGAGTTGTTTTAAAAACTAAACGAACTTTCTGTTTTGATATGTTTGGACATATCCTAGAAATCTATCCTGGATATTTTAGATTAAATGCTTGCATTTGGAAGTTTGAGATTATAGGAGTTGGCCATCAGGTGAGTTGTCTAACTGTTCAGATGAAAGACCCTTTAAGTTTTACTTTCCTGTCTAGAGGTTTTGCTGTAATTTCTGTTCTAAAATAACATTTTTTTTGTCAGGCCAATAATGACCATCTCAGTCCTTTTGTAAATTAAGTTGGAGATCTCAATGCAGTCATGGAATGTTAGAGCTCAGAAGGAGCTTAGAACTCTTGTAGTCTAATCTTATTTTGCAAATGAAGAAACTGAGAAAGTTAGAGAAAATAAACACCCAGTTGGACAAGTCTTCCATATGGACTTCCGTTCTATTGCTTCCCCCCCCCATTACAATTATTAATGTGTAGGGGAAATTTTTAAGGTCCTTTTTAATTTTCTCCAAAGTTAACATAATAATGAGGCAGCCTTAGTTCATTTTGTTCTAATTGGAGTACACTTAAGTCCTTTTTTTTTTTTTTATTTTAAAATTTCATCTGAACTTAGAGTGCAGTGATTTTCCTAAAGGCAGGCTTTTGGTTTCTTCAATTTATTCAATGCCACAATGTTTTATTTTCCTGAAAACATAAGGATCTTCACATTGGAAGCAGAAAGGATACAATGGCTCTAATCATTTGTTCTTTAACAAATATTTGTTGAGGGCCTCCTGTGTGTCCCTTTTCTAACCAGAATCGTAGGGTCATTGGCTCTGCGATGGGAAGCCATTCAGTAGTTTTGAGCATAAGATGAGGATATCTGTTTTTTAAGAGGATTCTCTTGGGACTCATGGCCAGCTATAGTCTGCCTTGATTTTGTGAGACACACCTATTGGCTGGTTGGCACATAATTGGAGGTTTGATCCTTGTTAGATATATAAGTTCACACTAAAACAAGTGTAATGAACTTCTTGAAACTATCTTATCATATTCTGGTTTGAAAAACATTATAACTTCATGATGGAATCTGACCTAGGTCTGAATCCCACCTCTCAGTGGTGATCTAATTTTGGACAAATGCATTAATTTCTCTGAGCTTCAGTTTCCTCATTGGTAAAATAGGGTAAAACCTATTTTTTGATTATTAAATGATTCCCTATATTAAATGCTCAGCTCAATGCCTGGTACATTATAAACACTTATTAGAAGCATAACTATTATCTGATAATTTAGTCAAGGGAATTTTAAGAATGGGTAAAAGTTGTTGAAAAGATAGATTTAGGCTGCTAACTCAGAGCCTTAATTTATTTTTAGTTTAGACTAAATGTTTTAAGTGCATGTGTCTAAAAGTCCTGACATTGAAACAATCTTAAAACAATACCTCTACCTTAACGCTCTTTTACATATGTATGAATTAATCCTTTTAAATTTCACTAGCTATTTTTGTGATGTTACAAATTGACAAATTCTAGAGCTCTCCTCTACATTCCACAGGCATTATCAGTTTTAGACCAATACTGGAGGCTTGGCCATTGATTAAAGCAGACAGAGAAGGTCATGGCTATAGGTCACGTTTGACCTCTAGCCAGATGACACCCAGAGAGGTGGTTCACTGTGAAGGCCCCCTGTGTTTTAGGAGTATGTGAGTGCAGGTGTTACCCAGGATCTTTGTCCTAGACAGTAAACACAAGACCTCATGATTCTGTGGTTGAATTCACCTCTGTAATATTTTTTGTTTGCATATTTTTATATCTGAAAGGAAATCCATCTGACTTTTAGTACACTATTGTATCTATAGCAGTGCCAACAAATTGGACTTGCCAGTCTCCAAGTGATACCAAGAGAGAGTGCTATGTAAAACTGAACTGGACCTTTGTATGAACCGTCTCATTGTGGTGCCCTACTTTTATTGGGCTATGGTCGTCAGCTTCTTCTAGCCTGGTTGTGCATCTCATTTTCTGGGGACTTGAGGTGTCACCTAGCTGAGTTGGTAAATTCATCTGGACAAATGGGAGACGGTTAGAGGACCATGTGGAAGTTTTGACTGTCGTTGGAGGTAATATTTTGCTTCTCGCACCTCTCAATTATTTGAAACTACTTTAAGCAAAACGAAGACCAGTATGTTAATGTAACATTTTGGCATTATTTTCTGTTGGTCCATCAGTGAATGTAATCATCAAGAGAATTCTAGATTATGGAAAAGGTAGGTACATTGGCGAGTCTCTGGTGAAGATTTTTTTTTTTTTGGATTGTGTAATTTAAAAATTTTTTGAAACATAAAATTTTTTAATTTTATAGTTTTTCCTGATTAAAAAAGGTCTGATAATTAGAGAGGTTGGGATATATAGAAATATTTAAAGAAGAAAATTAAAATCAATTATAAGCCCTCTATTCAGAGATAAAACACTGTTAACTTTTTTGAGGCATTTCTGTTTCTTCTCTAATTCTGAGCATGCGTGTATGTGTATGTATGTATGTGTTCATAGAATATACACAGTTTTACACATTGTTTCACTTTGCTTATTATTATGAACATTTCTTATGTCATTAAAACTATTTGTAAATGTTTTTTAAATGGCTACCTACTACTTAATCTTAGGGCTTTCCTGTAACTCATTTAACCAGTTCCTTATTGTTGGATACTTAGGATGTATCCAGTTTTTCATTGTAATTACATACATTTATATATACTTGATATAAATATATATACACTTTTGGCTGTATCTCTGATTTTTTCTATTAAATATTGTCTTATAACAGGAGTTTAAGAGTCAAAAGTGTGAGCTTTTTAAGGCCCCCAGATCCATATTCCTCTCTGAAAAGGTGGCACTATTTACATTTACATTTTAGGTACCATAGTGTAGGGTCAAACAGAAAGGAACTTTTGTAGTGATATGGGTTGGGGCTGGCTTCGTCATAGCTGTCATCTAAGTTTATACCTTTAAAAGGAGATTGTGGAATCACAGAGCTAAAATCTTTAGATCTAAGTCTAGAAGAGAGCTAGTCCTTTGATATTTGATATTTTACAGATGAGGAAATTGAGAACTCTAACAATTAATTGATTTACCCAAGATCATATAGCTAGTAATTGGCTGAGCCAGGATTAAAGACTTTACTCCTTGTCCTGCATCTTTTCATCATCTTGCTCCTGAGTCACCAGAGATAGTTGTTGCCCAGGACTGAATTTGAAGGGAGTAGAACCTCAGGCCAAACCTTTTTTATTTTTTATTTTTGCCATAGCATACCTCTGCCTGGTGTATAGTACCATTACCCGTCATCTGGCTCTGTGGCATGCCTATATTTCCAGCAAAATCCCTGGGCTTAACTTCAATAGGCCTGGCTTGATTGAATTATGTGTCTGTTCCTGTAGCCAAGGAGATGGAAGGCCTGAGTCACATGCTTGCATTGCATGGTCCTGGGTGGGGATGAAAGGAAGTTGCCAGTTGAAGCCTAATTACATGGAGTGGGAATAGAGGAGAGATGGTTTAAAGAAGAAAAGAGGTGTTTGGTTATGAGAAGAAAGAGTGCTGGGCAGGCAGAAAGAACAGATGTCTGTGGCAGATGAAATGGGATGGCAATCACAGAGGCCAAGGGCAGGCAAGAGCTTAGCATATGAAGAACTGAAAGAAGGCCAGGGGCCCAGACAGGTGAGTAAGGAGGTGTTGGGGTGGGGAAGTTGGGGAACGGAGGGAAAGGAATTGAAAAGATCATTAAAGTAGGGTACTTGGGTTATATCTTGTGAAAATGAGAAGTCATTGAAGGGGTTTAAGCAATTCAGCCTTTTAAAAAGATCACTGTCCATTCCATTCTCTACACTGCAGAAAGGGAGCAGATAACAATTAAGAGGCATTCGTAGGTGAGAGATGAACATTCCTTGGATGAAAATGTTGGCAATTATAGACAAGTGGAAAGATAAATGAGCCTCATTTTGTGTAGATCCAGGGGACCTGCTGATTGATGGGATGTAAGGAGAGGAAGAATGACACATTTCTGGCTAGATTAACATGGAAGGAGTTGCTGTTATTGAGGTTGAGTGCTCTTGTTGGATGTGTTTTGTTACTCATTTCCTTCCACTAGACTGGGAACAGGGATTAGCTATCATCTCCTCTTTCATCAGCAATGATTCTAGTGAAGTGCTGGGACAGGCATATAACAGGCACTTGGTTGGACATATATCTCAGGGTAAGCCTTGAGAAGAAGCTTAAAAGAACAACCCCAAATCCTATTTTTAGGTTATTTTAAATTTGTTCAAAATGATATGTTATGTGGGAAGGAGGTACCATGAGTGACATTTTATAGAAAATGGAATTAGACCTCAGAACTAAAGAAATCTGCTCTAGATAATTCGATAGAGCTGTAACATTTTCTAATCCCTGGTAGTCTCATTAAATCATCTATCCTGTTCTTGTTTCGGGTAATTTTTTTCTGCCTAAAATTAGCCCCCGCCCCCTTGGTATTCTTTTACATATTAAAAGTAAAATAAAACACCAAGTAACAAGCTATGTCATCTTTGGGTGGTCTCTACACCTTTTATACTGCTTAAATTTTCTCAGTTCCTTCATCTCTCTTTTTTTTTCTCTTTTTCCAAAAAGTTCTTTCTGAAGTGGCTGTGAAAAGAGGCCCCAAACAGAAGAAATCAGTCTAGCGGCCCAGCAGGTTATAGGGCAAGCTAAACCTCTTTGCAGAGTGAGCTTCTAACATGTTGGCATAGTGTCTGGCTAGTCTTAGGAGGTGCTCACCAATGCTGGTTATTCAGACCTAGCTACTGCTTTGGTTGGTTTTACTCACGGCTGTTGCGTCTCTGGCACGCTTTTATTTCTTCCCAAGAGAACTTTTAAAACAGAAAAAATTGAATAGAGGTAGTCTGTGGGGTGGGGAGGAATGCCTATAAAGCCCAAGCTACCTTACCTGGAGCCCTCACTGTGCAGGCTACTGTTTTGTGCAGAATGTGGCGACAGTCCTGGGTTTGCCTCGCCCAGGTTTGCAGTCACTTTTGAAGCCTTTAGGCCAGATGCCAGGCTCCAGTCACTTTCTGGGGCAAAAATGTGCTTTTTGTTCTGTCATTTCTCCATTTGCTACAGATTTTTAAAACAATTATTAAGAGAATTTGAGAATGCAAAATTATTTTCCCAACTCTTATTTACATACTTTTTTTTTTCCTTAGGTGAGGCAACCCTTGGTTGAACTCACAGATTGCAAGGACTTTTTCTCTTGTTTGTTTAGGCCTACAAGCTCCTGGTCTTCCTAGGTGGTCTCCCATCCAAGAATTAACCAGGCCTGACCCTGCTTAGCTTCCAAGATCAGGCTTCTTCAGGATAACATGGTGGAGGCAATTTGCATATATCTGAAGGAAATTAGAACTTTTAGATGTGTTCCTTAAACGTTTCCAAGGAAAAAATGTCCCAGAATTTTGAGGTCTCTTTCATATCCCTGTATCAGTTCTTGTTTTTTACATGTGATGGTGTCACATGTAAATGTTCTCATGGAAAATTTGTTTAAGGAAATAGAACTGTGCAGAGACTTGCCGTACGGGGATTGGGTGAACATTTTTGAGTTAGGCAATTAGGCAGCTACAACCATGTGGAACAGAAGCGATGATTAGACTAATTAGTTAAGCCATTTTGTAAGAGCCTTGTCGACCCAAGGGTAATGGCCTAGAAATGCTGCCTTCCCTGATTTATTTGATTGATGAAAAATGGGCTTTACACTTGGGGGTCTACTTATTTTTAAAATCAGAGATTTATTTGTCAGGTTTTTCATCTGTTTCAGTTTTATTTCTCTCATAAGAGAGAGGCAGGCGTATTTTATTTTGGAGTTTGGGATAGGGCTTTCCTGCTTTTGCTTCCAGTCTCCTTTGTACACTGTTCAGTGGAGCAGATTTCATGGGCACCTTTAGCTAATCTTTGTGGAGAACCAAAATGTTTTATTTTGTCAGTAGACAAGCAACTTTCTAATGACAGATTTCTTTCTGGTCATTTTTATACATCTGAGTTTTTCATGTGGATATTTACTTATCTAACATTCCTAGGTGCCTACTGTGTCCCAGGTACTATTAGATGCAAAGGATACAAAGATACCGCAGTTAAAGATTGTTTTGTTCAGTGTTATTGCCCCACAGCTTGGTTTATGGTAGGCACTGTAAATCTTTTTGGAAGGAATGAGGGAGTTAAGGGCTAGGCCCTTGTTTTGTATTTTGTGTGTAGGCTCAGATTTTGTTCATGCAATTGCAGCTCAATTTGCATAACAGATTTTTTTAAAAAAGAAAATGATTTTCTGTAAACCTAATCCCATTTATTTTCTAGTAGTTTTAAATTTAAGCTAAATGTCTTCAAAAAGTTTGCTTCTAAAAAAAAATAAATAATAGTAGGAATGCTGTAGACCTTTTAAAAATAAGGTTTTAATATGGTACTAGTATACTTGCCAGGATTTAATATGGTACTAGTATAATTTACTAAGAACTTTTATACATACTATGTTTTTTGATCCTGCCATCAACTCTGAGGTAGGCAGAACAAGCATTACTAGCCCTGCCAGAGCACCTTCATAAATGGGTATGTTGTGTGGGGTTCAGGGAAGTTAGCTGATTTTCCTCAAGTGTCCATAGCTCATACATAACAGAGACAGGACAATACCTCAGCTTCTCACTCATGGCTCATTTTAGTCTTCTCTTACAGGAATACTCTCTTCTGTACTCAGCTCACAAATGGTGCAATTAGGCCCACTGGGTTTAAAGAATCCTTTAGGGGTATTCAGTCATAAGTGAAGTGTCTAACTCTTCAAAAACAGTGTTAGTAAAGTACATATTAATCATGTAAACAAAATATAGCACTATTAAAAATGCTCGTGAGACTTTTTGTGAACATTGAGCATTTGGTGCTGATTTAACCATTTTTCTTACCTCAGGTATGAGCTGATAAAGCTTGATGAAAATGTGTAGTGAGGTGAAGCAGACCTTTTTGAACATTTTGATCTCTGAGTATGTAAAGGGGTAATAATATCAACCTCACAGGAAGGTTCTGAGGATTGAATGAGGTAATCCATATAAGCATAGTGCTTGCTACTCACATGGGTACTCAGTATTTGATAGCAAAAACAAAATAAAGACAAAAATCTAAACACCAAAGGGGAAAATAACACTATTTTCAGGTGCCTGGTGTATTTTATAATTCAGTTTCTAATCACAATAATTTTTATCCATTAATGACCTCTACTGTTAATCTAATTTTAATATTCCATGACTATAACAGGATCAAAATCATTTCCTTTAAAAAAAAAATTTCCAATTTGGTATGACCTTTCACAATCATAGCTAATGACCCTTTATTACATCATTACTAATGGAGTACTTTAAAGACCTATTGCTGTGGTACCCTACATTTTAGGATTTGAGACATAGCTAGAATCTTAGTCTTTAAATAGAACTTTGAGTAATAAAATGAAGTAGATTATCCACAGCAAAGCTCGGTAAAATTTGATTATAACATAGTGTTATTAACTCAGGGTCATAATATTTCCATTAAAATTAAACTAATTAAGAAAAATTTAATTGGCTTTTAGGAAAAAATAGAAAATGTTATAGAATAAATTGCTACCCCAAAATCAGGAACAGAGAATTAGAATTGATTTTTCATTCTACTAAAATACATCATGCTAATCTTTTAATATTTAGAGAGAAAAGAACAAAATACCTATTTAAAATTTTTATCTGTTTTATGAGTTAATAATGAATAATTTTATTGTTTAGATAATATTTTTGGATATTGCAGAAGTTTAAAAAACAACACTTATAAATACAATTAAGGAATTATAATAAAATTTAGTAAGACTACAGAATTCACCAACATAATTACCTCATTCAAAAAACTGAAACTTGCTCCTTCAAATGCTCAAATTGTTTCTTTAGATTATTTTTTGGAATTCTTTAAAAAACACTTTTTGTATTTTTAATGCATGTTTAATGCTGTTTATTCATGTTGATTACTTTTTGAAATACAGTGATGTTGTCCTCATGGGCTATAAATCTGTGCCTACTTAATTAAAGGCATTATGGTAAATTATTTTAGTGTATGAATACTAATCTGGTTTTAAATCAGTGTCTAATAACAGATTTAGTTAAATTATACTCTTTAACTATTAGACATTCAGTCTTTATTGTAAACATACATACTTTTCAAGTTTTAGCTCATTTATTCCTTATAACAACCCAGTAAGGTTGCTTTACTGTTAGCCACATTTCCAAAGTCACAGGGAAGTTAAGTAATTTGTCCAAGGTTACCTGCTAGTAAGTGGTACAATCTAGATTTGAATTCTTCCTATCTGGTACCAGAGCCTACACTCTTCATCACCGTGATAGTCTTTTTGTCCTATAATGAGTGGACTTTGGTTTTCATTTTGGATGATCTACAGACTGTTTTGCTTCCATCTTTATTTTTCTGTATTTTCAAACTGTTTCATTCACTCATTTGTTCATTCAGCAAATATTTATTGAACACCCATTATGTAGTGCTAGGGGCTTAGCAGTGACCCAAGAATGCCCTGTCTGTTGGTGTCTAGCAGTCCTTGTCTGTTGTAGCATAGTGTCTGAGAGGGAAGACGGATGTAGTGGAGTGAAACTCACTGGGGGGGGGGGGGTCAGGAAGAACTCCCTGAGAAACAAGGACCTGAGAAGTGAACAAGATTAAACCAGATTGGGAATAAAGTGTGAGGGGAAGAAGGGCGACAGATATGAGAGGCTGCATGGAGTTTGGAGAACTGCAAATAAATCCATCATGGCTGAAGCTCAGTGTTTTGAATTGGGAATGAGAGTGGTGAAGGTGTAATAGTGTGAAAGTGTTTTAAGATCAGACAGAAGACTAAAATAATTGATTAATTTTATACTTTATTGTAATTTTTAGGATAATAAAAGCATAGAAACAAGGCTTTGGCTTCCAGACTTGAAGGAGGCATGGAATAATAAATCAAGTCGATAGGAGGTTAGAACAAAATAGATGGGACAGATAGCAAAAATGAGTTGATAGATGTAAACCCAAATATGTTCGTAATTACATTAAATGTGTATGGACTGAATGCACTGGTTAAAAGACAGATTGTCAGACTGACAATCCAACCAAAAACCAACCCAGCAAACAAGGCCCTGCTTTTACATGACAGAATACCATGATATAAGAAATGACAGGTGGTGACTATGAGACAATATATCCCCATCTCTTCACCTCTCCACGTCCCCTGAAAGCCACCACCTTCTGGTGAAGGGCACTGGGTTTCCCACGTAAGTGCAGTAGAGGTCACACTGAGAGCTGACAGGTGAGCTATGTGTGGGTTATGTAGGCTGGCTGCCCACCAGCTTGCGAGACCTTTGTGGCAATGGTGGAGCCTTATTGACATTCCTTGTGACTTGTGTAGTGTTTGGCATACAGTCATATTGTGTGTACATTAATTTAAATACGTGGTATCTATCGTGTATATATTTGATTTCCATGTGAGATTGTAAACTCTTTACAGGTAAGCCTGTTGTACTTTTGACTTTCTTATAATGTCTGCTAAAACATGTGTAAGTATATAAGCAATATTTCTTGTTTAATTAAGTCAGCCAAGAGTAAATCTGACTTCTGCATAAGGACACTGCTCTACCTCCTGAGCTTTGGAGGTTTGTTTCCACAGTGAGAAAAAAGCAAAACCACTTCTTTATACAATGAAGGACCTAAGAACCTACTTTTTCACAAATACAGTTTACAGGTAGAAGATTATTCTTTCATACTTTGAGAAGCATGATTTATTTACTATCAAAACAAATGCTTTACTCATATAAAAGCTGTGATAAAATATTAGTAGTAAAATAATAACAGTATTTTTCTTGGAAGAAATACTGGGCAGAGCATACTAAGATAGCAGTTTCTTTTTTTGCAGTGAAAAATACTCGTGGTTCTATTAATCCAAATGCCTAAAGTTCTCTCATTGAGTAAGAATGTGCTGCCTAATAAGATCCAACTCGTTTGATATTCTCCTTCTCTCCCAGCATCCTGGTGGTTCTTCTGTTGGTGACCTTGTTTAGCTGTCATGGAATCACAGAATTTTAAAGCAGCAAAAGGATCTCAGAATTCTCTTTTTACCCTCTCATCCTCCAGTTGAGAAAATAGGTCCACAGTGGTGAAGGGACTGGACTGAGGTCAAATAGCTAATGTAGAAGAAACTAAACGTTTGAACTTTCTGTCTGGCATTATTGCTTTGAGACCAAATTGCTTTGCTATTAGAAGTTCTGCTGTGGTTGTGGCCTCTTGCCGGCTTTAGTGTAATGATAAGATGGGTGAAAGGTAGGGAGAGAGAGTTGGGGAAGGGAGGAAGAGAGACAGAGACATAGACAGAGAAAGAGAGACAGAGAGACAGAGAAAGATATGAGGACTAGGATTGAGAGGAGACAGAAAAGATGATGAAGAAAAAAGTATGCCTGCTTTGCTGCTTCTCAGAAGTGGTACCAGTAAAGCACTGGACCTGAAGCAGTGTCTGGTGCCTACATGAGGCGAGGAGAGACTGGCAGTGGTGGAGATCTAGGAACATCTTATGCCTGTTTGCAATAAACAGCCCATCTTGAGCTTTCTTTGTAGCTTGTTGATTGTAGTTAAATCTGACCAGTAGAGCTAGCTGTCTCAGGTCACGTAGAGATAGATGTTAAGGAGAGAAGGGGCAGAAGAGGCAAATTGAAATTTGCATGGCTAATAATTGGTCATTTTTCACATTTTTCAGATCTTGGCAAAAGGTATAACCTCACATTTCCCTTTCTACTTTCACATCTGAGAAAAATCCTATGACCCTCCTTGTTTAGTCAGGGTTTGACTTTTAAAAAGAAGTCATCATGTAAACTTATTTTCAAAAGATATGTTGACTGTTTTAGTTATTTTCTCCCAGTTCACTGAGGGTTCATTATGGATTTGCTGCTGTGACACAAGTGTTGAAACACCAGTGTGTGCAGTGCTCTCTGGACTCTCATCAAGCCTATTGCATTTACTTGGGGCCAGATTCAGGTTTTTAAATCCCAGAATACCTTCCTGCAGTCAGGTGAGGGCCTGGCCTGGTCAAGGCTGGAAGTCTTAGCAACTATCAGTTGTTTTCTTTAGTAGTGTCGTGATGTCCCAGGAAAACAGGTGCTCATTTATTTTCACTCTAAAGTCCATCTCTGGTCACATCATTGGGAATCTCCTAATTTGACCTCTTTCTTTGTAGGATCCATAGCTGGTGATAAGTTCTGATAGGTAAAATTCTGTTATTACAGAAGTAATGTAAGTTTATTTTAGGAAAATCAGAAAATAGAGAAAGCAAAAAGAAAGAAAATAGAAATAGTCTATAATCCACCTCTTAGAGAAACCACTGGTAACATTTTAGTGCATATCTAAATGCTTTCCTATGTACATTTGCATAATATTCAATGTCTTTTAATAAAAACGAGATTTGCTGTATACACCATTTTGTACCAGCACATCTCATTTGACTATATTCTATGTATCTCTCATGTCAATAAATATGATTTTGTATTTTTAATAGACAAATCTCTTTGTCTCTTTTAAAATACAGTAAGTACAAAGAAAATTAAATAAGGCCCATAATCTCATAACCCATGTCTACATATTCAAATGGTTAGTAATAAAAAACTAACATTAACTGGTTGCTTACTGTATGCCAGGGGCTGTTTTATAGGTTAGCTCTTTAATCCTCACAAAAGTTGTAAGAAGTGGAGACTGTTATTAACCTGTTTTATGGGTGAGGATAACAAGGTTGAGTGTTTAAGTGCCTTTCCTGAGCTGTGAGCTAGTAAGGAACGAGCTGGGGTCAGGATCCAGGTGGTCTGTATCCAGAGTTCATTTCTTAACCATGCCACATACTGTGAAACTTTAAAAACAAACAAACAAACAAGGCTTTTATGTCAATTTTAGCATCCATTCATCCACCATCTGTCCACCTCTGTTTATTCAAAAGAGATCATACACATTTTTCATCTTTTGAAAAAATTAATAAATTGGGGATTTTTATCAGCGTGTATAGAACTATCTCATTCTCTAACATTCTTTGTGTTCTTTGGTTTGGTTATCTAGTTGCTGTCATGGACAGTTTGGTCATTTCCAGATACTTGCAATGCAGCAATAATATTCTTACACTTAATACTAATATTTAGTCATAAAATCAAGTATAGTATGTAAAGTTCATCAAACAGTGCCTGGTACATAGTAAGATAGTTATTGTTATTACTGTAAATACTATGTGCCATACACTGTGCTAAAATTTTATCTAATCTTCATAATATCCCTATGAGGTAGACAGTGTTATTATCTTTGTTGAAGACGTTGGAGCTGTTTTAAGGCCTGGGAATGAATATTTATTAACTTAAAATTATAAGTCAGCCTTTATATCTGTTATATCTTTAATCTTTTTGTTTTAATCTTACAGATAAAGAACAAGAGGCTTAGATAGGCCAAGTAAGTTATTCAACATCCCATAGTTGTAAGTGGCAGAAATAGGATATCAACCCTGCTCTGCCTTGACCTACATCACATGTTTCTTCCACTCACCACGTAGCCTTCCACTCCTTGGCTGTCCCTTAAGATGATATATTTACATTAGGTGATAAGTTACCCCGTTGAACTTTAAGGTACATTTTGACCAAAAAGGTGAAAATTTCATAAAATATCTGTTTAGAAATATTCTAATGTGATATAGAGTACTTCAGAAACTCAGCATATTTTTATTTTTATTTTTATTTTAACTATTCCATTAGGACCTTGATATATTAGGGACATAGAAAATAGGTAGGGATCAGGCAAAGACCGTTTCTTTACTAGCTCTGACCTCTTTCCCTTCCCCATAGTTCCAGCTCTTACCACTTTTGAAAGCTTTCCTTCCTGCCCGCCACCCAGCAGATTTCAGCCCCCTTACAAAGAAACCTCCACTTGCCTTTGGTCCTCCTCACTACTTCATTTCTCTCCATACTCTGGTATTGGAATGCCACTTTCTCTGTTTCCCCAGTGCCATGGCAACTGCTTTCCTTGTGGTCAAGGAATAAGACTTTACTTTTCTTTTCCTTTGGCCTGTAGTTTGCAGTTAGCCCTGTGGCCCACCCTTTCCTCTAGTGAAAAGCAAGGAAGTCCCCAACTGCAGTCAACCTTACAGGACTTGCTGGATGCAATAGCCAGCAGACCCGCTGAGCTCGTTTGCAGCAGTTTAAACGCAAGCCTTCCCTGACCACCTGAAATAGCACCCATTGTGTCCTCTGCCCCCCACTTCTCTGTCCCTTCACTCTCTGTGCCTTTTTTACTTTTTAACTTGACATGTGTATATTAAAAGTATTTTTTGTTCATCCCCGCCCAGAATGTGGGGTCTATGTGAGTGGGATTTCCTTTTGTTCACTGCTCTCTGCATGTTCCTTGGGACTAGCACATAGTAGGGGCTTTCTAAGTATTTGTCGAATGGGTTATAGGACTTGGTGGTGAAAAGCCTAATTTTGTTTTCTAGGATTTGCACTCCTGGACCTCTTCCCTTTGAAGACAGGTTTGGACTATATTTGGCCCTCCCTGCAAAATTTAGTCAACTACAGGGGCCTTTGAAGTCCATCAGGTCCTAGGGCTTGAGCCACGTGAGAGCCCGGTAGGTTTGGATTATAGTTGACATAAAAGATTTGCAGTCGAATAGCTCAGACTTTGGTTTGAATTCTGACCCTGGATGTTTTTAGTCACCGTGTGAATTTGAGAAAGGCTTTCTCAGCCAGTTTTCTCACCTGTAAGATGTGCATATTAATATCTGCCTCCTTGGTGTGCAGTGAATATATGTGTCTGACAATCTATAGAAACAATGATATAGGAAGAAACATAAACCATCGTGGTAATGTGGTTGTAAGTGTTTTAGAAAATTCTGTTGTTTTCTATTGCTAAATGGAGTTAATTCCTCAACTGTATTGTACCTACTTACTGTTCTTTACTAATTTCGGGAGGCTGTTCAATGTAATGGTTAAAAGTTAGGTGGGTGACTTTGGAGTTTGGCTGCCTGGGATCCATTTCTTCTGTAATTTATCAGCACTGTTACACTGGGCAAGAATGAGCCTTAATATATAAATAGCAAATGACTATAATAGTAATAATTATCTCAGAGTGGATATAAAGATTCAGTGAGATAGTACATAGCACAAAGTTGGGTCCATAGGAAGCACCCAAGACTCATGTCTATCTTACTCAATATTTGGTCTGTTATTTTAGTTAGTATTCCAAATTTTATGTTGTTAATTTCAGCTTTTTTTTTTTTCACACTATAGAAATCATTTTTAGGACCTCAGTTGGATAGGACTTCAGAAATCTGGATCAGTCAGCTCAGCCACCCACTCAGTGTGGGCAGTTTTCATGTTGAGTGTTTTAGTCAGTTTGAGCTGTCATAACAATTGCCGCAGACTGGGTGGCTTCAACAGTAAACATTTATTTCTCATCGTTCTGGAGGTTGAAGTCCACGATCAGGATGCTGACATGGTTGAGTCCTAGTGAGAGCCCTCGTCCCGGTTTATAAAGGGCTGTCCTCATGCCTTCTTCATATGATGGAAAGGGAGCTACCCAGCTATCTGGCTACTTAAAAGGGCACTTAATCCATTTACAAGGACACCATCCTCATGACCTAATTATCTACCAAAGGCCCCACTTCCAAACATTATCACATTGGGGTTGGGGTTTCAACATATGAAGTTTGGAGGGACTCAGACAAGTTGCACTGTGTTCCTAACAGTGGCTGCCTAGTCTACTTCTTGACTTCTTTCTAGTGGTGGAGAGCTTTGCTATGGAACTCATTCTGTTGTTGGATTCCTTCAAGTGTTCAGATGTATTATGTATGTTTAGTCAAAATCTGACTCTGTGTCATGTATCTTTGATCACAACTGTATTCTTTAGAGTAGCAGAATAAGTCTGTTCTGCCTGCACATGACAGTTTCTCATAAACTCCCTTCACTTCTCCTGTTATTTGCTCTAAACATTATAACAATATTTTACTTGGTATCATCAGGGACAATTAATTCCATTTGGATGTCACAAGCCAAAGTTAAATAGATAATGAATCTATAAATTCATAAATAAAGGTGGAGCCTAATTGACAGGGGGATACTGTATTTGGTTTGTTTTAATGAGTAGCCTTCATCAGATCATTCTCCATGGAAATAGACTGAGAAAATAGGCTATTCATTCCTTATTGTATCAGTAAGATTCATACGATTCAGACCTTTCTTTGTTGAGTGTGATAAGCATTAAATCTTTATTTGAACTTCTCATGGTATTTTAAAACTGATAGGTATCCTACAGTTCATTTTTTGTAGACCCTTCTGTGGCAGATTGTGTGTGTGTGTGTGTGTGTGTGTGTGTGTGTGTGTGCGCGTGCGCGCGTGCGTGCATGCACGTATGTGTGCTTGGATCATTTCCTTTTTTGACAGAATCAAAGGCATTTGGGAAGTTGGGCTCAGCCTTCCTAAAGCCTGAGGTGGGCAGACCTTCCCCCGACTATTTCAGGCAGTCAGATTGGGATGTCACCTCCTTTGGCATTGAGTTCTTGGAGAGTGAACTCCTAAGAGTGTATAAGAGCTCTCTGAGCTTCTCCTGCCTGTGAAGACTGTTGGAGGCAGCTGGGCCAGTTACTGGGCCAGTATCCTGCTGACATTTTCTAGGGTCCAGAGCCCAGGAGAATGGCCGGCTCTCCACTATGGAGAAGCAGTGGCTCCAGCAGGGTAGGCTGTTCTGTGATAAGACCTTGGCTGTGCTTTGTCCTACTTGGTCTCACCTGAACCTGAGTCTCCAGCCCTCTCAGAGATAGTGAGCTGGCCAAAAAGTTTCCAATAAACAACTACTTTTTTCTGCTTAGCCTAACCTGAGTCAGTTCTTGTTTTTAACCGAAAATTAGACAGGTACATCCTTAATTGACTGTTTTCAAGTCAGGGTGTAGGATTCTGGTGTTTAATCATCCCTGCCTAAGCACCTCTGAGGTTTGCATGTACTAGTTAAGGAATGCACTCCCTAGGATGGATAATTGCTATTTATGTAGCAGTTAGGAGTTATTTCTTCTCATCTTGAACTGATTAATTCTGAATACTCTTCCAGGAAGGATTTAATTTTTTGACCCTTTCAAAGCAGGTACTGTTAAGAAAAGGAGGTCAGGCAGGGAACATGTCAGGATGTTGGAATTTAGAACATGGAAGATGTTAAGAAAAGAGAAAGCTATGTCTGATTGGCTGGTAGAAAGGTTACAATTTAATTATGAATGCTGAAGTTTTTAACTGAGCTCCATGGAAGAGCTCTAATAACAAATATAAGAAAATAAAGGAGGTTGATTTATTAGTGCTTAGATATATTGGGGTAAATGGGTAAACAAGTTGGCTTTTCTTATCTTCCCTTTCCTTTTCTTTTTACCCGGCATGTATTTCTCATTCCAAAAAAAACCAGATAGGTAAGAAATAAAGTTATTAAGCATTACATATATGCATATATGTGTCTTATATGCTTATATGTCTTATTAGCAGGAATAAACTTTTTAAATTCTGTGTGTCATTTGGAGGGTTTAAATGCAATTCCCTGTAGGCCATTTGTATGGTAACCATGGTAGCCATGTGTCTATGGTGTCTGCAGATTAATGATAATAATCCATCATTTCCCCCTGAATAATTACTGCTTGTGGTGAGAATTCCAGATTTTGAAAGATCCCTGGGTTTACTTTAAATTATACCTGTTTACTTTAAATTATAGGTAAGTTAACAGAATTCAGGCCTATAGAGTATGGCAACCAAAGCGAATAGTAATGATAGATCCCTTATAATAATTTGGGTATTGAATTTACCTAGAAATAAACAGTCAAAATATCAAGGGCATTTGATTAATATTATTTTACATTATCTTGCTGAAAACTCTCAGGGAAATTTTTCTTGTTCATTTGGCCATTTCTGTGAATAACCATACATTGAACAAATAAGGTATTGTGTGACCTCTCTTTGGAAATGGCCATTAATAAAACTCATTTGTTATAAAACAGTTTTTAACCTAAAACATATATTCTTTGTATTTCATTACTGAGTCTGCACCCACCAGGAATCGAGAATGTTTTCTGATCATTCCACAAATTCACATTGTGCTGTGAATTTCTATGCCATCGAATGCCAAGATAACAATACTGGAGTCATTTTTTTTTTTTTTACACTGACTGCCTTATTGTATCTAAATTCAGATGTTTTGTTTTCAGAGTTAATTAAGGAAATGTACTGTGTGGGACACTTGAATGGTCAAAGAGTATTCGTGGGAAAGGGATTTCAAAAAGATTGTATGACTGTGCTATAACTTTGCCTAGCACCTTAGTGCTATTATTAAAATGGATCCAAGTAAAAGATGCCATTCTGGAAAGCATCACTGAACTTCAGCTGTTCCTTCTTCTCCAATGTTAACTAAGTAAATACATTTTATATTCAACTTAAAAGTATAAAAGAATATTATCCTTTAAAGAATAGACACTTTGGAAAGCAATACACTTATTTCTTTGATGTTGCAAGCTCAGTACAGTGTTGGATTTTTTTCTGTTTGAAATTGCATTTATATCCTCCTTCCTTGTTTTAACAATTGTATTCAGCAGTGAATACAATTTTTTTGTGGGTGGATTTTATTTTTGAGTCAGGCTACGACTTCTAAAGCTTGCTGTGTAAGCCAGCTGATAGCAAACAGTTGTTTTTTAGTGAGACCTGAGATGTGTCTATAAAAAAAAACACCTCCAGTCTTATATGATGTGAAAACTGGTTTTGGAGATTATTTCAAAATAGGCATTTATCTAAAGAATTTGCTTAGTGTTCCTTGAAGTAACATGTGTGGTTTCCTAGGGTGACTCTTTGAATGAGGACAATTCATTTAGACATACAAGTCGTGCTTTTAAAAATAAAGTTCAGTGTACTTTATGATCTGCTTGTGAAAGCTTTCTCAATGTCTGAGTATCCTAATAGTCAGAATTGGACGTGGGAGCTATTTTTCTGAGTTGGGAATATCAGTTATTGCGTAGAAATAGAAGGTGATTGTGAGTGAGGGCAGTGGCCCCCAGAAGCAGTATACAGAGTTTTGTGTTTATGTGCATGAGTGCTTTTGTCACTGCCTGAGGAAAAGGTACAGTGTGTTTACCACTTTCTCTGAGGGGCCTGAGTCCCTAAAACAGTTGAGAACCAAGATGATTTTCCTTCTCTGGCAACTTCAGGAACTATAGGAACGTGGATATGCATTTCTGGACCCACGTTCTTTCATAAATTTAGAGCTGATCTCAAGAGCAGGAACGAATGTCTCCCATGGTCAGAAGTGCTCACTTAGTTACTCAGTAGGGGTTACCAGTTTAATTGTGATGGTTTTCAGTTAGATCTTTCACTAGCCTCTTGCATCTTGGAAGCCATTTTCCTCATAGTTTCTGACAATATTTGAATGGGTCCTCGATACATAATCTTAATCCTATGCATTTGAAAGTAAGTGCTGGGAGAAGCCTGTGTTTGCCCAGTCCGTTGATTTTTCTGATAACCTGCATGTCACTTTTATGTGCCATCATCTTTGGTTACTAGCTTGATCATTTGGCCGTTTTCGCAGTTAAAGGATATTTTTAGTAAGTGTGAAGGAATCATTCTTACCAACATGTGCGGTCATTTCCCCTTCCTTTATCTTCAAATTTTCCAGTTGAAATAGTAAAGAGAATGCTGTCCTCAGAGTCAGAGGAGTTACTCAGGTGCCTAATGGACCAACTTAAAAGATATCAGGAGGGTGAACCTGATATGTGTTGGGCATTCTGAAAATAGTTATGTGAACAAATAAGTAGCTTTTAATGTTGTCTAGGTTTAATGAGGATATAGCATTTACCACTGGTGATCTTAAGATACTTTCATAGAAGATCTGAAGTTGAATCCCACTCTGATAAGTCTTAGATCCTATGAATAAAAAAAAAAAAGCCAAAGAAAAGCACTTATAGACAGATATATTCCCATCTGCCTGCAATGGTTTGGGCCAGGCAAGTAGATTAGAATAATTTTTTTTTCTCTTAACTCTCTTAGTTTTGTTTTTCGAAGCTTCTCAAACATTTTACCTGAACTGCAAAATACAAGTAACATCCCTCCCACCCCGTCCCCAGGCCTGCTCGAGGACATACCTGGGAGCAGCATGTTGCAAGGATGTCATTTATTTTATTACTGATTAAAAAAATTTATGCCAAGTTTGCATTCCATTTCAAAAAATATGTTTAATATAAAAGTCAGGTTTTAAATAACCATCTATTCAAACTGAGCTCCCCAAAATGTGCCAGTTGGTCCTGAGACTTGATGTACCCATTGGCACGCTGCTGAGTAACCCTGAGGGTTCAAGGATACCCCTGTTTGAGAAGCATGGTTGTAGGGAATAATGGGGAGCTACAAGGTCTGGGGAAGTACACAGTTTTAAAAATGACTTTTTTTTTGACAGTCTAGTATAGAGTGTAAAAACTTTATGAGAAGTGGAATGGCAATCCATTTGGAAAGTATGTAGTATAAGGCTGCTTAATTAAATGCATCTTACCTCAGTGAGAAGTATTTCCTTTAAAATAGCCCATGATATTCCATTTGCTACTGAGTCGAATCAACTGTTTTTCTGACCGTGGGACTGTGTGTCAACTGTAATCCTGAGAAAAGTTGTAAAGCACTTTTTTTTTTTTCATTTTAAAAAGAGAGATTAAAATACTTGCTGCCTACTCCCCTCATCAGGCGTTGTAAGGATTAAAGAGATCATGCTAGTAATATGCCTTAAACTCACTTAAAGACGTGGGTACAGAAAACACTAAGTATATTGAAAACATCAGTGTTACATTACCAGGAGTTTCACCCACGTATGACTTTTACTCTGCTTAGAAGCTTCCTTTTATTTTGTTCATAGATTGCTTTAAACTATAAAGTGCTTAAGCTTGAGGCCCATTTAGTAGGTGTGGTGATATCCATATGTCAAAATGAAGAATAGGCCTGTTGACTTCACGTGTTTTAACTTGCCATCTATCTCAAGAATCCTGCAAACTAGACCAATGCCTCTTGGATTGGACACTTTTTCTGTAGACCTCTCACTGCATTTTATAGCTTCAAGTCTGTTTGTGGGGGTCAGCTTCTTCAGTAATTCTAGGCTGTAGTTTTTTTAAGCATAGTTTAAACCTTGTGCTCTACTGGGGTAATAAATTGTCATTCTGGCAACCTGATGGGCATTTTCACCAGGGAATAAGATGCATACTATCACCGCCAAGGAGGGGGAGATGGGATGAGAGAGAACAAAGCCTGGCCAGTAGCGCCCGTCGTCCTTTTGTGAAGGACCCAGTAGGGATGCTGATTCTCAAACGGCATAGCCTCCTGTCCATAGGTAGATCTTGCCCTGCTTTCATTTGGAGAAACTTCTCTTGGGTTTCGGCAGGATGTGCTCATATATCTTTAGGTAGCCAAACCCTGATGGGTATAACCGAATCTAAAAGTCAGATATGAGAGTATTCAGAAAGACATATCTGAATGACCAATGAATGAAGCTACTGTTAATAGAAAACAGCAAAGTTTAAAATAATGTTGATATTCAGGATGGCAGAATTGGGGGAGGTGGAAACGAGATGGGAGAAATATAATTTTAAACTTTTAAAATTCCACCAAGGGATAATGCTTCCTTGTTAGTGGATTCTAAGCAAGGAGTTAGGCACATCTAAAAATAGCTTTTTAACGTGAATGAACCTTTTTATGATCTGAGTTTCAATGAAGGATAAGTTGGTCATGCAAGTAATTTTTAGTGGTCTGTTTTAAACACTTTAGGGCAGGGATTTTAAAAAACATTTTAGGGCTGTAAAAGCAAAAAGTCTGACCTTAAAGCAAAACTCAATATAATAATGGTTCTGTCATATAGGCCAATGAAGAAATCTGTGTCACTTTGTTTATAATGTTATATTTTCTTTGAATTTTAAAACATGCAAAAGGGATGGCTTGGTTCTAAAATAAAGACCACTGGCACTGAGTGAGCTGACAATATTTGTAGACACAGGAGTCTTTTGTGCTTCTCTGGGAGAAAACAGGCAGTTCTGAGTCACTGGACACTTCAACTGCTTTGGAGATCAAGGAAGACCTTGCCACAGAGAAATTAAGAGTTGTTGGTTCCTCACAAGGTAACACTGTTAGGAGAAAATTATTGCTTGTGCTACGAATCAGTTCTGAGGCAACCCAGTCTTTGAAGTAAAACAGTAAGTGCTTTAGGTTTTAAAGAGTAAAGCAAAGTTTTGTGCAGTATAACAAGATATTAATTAGAATTAGAAAATAATATTTCTTAGATCTCATTTTAATTGAACTATTTTGCCTGTAAGTACAAAATAGGCAGAGACTATGCATATGTGTGCTGTCTTCTTAATGAGATATTGTATTTTTTGTAGAAAGTGCTAAGATGTATAAATTTTATATTTTTTGTAACTTTTCTCTGTACATGAAGAAGCCTACTGATTGGGACTAAACTACCTGAAGCAGGTATTAACATTCTTAAAGCAGTCGCAAGCGAATAGTACACAGATAGAATACCTAGGATGCCTGGATCTCTCTATTTGAAGGGACCAGCTCTATACTTGTATTCTTTCCAGTGACTTATTTGCTTCGTGTTGCAGTAACATGGCCTCTTTATTTTAGCTATAAAGTCTTAAAATATTGCTATTTCATTAAATTTACAGTGCTATTAATAAATTGTTTATACCTGAAACATTGTTACTATTAGTTAATTTTCCCTCACTCCCTATTCTTATTTGTTAAATAACACAAATTCCCGGATAAGATAAATGTAAAGAACTAATCATTGGTTCTAATTTTTAAATGTTTTAGTGAATTTTACTTACCCTTCTGAGTAATTTTGGAAAAGAAGAATTTGTCTTTTTGATGTTTTTTCATTTTGGTCGTTGCTACCTAGTCAGGTAGTTATAAAATAAGAAAAAAAACCCTAAAGTTCATAAACTGGGAATTCATAGATGCAGAAACTTTAGAGAACCTGGTATGTGCATGAGGAAATTTTTGAAGGAGATTTTGAGTTTTAGAAGCAGAAGTTAAGGGGATCAAGTTCTTTATGGTTTGTAATGTATGGAAACATAGATGATGTCTAAGCAGAATCATTCCAAAGATCATGACAAATCTTGGCTCTACTGGTTGCCTGATGTGACCTTTAGCCTTTCTCTGTCGTCTTGTCTTCCAGGTAGTAGTGACAGTAGAACTTAGGTCTCAAATGTCTGTAAGGATAAAGGTGTTAAGATATATACATTTTTAGCATAGTTCCTGGCTCATAGTTCATAATCATACATAGCTTTTTTTTTTTTTTTTTTACTTAAAAAAATTCTTTTAAACCATCAAGAGCTGTCTGGGCTAGGCTAGATAATGCTTCAGCAGTTGGAGGTACTTGAACTTCAGGATGCTGTGGAAGGATTGTCATACCGGAATAACTCCAAGTTTTATCTCAACCTAAGACTGATCTTTTTACCCAGTAAGAAAAGACATCTCACTGGAGATGCATTAACAGTATAATTAGCCATTTTTTCCCAAAACAACATTATCTTCTTCCTAATCCAAAATGCCTTTTGTTTTGTGCCTATATTGTCATATATTCCCAAGTTTAAAGCAAACTGAAGACTTCCAAATTTTTTAATGTTGGAAAAATTTTTAAAAGGAATTCCTGATAGGCATGACATGATTTTAAGAATCACAGCTGACCTATCTTTGTTTTGAAACTAATAAAATTTCTGTAAAATGAAAATGTCATAGATTTTACATGGTTTCATTAGGAAAGCAAAGGATGTCTATTATGAGCTTGAACTGTTGGGCAGGACTCAGATATTTTGTTAGCTATCTGATTAATCATGCTGTTTTATTCATGATCTTTATGGCAATTTTAAAGATCTCTCTAGAGGAATATTTGTATCTACAGATTCCTTCTGTTATATTTAATTTTTATGGCTCTTCTTTTATTGTTGTCTTTGTCCTCTTTTGTCTTTAGATAGCTTAAATGGTAATCTGCTCTATGTTATATATTGCTGTCCCATTGTGTTGATAAGTGTATAGACTCCTTAATTTAAAAAGGTTGTGTTATTTCTACCACTACTTAACAATACTTATTCTTAGAGAGTGTCTCCATCATATTTAGCTAAAATTCTTCTGTTGCTGAATTTTTTCCATTTTCAATGGAGTCATAAAATATCTAATTGCTGTATTCTCTTTAACATCTAGTCTTCAGGAGTGTGATTATCCTTCAGAATTTTTTTAATATTTACGCTAAGCTTTTTAACTCATCCCAGAAGTTTCATTTTCAGTTCTTTAAATCAGGCAGACCTTAATCTCTAATAAGGATCTAATTTGGATCTGTTATTTATACGTAGAAAAGTTATAAAAATGACTTACTGCCTCTAGTTTTTAATAGCCCTGTTATGTTAGTAATATCACAAAAGCATCAGTTTATTATCACATAGTGACCTACTGCAACCCTGTATATTTATGCATTTCTAATCTGTTTTCCTGATTAGTTTTAATTCAGTTGCTCTTTTTTGGCCAGCTCTCCATTATTTTATGATTTCTGCTTTAATTTATTACTCTGATATTCAAAGAACCCCTTTTCAAATCACATTCAATAACTGTAGTTTTTTCTCTTGCTTCTCTTTTATCTCATTTCTTACATCTTCTCTGTATCTTGTATTCTAACCAGACATGCCATTGACATTAATCTTTAGAAAACACCTCTTGATCATGTTTCCCCCTTAATTAGGATTCCTTCTTACCTATCAAAGACTACACTTCACATTCTGACATTAATAAGTTTTCAAAATCAAGGGAGAGTTGAGTGTCGTCTTTGTTCAGAGCTTGCATCTGAGTGAAAAAAATTCAAAGAGAGATGAAACAGAGTCCCAGGACCAGGGGACTTACTGTCTATTTTATCTTAATTCACTGCTCATGGTATGTATGGGAGATACTATTGTAAATGTTGACTCTGAGGAGGAGTGCAGGTGTTAAGTGCTGTAGGAATTCCAAGAAATAATGTTGTCTGGGATGGGTTTCAGGTCAGGGGTGGGACTTGCACAGTGCCTTGAATAAAGAGTTGAGTATTAGTGAGGCAGCCTACATTTGCCAGGGCTCGTGTGGAATTTCCAGTCAGGGCACCATCATGCAAAGAAGAATGACTTATCTGATTGGTGAACTGGGGAGAAAGGATGAAGATCTCAGCTCAGTGCCTGCTGGGCCTCTCTATTCAGCCAGGCCCTACCGGGGTGGCCTGGGGTTGTCTAGCTGTGCCAGTGACTGGCTAGGGAAATCTGGCCAATTCTTGTCACAGATCTATAGCCATTTTTTTAAATAATTAGCTTTGTTAGTAATAAAGGTGATGCCTTGACTCCCATTTCTCTCTTGGTTAAATGTAAGCTTGGAGAGACCAGTGGAGGACAAGGTTGGTGGAGTCATAAAAAAATAAACACTGAGTAAACTAATACTATTGGTTAGTTTAGTGGAACAATGAAAGATAAACGTTGGAAAAGGAGATTGGAGCCAGATTGTGCAGGGCTGCCGAGTGTGGACTTGACTTTATAGGTTGAGAACCCATTCATATTGTTTGAACACTTAGTACATAGAGTCTTTAGTACCATGAATCTGATAGTTTTGCAGAATGGATTTCTATTTTACACATTAAAAAAAAAATAACCATTACTTCACGGCTTTTTCATTTGGGATTCATGGAGCTTCTGGCCTTGGAAGTTCTGAAGTATATGATGTCATGAAATACCTTAAAATCATATGTAGGATATTTTAAAGGAGTTATCTTCTAAAAAGGAGTTAAGAGCCACCATTAAACTTGTATGTATTATTGGATTATAGGACCTATAGGAAGAGAATTTCACCATTAAGTATGACGTTTACTCTGGATTGTTTTGGAATTTATTTATCAGCTTCCAGAGTTTCTGTCTATACCTAGTTCACTAAGTCTTCTTTTGCAAATAATAAATTGATGTTGAATCTTATCAAATATTTTTGCGCATGATTCTGATAATTATATAAGTTTTTCTCCTTTCATTTGTCAGTGTGGTAAATTACATTAATCATGTTTTAAAATTAAAACAGCTGCATATTCTTGGGAAAAAGCCAGTTTGGTCAGGCTGGATTTTTTTTAATATATATTATTGGATTAACTTTGCTAATTTCTTGTTTAGTTTTGTGAGAATGACTTCGATGTTCTCTTTTGGGAAAAAATGTAAATGTTTTCTTTAATTCCTTTAATTCTCAAAAGGAGTCTAAGCATTGAGAAACTTTAAAAGATAATAAAGCAAAACAAAAAAAAAACAAATTGGAAATAATACATGATGTGTAATAGATACATACATACATACAAAAGGGCAGGGTCTATAAAATTAAAGTTTCTAACCTCAGAAACTGAGTTCCCCTGGCACTCTTACCAGAGGTAGTCTGTGTATTACACACACCTTCATCCATAAATGGTTGCATAATCTACATGCTGTTTTCCACTTTATTCTTTTAATAATATATCTTGGATACAGTTCTAATATATAGCACATAATGTATTTTTTGTCCTTTTTCTTAATATCTCTATTGTATTTCATTATATTCTAGTATAGTTAACTGGACCCCTGTTGATAGACATTTAAGTTGTTTCTAGTATTTTGCTGAATTGAACTGCATTTTACCGTCCTCTTTGGCATGTATTGTGTGTGTGTGTGTGTGTGTGTGTGTGTGTGTGTGTAATAAATTCCTATAAGTAGACTTGTGGAAAGGGTATATATATTTCAAATTTTGATAGAAACAACCAAAGTATCTTCCAGAGAAGTTACATCTCTTTACATTCCAACACTATTTGAGTGTGCCATGCCATGGCAAACGTCTGAACTAAGTCTGGACTGAGACTCATTTACAGTACAGGTCACTCCGTTTCTTGGTCACGCTAGCTGCACTCACACTTCTCCCCATGTACAGGTGCATTCATTATTAACTTGGTGATCTCATAAGCTTTGGCAAGCAGTGATTTCCTGCTAGAGAGCCTCAATGAGAGCCTTGGAAACTCCTGTGTTCTAAAGTATTACTGTGGAGTTGAGAGGATGTCCTCAGAAAGCCAAGATCAGGTATTGGGTTCAGCCTACCTAAGTTATTCCTGTCTCTTTTTACACCTTTCTCTTTTCAGGCTGTAATGGAATGAATAATGGGAAGAAATCCATCAAATGCTGGCTTCTATCTCTGTCAGCTTTCCAATGCTAATGATGAATGGAGAGGACAGATTAATGGATGACATGGAATTAGCCTTTGGGGATTTGGACTCTATCTAGGCCATTCTTTCCTTTGACTTTGTTTCCTTGAGTTAGAATTATTTCTTGAGTTGTGTGCAGTCACCTATCTTTCCTGGTGATTATTTACTTGGAAGCTTAGGCGTGTTGAGGTAATATGTGCTCTCCAAGAATTGACACTTATCTCTTACTGAATTTGAAATAGTTGTCATCATGATGTGGGGAGGGTTGGCAGGGCGTGGTAGAGGAGACAACATTTGGTTACTCCTCTCTCATTTTTATAAATAGGACCTCTAACTAGACCTCTAGTTGCCACCAGAAACAGTGATAAAGCAATGACCAGGAGCTTTGGAGTGTGGCCTCAACTGAATGGGCCAGAGAAGATAAGGGGTAGGGCAATAAGGAAATGCAGACTCTTAATCCTTTTGTTTTTATCTGTTAATTGGCTCTTCCATGTTAACAATTATATTTAGTCTAGAGACTAAATAAAGCATGGATACTTTACCAAAATAGCCTCAAGTTTATATACAATATTAACCCAAACTGAGAAAATATTAAAATGACAAACAAAACAAATCATCAATCTAAGAAAGACTTGGTTGATAATGTGGCATTAGGATTTTTCCTACCTGATTTTTCTCTAGTGATTAGGTATCCCTTGTTCAGAAACTTCTAATATACCCCTTCCCTTAAATCGACTACCAAATAATTGAATACCAAAGTCCTAACTTCTTAGCCTGACATTTGAAACTCTTGAGTGCCAATCTGCCTCTTCTGTAATCATCTGCTTCCTCACTATTTGAAGTACAGCCCATGAACCAACAGCATCAGCATCACCTGGGAGCTTGTAAGAAATGCAGAGTCTCAGGCCCCTCCCCAGATCTACTGAATCAGAACTAGAATTTTAGATCTATCTCTAAGTTTTTGGTTTGCCCACTGCAGTTTCAGAAGCACTGGTTGGTTACACTCTCTGAGCCTCCCTCTGCATCATCCAGCCAGCTTAACCGGGCTAGCTGTTTCTTTCTCAACATGCTCTGCACTTCCCAGTGGCCTGTCTTTCCTAAAATGATATTGTTTCCCCAGAAATATCCTTGTCTCTCAACTTCCTTCTGCCTTTCCTTCCATGTTTCCAACTTATGAGTTGTTTAAAATGTGCTAAGAACTGGGATTTGGAGAGGGGTTCAGGCATGGTTGAAAACATAGTCTTGCCCACTCACTGCTGGCACCGGCCCTCTGGAGTCTGGAGGACAGCTCGGCAGCGCGTAGTAAGGGTTAAGCGTGTGTTTCCCAGAATTCTACTTCTAGGAGATTTTCCTAAACTGATAATCAGAAAAGAATATAAGCAAATGTATAGAAAATTAATTACTACAACATTATTTATAATAGTATGAAATAGATAAATTAATAAATTATGTTATATTCAAACAGTAGACTATTATATAGTCAATAAAGTAAGATATATATTACTGAAATGAATACATCAACAATATTATTGAGTAAAAATTATGTTGCTAAAAATATACACCAATTCCTATTCTCCAAGGGCTTATAGTTGAATAAGAGAGAGATGTAAACTAAATAATGTCGAAATACAAATGTAGTAATGATAATGATGATGATAGTGATAACAGCAGCAACTAACATCTGTTGGACATGGGCCGTGTTTTGGATGCCATTCTAAGTGCTTCCCATATATGTTATCTTCTTTTATTCTCTGAAAAACCCTCTGAAGTCAGACTACTGTTACTTCCAAATGAGGAAATTATATTATTTTCATAGATTTTAATCTGTGCCAAAATATTGGGTAAAAATGGTAACTTTTATTTCAATGTATATTCCACTGATATTAGCAAAGTTGAACATCATTCAATGAATATTGGTTATTTGTATTGACATTTCTCAGGTTCTTTTTTATCTTTTCCCTATTTTTTCTGTTGATTTGTTTTTTTTCTTATTAACTTGCTGGAATTCGTTATAAATTGGATATTTTAAATATATCATGCAAACATTTAATCTAAGTCTGTGCTTGTCTTTTATCATTTGTCTTCATTGTCAGACTTGTGGTTGTGATTCTTGATTTTTGATAGTGTCTGTTCGCTGTTAGCCCTTCTCTCTAATAAACTGTTTGTGGAGTCTTATAGGAGTTAGAAAATGAAATTTTCTCAAATTGTCCATATGTACGAACCCCGAGGGGCTCTCCTGAATAAAGTGTATATAATTTAACTGCATGAACTTTTAAACATGTATACTTAAGGTGCTGTGACAATCTTTCTATGTTCTCAATATGTATTTGCTGGATTATTGTGTTCCAAATAAGTGGAGTGTTATACTACTAACACCACCACCTCATTTTATTTTTAATTAATTTGTTCTTGTGTGGAGGATGATTTGTTCTCAGCTCCCCCAAGCAAAATTAGGGCTCTGTAATCAGGCTTTCATCAGTAGTCTTTGCTCATGAATTGATGTGAGCTGTCAATCTCAGTTAACCAGATTTTATCATATGTCTAAATAAAACGTATAGGCAATCTCTGACTTTCATATGTGAATCTCAAAAGTTTCATGTAATTCAATTATTTGGAACTCTGCTTTTATTTTTCCACAGAAACAAGTCAGATTCTAGATTTACAGCAATCCCAAACAAGCATTCTTAAAATTAACTATTAATAACACTTAGTAAAGCACTAAGTATTATTTGAACTCAACCTAGAAAATATAGATTTTATTTTATTTTTATATTCTAATTATCGATGTAAAAATAGAAAGAATGAGCCTCTAATGCTCAGAAGTTCTGCTGCTCAGAGATTGTGGGGTATGTATGTAATATGTGGATGGGGAGTAGGGTGTGTGTAAATGTCTTTAAAACTGTAAAAGTGAAGAAATCTCTTGATGAATCATTCATTCTCCAGTGTTATGTATTTAAGAACAAAGGTAATTTGTATTCACTCATTATTCTTTAGCTCATGCATTGTTGGAAATCCAGCATTTCTGAGGATAACTTGCCTTGTGTAGCAAGGGGCACTTTCCCATACTGTACTCTTTGTATTGCTTGGATCCAAATGCAACTTTAAGGCTAATGGCATTATTCTCACTCACTGCACAAATTTAAAACCATTGATAATGGCAGTGATCTAACGTCAGTTGCAAAATACCCACAATAAGCCAGGAAGCCTAACAGTACATTTTCCCAGGTGTATTGTGATTGTAGTTTGTGTTGTAGGGATGGTGGGAGGTGACCTAAGAGGAATGGGCTTTGTTCCTTGCTTGGTACATTTTTGAGGGCTCAGTGGTAATCTGCTGTTGAGCTCCAAAATAGTAGCTCTCAAACTTCAACACGCCCAAGAATCAGCTAGAGGAATTAGGGGAAAATTCACGTTCTCCAGCATGACTTTCAGGAATTTGGTTCAGTGAGCCTGAGTAGCTCAGTGATCTGCAGATTCTCCACAAGCACCTTGGGTCCTCTGTTGCAGGTTTTTCCTGGACTAGCAGAAATACTGCTCTGAATGTTTTGCTCCTCCTATGATATCTTTCTCAAGCATAAGTCAGAACAAGACAGTTCTTGGATCACCTGCTTCTGTGGGTGAGGCTGATGAACTCTGTCAGGGCACCAATGTACAACTTGATGTTCTCAAAGAGGTAATTGACCAAATGGGACCTAAAAGCCTTTCAAAGTCCTGAATTATCTACTTTTAACATGCTTATGTAAGCAGTTTGTTTCTGAGATGTTTACTCATTTTGGCTTACAAATGGACAGTCCATGTCTTTGTAAAAGCTAAATATTTAAATTGGGAACTTTATAGTATTTCAGGTAAGGTGAGGATTCTAACAGTGCTTATATTCAAAGAGCAGGGGTCTTTGGAAATCGAAATCCAGATTACTTTGTTAGTGTGTGTTCATCTTTTTCCCATTGATTACCCATCAGGACTTTCCTGAAGATGTTATCAGTGGAAAATTGGGCAATTAATATATCTTGCCTAATCAGGACATTTTGAAGAAATGACTTTACTGGCAATCAACAGGGTATTAAGCGCCCACATAATGCATTTCATTTTTCTGTATCATTTTAAATTAACATTTGATGAAATTAATTTGATGAAAAATTTGTTAAGACCTTGATAACTAGGTTATTTATCTAAGAATTGACTTGGAATTTTTTGTTAAATTTTTGTTTTCAGGATCTCCTGTTCGTTCTCTTTAGTGTTCTTCTTTACCTTGACATGACAGATGTATGTTTTATGGATCCTTTTACCTCGGCTTATGCACATTTCTTTCAAACAGGCATCTGTTTACAGCCAGGGTTGAGATACTTGATATCATCTGGTCAGGATTTATGTCCTTTAGGCAGAACCAGATGCTTCCCAGGGGGGTGACCTGACTCTTCTGATTTTCTTTGTGCTGCCAAACTCACGGTGATTTTCAAAGGGGCGTGTGTTTGGGAATATTTTGCTTTGGTAAAATTAGTGCAATGATTATATTATTTCTAATATTTCATGTGCTGTTTTAGCTTAAATTACAGCCTGGATTTTATGACTTTCAGAATGTTTGTATTTGCCCAGGGGCACTTTCTTCTCCATACATGTTGGTTGGTTGAAAGTAGAAAGGATGTTGGGTTAATTTATTTGATCACTCACATAGTTCCTTGAAGGAGAAAAAAATTAAGGCTGATTTTCCTACCTTAAATGAGAACAATCTTTAGCATGTCGTATTTGTAAGATCTAGTCCTAGGTGTGACACGTTTCACAAAAATACATAGCTGCCACCCGGAGGTGACTTTCAAGTTAAAGGGAATAAAAATGTAGCAAACCAAGGTTTCTCTCAAGATTCCCACCTTGAATTCACATGTAATGCCTATTTTTCCCTCTTATCAAAATGTCAAATGATATGTTTTTAAAAATTAGAATGGACTTAATTTTGTTTGAGAAGTTTGTGGAAGCTTTGAAATAACTAAAGATAATTTTGTTATTTTGCAAAGCTTAGATTTATGTGAATAAGGCTGATAGTTTTCATTTATGTAATTTCTCTGTGGCATTTCTGTCAGAGTTTCAAGGTCTTTTGAGGTTGCTGAGGACTCAGCAAAAATATTTGTGAACACTTACTGTGAGCCTGTAATCTGCTTTGTGTGGTACTTGTTTGTTTGTTTGTTTGCGTGGTACTTGCTTTGATTGTTCTCAGTACCTACCCTTCCTCCATTTTTTTGATTGCATAAGGGAGCATTTGTGAATCTTCTTTATTCAAGTCTGGTTGATTTCCTTAGAGGGATTCTGATTTTGCTGGCCTGACTTTTAAAGTTCTCTGTGGCTTTTCAGTCTTCCCCTGCGTTCCCTAATTTCCATCCTCAGTGCTGTTCGTATGTGGAAAGCTCCAGCATCCTGAGTAAGAACCTGGAATCTGTACCAAGTAAGAAGATGTGTTCAAAGGCTTAAAAATGTGTTTTCCTTTTTAAGCCAGGATCTTTGTATTGTCCACTTTGTTTATGAATTTTAAACATTATCAGAAGCATACAAGTCCAAAGCCTGAGCAAGGCGAGAAAGGTAGGTAGTAGGTAGGGAAACAAGAAAGTGAGAAACCAGATTTATATTGCCGGGTCTGTACAATCGCTGTCAAGGGGCTCACCTACCTGTCATTACTAATTGTCAAATGGTAGGAAAAGCAGAGGGTATATTGTGAACTAATACTATTTGGTTGGTAAGTTTCTTTTAAATTCTTCCTTTGAAGCTCTCCAACCCTTTACTTCCTTGGTGCCTTAGTGAAGGAGCTGTGAGGAAAAGTGGATCCCTATGTGTTAACATTTGTTTTATTTGGAGGCTTTGTTACAAAAACAAACAAAAAAAAAGCTTCTATCACCGTTTATAATAAGTCATAATGTGTTTTGAATTCAAAGCCTTGCCCAGGACAGGCACAATTCATAGAAGTGAGATATAATCTTCCCGTTTGGCTAGAAGACAACTAAATGTTTCCAAGGTACAGATTACCAAGGGCAGAATCCTTTGAGTCGGCCAAAGGTTTGCTTTGACGTCCTTCCCTCTGCCTTCACATGCATGTCAGTGGGAGGCAGCTGGTGACCGTGTCTCAATTCTGGAGCTGCTGCCATGCCCCATTAGGCTGGCTTCCCTGACTCGGAGCCTGAAGGACCCGCAGAACCCCTACTTTTCCTGTCCCAGGGGTGTATGCTTTCAGGAAATGGGCTGAGTGAATAGGCAGCAGCTGGTGTGAAGATGAGAATGGACCTCCAGGGCTTTTAAAAAGTCCATGAATTCAGCCCTTGTCTCTGTGCTCACACAGTGAAAACAGGCTGGCAGTGGGGCTGGATAATGAGTCGGTGAGGAGCTGAGTCGTGCTTTTCCTGCTCCCTTCTCCTTGACCTTGACGTCCTATTTCCTGCTCTGCCCTTCAGTTTCCATGCTGTTTCTAACCTTTAAAAGTCAAAGATTTGGCTTTTCTTTTACCCCATTTGTTTCCTGGTTGTTTTTGGTCACTTTCTAAGAAAGAGCCTTTCTTGAGAGGCTCTGTGTCCCCATTTTACTTGGTGCTGTTACCGGCTTTTGGAATACTTATCCGATTAACCTTTCAGGGGAGTAAGGCCTGGTGGTAGGGGAATCGTAAATTACACGGGCCAGCCTCCTCTTCTTAAACACTGATGTTTTTTCTGCATTGTTTATATGCAGGCTTATGTCAAATACATTTTTGAAGGGAAAAATGCTGCACATGACAGCATTTGAATCCCTCTCTTTATAGCTAGGTAAACTGAAGGAATGCATTTTATTTTCAGAAATACAAATTTCTTAAGTATAGTGGCAGAGTAAGGTATATTTGAATGAACTGTATTAACAAGGGACAGTATAGATGAAATAAGAATTATTTACTATCTTGTGATTT
The DNA here is from genome assembly GCA_004027375.1 of Macroglossus sobrinus. Classification (NCBI taxonomy): domain Eukaryota; kingdom Metazoa; phylum Chordata; class Mammalia; order Chiroptera; family Pteropodidae; genus Macroglossus; species Macroglossus sobrinus. The sequence goes on along the minus strand of PVKZ01000424.1, from coordinate 360,287 downwards.
TTTCATTAACTCACTTGTACTTGAAAGCAGAAGTATATTAACAGAAAAAGTATGAGTGTGACTCATGATTTTTTTATTAGATAGAAGTAGAAATAAAAATAGATATAAAAGCATATATTTGTATATATGTTTCTCTGTGTATTAGTTTCCTGTGGCTGCTATAACAAAGTACCCACAAATCTGATGGCTTAAAACAACAGAAATTTATTCCCGCATTGTTCTGGAGGCCAGCAGTCTGAAATGAGTTTTAGAAGCTAAAATCAAGGGGCCTGAGTTCCTCTGGAGAACAGGGAATCTTGCCATTTCCAGCACTTAGAGCTGCTGTATTCCTCTCATTCTTTGGCTCTCAGCTCCTTTCTCCATCTAATAGTGTAGTATCTTTTCTCTCACTCTGCTTTCCCGAGTTTCTTCTTTTCTGTCTCAAATCTTGGCCCACCTGAATAATCCAGGATAATCTCCTTGTATCAAGAGATGTAATCACATCTTCAGAGTCTTTGCTATATAAACCAACATTCACAGGTTTCTGAGATTAAGATGTGGCCATTTTGAGAGGCCCTTATTCAGCCTACTGCAGTGGGGGTGGGGAGGGGGAGAGAGAGAGAGAGAGAATGTGTGTTTAAAACTCTCTAGCTCTGTCCCCTGAGCTGGTCTACTAGCTGGTAGCCGCAATAGCTGAGCTGGTACCCCCAGTAGCAATGAGCTCACCCAGCCACCCAACATTTAGTTTTTGTATCTAATTACTAAATAGTATTCTTTACTAAAAGGGATCAAGTATTTTTTGTTTGTTCGTTTGTTTTTTAAGAAATGGCTGGTTTTAGAGAGAAGCTTGGAACTGCCTACTGTACCAAAAAGTAAAGAAGTGCTGAGAGAAGAATGAGGACATGTCAAAAAAGACACAGAAGCCAGCTAGAAAGAGCTTCCATTAGCCCAAACTGGGCCATCATCATTGAAATAAATAATGAGAGTAGTGGATTACAGCCCACTGCTGTAACAATAAATTCAGTTTGTATTGATAAAAGTCAATAAACTTATAATTTGAAAGTGTAATGAGGACTAGGATATTTACACAAATTGAAATCCTGTGCCTCTACATACAATGCAAAGAGAATAGCATCTCTTCTGTGATATTTCTGTCAAAGATGCCTGTAATTTTCAAAAAGAACTCAGAGTCATGAAAGTTAAGGACTATAATATAATATAATACTGGGGTCTAAATAGCCAATTGGAAGTTCTAAACTTCACTTTGGGAGGGCCTGCTTAGGCCATTTATTAGTGGGCCCCTGATTTAATTATTTAAGTCTTTCTTCTTTGGCTAGATGCAGTCTGCAGAGAAAACTCTTCAGATCTCCTGCCTGCAGGATAAAGTCTAGCGTGCATTCTACTGGCTGGGTGAGAGACGTCTAAGCATCTTAACATCCAGCAGACAAATCTCTGTGTCCACTGTGGTATCCTTATATCAGTTGTGCCTGGTGTCTCCCAGTCCAGAGCTGTTTTTTGAAAAATCTCTCCAGTGAATAAAGCTCTATTCTTTTGCCTGGGTGGGGGAGTTACAGTTGCCCAGTAAAGTAGAGGTAGGGATCTAGGGATCTAATTCCTTGATAGCTACTCCTTTTCACTAATCCTACCTGATTTAGCCACTCCTCTCCCCAACTTCCCCCTTTCCTTAGTCTCTTTGAGTATTCCGTGGTGTGACTTGGATTGGTTCTATTCCTCATTTAAATTAGTTTCAAGTATACAGTACATTGGTTAGGTATCTATCTAGTTCATAAGATGTACTCCCCAATTGCTCCCTCCCTCCCCTGGCTCTCCATCTAGCCATCACATTAACACTAACTACATTCCCTCTGCTGTGCTCCCCATCCCCATGACCAACTATCAACTACTAATTTGTACTTCTTTACCCGTTCACCCCATTCTCCCAGCCTCCCAATTCCCTTTAAACAGTGATGCAGGATGGAGTGAATCTCCCCAAGTAGGGACTAAGGCCCAGCGACCCCTGAGAGAGGAGGGTCCTTGACTCTGTGTGAGCCAGAGTTGGAAACAAAAGGAAGGTTTATTAGAGAAGGAATAATACTCCACAGAGAGATGTAGTCTCCTTTCAAAACCAGAAAATGAGACCCGAAGTGTGAATGTTCAGTGTCAAGAATTGTTTTTTTTTCTGTTTTCCTTTCAGGGAATGGGTACGCAGCGTTAAAGGCACAGGGAAGGCGATGTTAGTAATCTCAGCAGGAATCTTCCTGTAGGTTCCTGGTTGTCTGGCCCTGTTGATCAGACAGGTTCCCGTGTCTAGCAGCACAGAGCAGGCTCTGGATACAACTTGGTTTAATATTTAGTCAATTTGTGTAGTTTTCATGCTTCTTTCCTATGTTACTAGGACTTATTACCTGTCACCTTAACTTCTCATTTGTTCATAACTCTTTCAGCCCTCCCTAATGTATCAGTTTGCTAGGCTGCCATAATAAAGTACTACAGACAGGGTGGGTTAGACAGCCAGAAAATAAATTATTTTCTCACAGAACTGGAGGCTAGACGAATAAGATCAAAAGGTCAGCAGTTTGTTTCTTCTGAATCCTCTTTATTTGGCTTGCAGATGGCCTCCTTCTTCCTGTGTATGGTCTTCCTTCTGTGTATGTTTGTGTCCTAATCTCTTTTTATAAAGATACCAGTCACACTGGATTAGGCCCACCCTAAATGACCTTTATAGACACCGTTTCCAGATACAGTCACATCTAAGGCACTGGGGATTAGGACTTCAACATCTGAGTTTTGGGGGACACATTTCAGCCCATAACACCTAACCAATGCCATTTGCAACATTAGCACTAAGCTGCTAGTCCTGCCTGCACTTGAGTTGGCACAAGCTGTGCCCTGTTTCCATGGGCCTGACTTCTGCTGGGTGATGGGAACAGATGGGATTGAACAGGATCAAGTGTGAAGTATGAATGTTGGAATCAAGTGTTCGTTTGAGTGAGTTATGAAATATTATTTTTATAGTCTTTTATTTAGTTTATAATCTTCTCTGGCCTAAAAGCACTTTATAATACTCAACTTTGACTAAGAGATGCTCACATCCTCTGAACTTCATACTGAAATTGAAATGATAAGGAAATGAAGGAGCATGCCACTCTCCTCAAACTCTGCTCTCAACCTTATTTCTACCACCTTCCTCTGGCCCCATTCTCCTCCCAAGGCAACTGAAAACTACTTTTACTTTTAAATGTTGCTTGCAGCTTTCTGCTTTCTCTTCTACATTTTTTTTTTTTGTAGCTAGGCTATTGAATTATTTGATATCAATAGTGTTTCTTTTGTGTCTAAAATAGGCAATAAAATCAGTAGCATGTTGAGAGTTGGATAATGTGAGTGCAATTTTTTTGTGTATTTGAAAAGCCATGTGCAATGTAAGACAAATTTTATTTCTCCCATCCATTTAATGGTGTACTTGCAACTTTAAATGCGGGCATATTTTGGCGATCATGTCATTATAATTTTACCACAGGGAAAAGATTTGTGTTATTCCTTATTAATGAAAATGGTTCAGAAGTGTGAAGAGTCTTTGTGCTTCAGAATTAGAAGGGACCTTAGAGGTAAATTTGAATAGCACTCTTTATCGATAGGGAAGCTGAAGTCCACAGACTAAACTTTGGTGTGAAATCTCAGCGGGGATTTAAATCTGGATCCTCCGACAGTCCATGGGTTAATGTTATTTCGTATTCCATATTTATTAATAAGATTTATGTTTCTAAAATGACTATGATAAAACAAAGGAATGTATTTTATTCAATGAGTAATATCGAAGGAAAAAGTAGTGCTGAATTATATGGGTCTTCCATCAAGCTGATTGTTTTAAGTACAATTTTTCAGAGACCTGCAAAAGTTGTCATAGAGATGGGTGAAGATTTATAACCTTTGGTGTGGGAAGAGGGTACATCAGTGGGCTCGGAGCTTTAAGAATAGCTTATGTAAGCAGAATGAATTTTATTTCATTAGGCACATTGGGGGAATGTTAATGCTGTGATTGGTTCTGAATGTTGGATTCTAGTACAAATGTCCTGGTATAGAATGCTTTAGTAGAGTGGATCCCCTTAGTATATAATACTCCTTTTCAAAAACATTTCTCTGACTATGCTTTGGACTCCGCTTTACTTTCAAGTCTTAGCACAAGTGTGCTCTGAGGATCAGCGCCAGCCTCGCCTGGGAACTTTTTAGGAATGTAAAAAGTCCTGCTCAATCCTTATTTTAACATGATTTCCAGGTGATTCATATATATATATATAGTAAAGTATGAAAAACTGGTCTAGAGGAAGTAGTTCACAAAATTTGGTCTCTGGATCAGCAGTATCAGCATCGCTTGCAAAATTGCTAGAAAATGCAAACTCTCAGGCCAAATATTTTATACCCCCTGAATCAGAATCCCTGAGTGACTCCCTCCAGTACATGGTTTAACAAGCCCTGTAGGCGGTGCTCATTCATGCTAACGTTTGAGAACCACTGTAGAGCAGTATGTTTCCAACAGTTTTGATCATGACACATGGGGAGAAATACATTTTACATCATAACCCAACACACACACACACACACACGAACACAGAGTGTGAGCAAGGTGGAAGTTTTCTAAAACAGTGCTTATTTTACTGTGTGCTATCTACTCTGGTCTTTCAGTTTTATTCTTGTGTGTGTGTGTGTGTGTGTGTGTGTGTGTGTGTGTGTGTGTGTGTATAAACTTATTTATATAAAAGTCTGGTCATGACCCACACAACTGATCACATAAGCCAGTAGTTGGTCATGACCTGCAGTTCGAGGCCAGATGCTCTTGAATAGGATCTCTTAATCTCCTTTTGTGCCATGGCCCCTTTTGATAGTCTGGTAAAGCACTGAATCTCTTGTCAGAATGATGCTTTTTAAGTGTGTATAATAATATATGTGGAGCTGCAAAAGAAACCAATTATATTGGTTAACAAAATATTTAACAAATTTGTGATATGGTAATATATTTATTCATAATAGGATTTAGTGGTGAGTCTAATACCTACTGTCATTTCAAGGGGATGAATATAAATAATAGTTCAAGATATCTGTAGTAACTGTTATGTGAAATGAAAACAGCTATGATTCCTACTGGTGACAAAAGTTAGAATTAGTTTGTTGCATATATTCATATTTGAAAGAAAGTGCTAAATTTCAGCTTAAGGTAAGTGAAAGTAAAGGTGTGTTTATTCCCCCCAACCCTGCCGCCCCCTGCCGTCTGACTTCAGACTTCCAGGATCCTGTTGACAGTCCCCATGGAACTGGGACTGAGAACCCTTGCCTGAGAGGAGCCTTCCTTTAAAAAATAGTTCTCAGGCTTTAGCTGGAGATGGTACACCCCCAAATTATCTTCCTGAAATTTCTTAAAACTGGTGCTTCATCAATGGCATCTTTTTCTTTTGCATTGTTTCCTAGCTCTATAGTATGAATTCTTTCTTTAGAATGTTCTTTTCTGTTGCTTTACTGAGACCTTGGGAGATCACCTGGAAGCCCAAATTTATGCTATTGATAATGTTCCTTCTTTGATTTCCCCCATCTCAATGCTTGCACCCCATCACTCAAGACAGATTCCCTAGGTCATGGAGTCTGAATTTAGGATATGAATCTGGGATCCACAATTTACTGGCTGTGTAACATTGGACAAATAATTCACCTATTTGTCATCTCCTTTTCTCCACCCATGAGATTGGGATGGTAGCAGAGCCCCGCTCAGAGGATTGTTCTTCTCCGTAAATGAGAGGTCCACGTATTGTGAAATTATTAGAATAGCACCTGGCCTGGAGTAAGTGGTTCTAAAATGTTATCCGTTATAATTATCTGTGATTACTTTCTTTTCCTCATTCTTTAAATTCAATTTATCAGAAAATTTATGTAAATCCTCTCTACAAAATACATTTGAAATTCTACTACTTCTATTTCCATTGCCATCCTCTTACTCTAAGCTTTTTTACTCTGGCATTTGGACTCCTCACTGATGTCTGTACTTTCTTGCGACTCATCTCTCTGTAACAGCTCTATAACCTTTTAAAAATATAAATGATGTTTTTAAAATGTGAAGGGACCACTGTATGTTTAAAACCCTTTGGGTCTTCCCGTCAGACTTGTCCTTGTACGTGTTTAGCCTTTGCTTCCTCTCCAGTGTTACTTCCTGCTGTGCTGCTCTCCTGGTCAGTCCCTAAACTTACCCCTTTACCCACTATTCTGTAACCACACTGGCCTTCTCTCAGTTATTTGAGTAGTCTAGTTCTTTCATACTTTAAGGCCAGTGCACGTGACCATCCCTCTGCTTAGGTAGATGTTTCTGTCCTTCCTCAGACTGATCCTTCTTGACGCTGAGGGTATTAGTTGCTCAGAGACCCTTCCCCAATCTGAGTGAGGGTACCAAGTTCCTCTCTAACCGGCCCAAAAGCTCCCTAAACACATCAGAAAATCTTTCTGATTCTCTATTGGTGAAAGGGGTAATTAACAACCTGTGATTATCAAGCATATAGTTCCAAGAGGAACCTGTACCTTTTCCAGAAAGATAAATTTTACACTTTATGAACATTAAGTGATTGTGGAGCTATTTTAAGAAATTGCTAATCTCCAAATTGTATAAGCTAGCTCTTTATATTGGTATAGAAGAACACACTGAGGCCTGCTCACTGAACCTGCCAGCAGTGGGCTGATGGAGTTAATCATAACCCAGCCATGGCCTTTTCACTGTTGTCAATCATTTCTGTTCCAAAGGATGTAACAGAAGGCAATAATTTTTCCCCCTTTGAAGTAGTTGCCTGGTCGCTGATAAAACTCTTCATGTTCCTTTCTCCTAAAGGGAATGGTCATCTGCTGCCCAGACATGAGAAAAGATGTCTCATTAAATTAGATGGGGGAAACCAGTGTGAGTGATGTCTGCATCCTGGTTAATTTTTTAGTTTAGAGGAAAGAGGCAGAATAATAACTCTGATTTGACTAGGCTAAATTTCTTTGTGTTTTGAAATTTCCACCTTGTTACTTTTTTTAAATTAATCATAGGCCACAGAAGGAAGGCACTCCTGATTTTTGTCAGTTGTCTAAAGCAATGAGGAAAAAGGTTATAGGAATTCAGAATTGTCACGTGTATCACTTTCACAGTTACCAATATAGTTTTTCTTTCAAATAGGTACTTCTAGGAATTTCAGAGGACACTGGGACAGATGCTCAAATTTAGGTTAATTAGTATAAAAGGATGCCTGGCACTTCTGTGTGTTGTTTGGCTAAATGGTGTCCCTGATTAAAAAAAAGTGGTCTCTTTTGGGGAAAGACTACTTTTTGTTGGAACACTTTAGCAGAACCCACACACAGAAATATTCCTGCTATGGGCTATAAAGATAATCATTTGGAAAATTGTGTGTCTAAAAATAAAATGCAGCGTTCTAATTGCCGAAAAGTAATATAAACCTAATTTTTAAAAATTCCACCATAATTCTGCCTCTCAGTCAAGCCGAACTTTTTTATATTTTTCTTATTCCCCTATAGATGTTCATATGTTTAACATTTTTATATAGTTGTAACCTTGCAGTGATCATCTTGTATTTAGCATTTTGTCATCGTATGTTTTTTCTGTTTCATTTTTAACGGTCGTATAGCAGACTCTCAAGTAGATATGTCATAATTGCTTAACCATCCTCCTGTTGACTGGTTTGCTTTTTGATGTATTTTTAATGATATCTTTGTTTTGTTCTAATTTTGCAGGCAGAGACATTTGTTTGGGGTAACAATGCGTCAGCACATTCCCAGAGTGTTGCCAAGGCCAAATACGAATTTTTATTTGGCAGATCTGAAGAGAAAACTCCAGATACCAGTAAGTATTTTCCTACCCCCGTCCTTCAGGTGACAGATAGGAAGTACCAGTGAAATTTCAAATCTCAGAAGCTGAGAATTCTTCAAACCAAGAACTGGCTTGAGATTACCTAGAACAGAGTACAAGAATCACATTCTATATTTCTGAATTCTACATCTTAGGAAGATTGTTTTGATGAATTATTGAAGCGAATAGGTTTCACAGAGGTAGAAAGTACGACTGAATCAGGAGATGATAAAGAAGATCAGCCTGTCTTGAGACTTAGACAGGAAAGGGGTAGTATGTGTGGTTAAGACCATGGCCTCTGGAGGTAGACTTCCTGAGTTTGAGTCTGACCTTGTAACTTTTGAGCTGTGTGCACCTGGAGAAAGTTACCTAATCTTTTTGTGCCTCAGTTTTCTCATCAGTAAAATGGCATTATAGGGATGCATGTCTTACAATTCTTTTGAGAATTCAATAAATTTGTGTATATAAGGATCTCAGAACCACGCTCTGCATGTAATGACTGCTGTAAGAGTGTTTGCTGTGTCATCATTGATCATCATCATCATCATCATCATTATCATCATTCTCATCATATCCATGATCTTTGACATTGACATTTAGGAGTACAAACCTGACTTTCCTCAACTCTATCACTGTCTGAGACTGATTTCTCTTTTGGGTAGACAAGGAATCTGACCTAATATAGCTTTGTTCAGTTGAAAAAGTCAAGTAATAACTATACATTTTCTACATGTTAGCTGGGATTATATAATGGACCCCATAATATTTGGGGATACAAAGAATGCAGTGCATATGCTGCCATTTACCAATTCCTTTTGCCTTAATAATATTTATTACATATTTCAATAGTTAAGGACTGTTAGTAAAGTATAAAACAGCTAAGTTACTTTTAAAAAATCATCCTACTTTTATCACAATGTCCTAATTTGCTATTTATTGTGTGGCATAAATACCTAACTATGCTGGGCTTTAGATTTGAGGCACTTAATCATCTATTCACTATTTCTGAGGCAGGGAATACTGATTATAGTCAGAATAATGATTATAGCCTTTGCTTTGAATGCCACATTGTGATTCTGTGCTAATTAAGCTTTTTTTTTTAACTTTGATAAAACGTTTTTACTTTGCTATGTAGAAATAATATTAAATGTCTGCATTGTCCTTTGATTAATTGGTGAATGAGTTTGGTTCTTCTTTAGTCATAGATTTTGACTACCTGAGGCCAATCAAAATGATATTTAAAACCTTCTGTTCCTTATTTGTAAAATAAGGAACAGAAGGTTTTATTAGGTAAAAATGGTTGGTATTATTTGCTTGGTGTGATGTTATTCTGCAGGTGTGAATGTATGCATGAGTTCATTGAACAAATTTGTTTAACGGACACTTATTATGTGCTGGGCACTGTGAAAATGCAAAGAAGTAGAAGACACAGTCCTTGCCCAGTAGGGGCTTGATCTTTGGTCAGAGAGAAACATGTCTTTAGTGACTGGTAGAGGGAATGACCACTTTCTCCTGTGCTGGTGATGACTTCATGATGTGATGGAAGTTGAACTTGCTCTTAAAGAATGACTAGGATCATGATTAATAGAGTTTTGGAGAGGGCAGTTCATATCGAGGGAATGGTATGAGCAAGGGTGTGGTGGCAGAAAATGTAAATTGTTTGAGGAACAGGGAGGAGACTAGCCTGGTTGATTTGCAAAGCATATCCTGGAGACAAGTTTAAAAAGTTAACCCTTAAAAAAGGGGCAGAACCAGGTAGAGCCTTCTGAGGCTGGGTAAAGAGTCTGCATTTTATGCAAACTCTTTTATCCAGATATGCAGAAAGGAAGTGATGCAGAAATAAAGTGACAAGTATGGTTTTAGATAAATCAGGATGGATTGATCTGGAAATTGGAATTAGCATCAGAAGCTGTTGCTTACCATAGGAGAGTAAAAGATACAAACTTATATTGACTTTTGGAAAGTACTTTTCACAAGTAAATGATGGCACTTTTTTATCACTTCAAAAAATACTCTTAAAGTTTTTTTTTTGTATTGGTCATTCATCTGTCATCAAAACATAGCCCAAACTTAGAAGACCACAGAGAAAGGCAGTAGACAGTGTAGGACATTGTTTCCATTTGAATTTGATTGATAGACATACCTCTTCTCTCGGATTTTTTTAAAGTACATTAAATAAGTGACTTAAACTGTCTTAAGCTCTCCAGAAACAGCTCACTGGGAAAATGGAAATGCTGACAGTGACTTTAGAATGCATCCCCAGTGATACTCAGGTGACATCACCTGAGATTAGAGAGGCCAGCTGGTTCATGATCCCCAGTTAGGCCCAAGGAAAGCGTCACTTCTGTAGGGAGAGAGGCTTAGCCTTTGCCGCTGAGCAGGGACTTAACGTGGGTGCGGGTGGGAGGTTCTAGGGAAAACAATGCAAAGTTATTTTCAAGCTGTAACTTATTGCCAGGATCTCGAATCAGTGACAAGAATTTAGGGTGTTGGATGGGTATGGGAGAACACGTGAACAGTGGGAAGGATCCCTTGCTAGGAAGTGAGATCTGAATTCTCATTATCTGTTCATCAATCTAGTGAAAGGTAAGAGGGGCCCATACCTCTCTGGTTTCTCTGTTCCCTGCTGCTTTCCTGGGAGCCGTTGTAGCTCTCAGGAGCTTTACAAGAACTAGAGCAGTAGTTAGTTGGTAATTGTTGAGAAGCTCTGAGCTCTGTAACATTAGTGGTGCTATGACTTAATGAGGGGGTGACAAGTCACCAGCGGTAAGTTCCCCTCTTCCTTTCAATCAGCTATTGGAATATCCACAGAGCTGCCCTGAATTGCAAAGAGATGAAAAACAAAAGAGGTACCACAGGGGCCTCACCTGGGGCCAGACATAAGGCCTGTATTCATTAGGGGCTGGGCGAAGGTGCCTTCCGGACTTCCCACTCACCACACCTGTCCTTCCTCAGTCGATGCACTTAGATGACCAGCATGGCTTTCCTACGCCAGGGAGGAGAGGAAATGAGGGGTCTGGGGATTGGTGCACTGGTTTCCAGAGCTCTGAAGAGGGAAAAGTCACTCATGTAGAGTTGAAACCCAAGCCTGCAGCACAGGTGGGGTAGGATCCCACTGTGGTATCTAGAAAGTGACACAAAACTGGTGTTGAGCTGGTGAAACCCAGTCCACAGGTTATTGCTGAAGTGAATGCACATTCTCCCTGAGAGACCCATTCACAGCTTAGGATATAGATGACTCCCATATTCACAATTGCATCGATAATCTCTAAAATTCATGAGCTCTCAATAAAATGGTATAGGCTGCAAAAAGGAGAGAACTTCCATGGGAGGGAAAGTGAGCATGCACAACAAATAGGGAAATCGAGACCCAAAGAACTAGAGGAAATAGAACATTCTGAAACTATAAAATAGGTTTTTTTAAAAGATAAAAGAGGGAAAAGAAACCATTATGATAAATGAGAAACGTAGGATGTAGGGACCTGGCTATTTGAATGGGAACCAAATATAACTTACAGAAAATGAAAGCTATAGACAATGAAATTTACAAAAAAAATGGTTGGTTTAAGTGCACATTATTGGGTTTACATTTGGTAGGAACAAATTCTTTTTTGATCCCTGCTTTTTTTTTTTTCTGCTTATTAGATATTATTTGTAGAAAAGTAAAAAGAAAGGGAAAAAAGGAGCATCCATCTTTCCAAGCACTGTGTTCTCACTTTGGTAAAGTTTGCTTGTGATTTTTTTTTTTTTTCTGTTTGTATGTTCCATGCCCAGAAGTGCCCACACGTTTCTTCATTATTCAGTAAGTACATGAGCGGTTACTCTGTGCCAGGCGTTGTTCTGGATGTTGGGGATGGAGTATCAAACAACGCTGAAATCCCTGTTTAACAATTTGCTTAAACAGAAGATTGTTCCAGTTCAGATTCTCTCCTGCAGTGCATTGATACTCACCTCCTACACGCTCTTCAGCATTATTATCTTAAACACAACCCTGTACCAGATTTGATAGAGGAAAATGGACTGACTAGCCTGTAGTCCCCCAGATGTAGGCATTTATTTTTTATTTTAAATATGAATTTTAAGTTTTTATTTCTAAAATCATACTTGTGTGTAATCTGAAAAATACAAGCTTTACCGAAGTGTGCACAACCCGCAGCGAGAGCCGCCGCCTTTACCACTTTCACCCCTCTCGAAGCGGCACATGGAGACCACTTGGATCTTTCCCAACCTTGAGCCCTGACTCTCACCCGGAACTGAGGACAGCATGCCTCTCTCCTTCCCAGTGACAGCAACTACTGGTTATTGCTTTTTTTCCTACTCTCTTTTTCCTTCTACTTTTGTTTTTAAAGCTTTTATGGTGGTTGCCTCATGGATAATATGCTTACATCTGTATTTCTAATCTATTTTTAAAACTATCTATTAATTCTATAGTATGACAAATGAAGAATTTGGCTCACATACTCTATTCACCCCCCATACCCAAAGTTGTATTTTTATTTTCTCTTGGTTACAGTTACAGTTTTTAAATATTAGTGTTTGAAACTGTTTCTTAAGCCGTCAATTCTAAGAGTCATCTCATGACACGTATGCTAAGCCTCCATCCGTGTTACCCTCACTTGTACGAGGCATATGGCATTTACATTTTGTTCTGTAACTATAAGAAAACCTTCTGTGCTTTCATTACAGGTTGACTTAAAAATTGAAAACCGAGCACTAGCATTTACAGAATGCAGCATCCATGTGTAGTTGAACCTGAAGTGAAAGAGAAGTAGATCCTATGTCTGTAACCTCTGCTGGCCAGGAGGGCAGAGAGGAGAGAGTAAGGAGAGTGAGCGGGGTGGCCAGTTGTTACATTCACTGATGGATTGTTATGTCTTCACTTTATCACTAGGTATAACCGTATTATTTATAATGGGCAATTCATTTTTATCTTGAAGACATTTTTCTTAGAACCTTCTGACAACTTGATCTAATTTGTGCCAAAAGTTTTCTAGGCCTTTATACAGCTGTTCTCTTTAGACATTAACAAAATTCTTTAATGCACTCTTGATTAGATGTGCTGCTTTTTGGATTCCACACATTCTTGGACTCTTTTCTTTTCTTTTTTTCTTTTTTTTTTTTTTTTGCTAGAGTAATACTTTAGTAACACTTTCAGAGAGGTTCTGGGATGGGTAACATTCCTAAAGCTTCGTATATCTGAAATTACCTATTTTGCTTTTATGTTACATAGCTCATTTCCCTGGAATGGAAACCTAGGTTCAGTTCATTTGCCTTTAGAAGTCTGAAGTATTGCTTTGCTCTCTGTGGCATCCATCGTTGTTGATGGGATTGATCTCACTCCTCTGTGTGTGACCCTCTCCTTCTCTCTGGATGCTTTGAAGAGTTCCCTTTACCTAGCCCTCTGACATGTCAGGAGTATGAGTTTTTGATTGTTCTCAGCCTGGCACTAGTTGAGCCTTTTCAGTCATATTTTTCCTAATCTCTGGAAACATTTGTTCTATTATTTTTTATTATTCCCTCTCTACTTTTTAAATGATTTTTACTTCTGAATTTTCTATTATATGGATGTGGTTCTCCTGGATTAGATTTTAAATCTAATAGTTTTTGCTTCTGAAATTTTTATTAGATGGAAATTGGTTCTTCTGGATTAGATTAATTTTCTTTGTCTCTTGATTTTTCTCTCCTATTTTAAAATATCCTTCTTCTAACAAAATTTTTATTTTAATAATTATAATTTCAAGAGCTCTTTTCTATTCTTCTATCACTCATTTTTCATTGCTGTCTATTTTTTTATGGATGCATTATTATCTTGCATCTCTCTAAAGAATTGATTTGAATTTTTTTTCTTAGATTACCTTCGTTTCTGGGATTTCTGCTTCATCCATGATCAGTTCTGTTTCACCAAGTCTTGGAACTTCTTTTGGAAGCCACTGTTTTTCCTCAAATGTCTATTGGATCTTGTTTTTCCATTCATATGCATGAATGAAAAATTGAGTTCCCAACAAATATAAATAGCTAGGATTTCTCTGTATGTGTGGAGTATGCGTTCTCAGTGGGCCTTTTCCCTGTGTTTAGAGGAAGGCTGACAAGAATCTTGGTGAGGTGAGCTGAGATGAGGTGAGGTGAGGTGTGTGGACACAGGGGCAGGTGGGTGGGCTGCCTGTTATATTATACCCAGGCTAAGTCCTGATGCCACAAACCTCTGGATAGGGGAGGAAGGTGGGAGCAGGGCCAACATGGAAAGCTGCTCTGTCGATAGTTCTTAAGTTAATCACAGTTGACATCTGTTCTGCTTCCCACTCCAGGTATGGATACCTGCCAACACTGGGCTTTTAGCTTCTTTGTGGCTCTATTGTTAGAATATTTGAGGTCTTCTGGGTTAGTCTAGGTTGTGACTTTTGTTTGATTTTGTCTATGATTATAATCCCATCTCTTTTAGACTGACAAACCCATTGAAGTCTCTAGCTTAATAATGTTCCTCTTGTTCTCAGCACTGTTATGAATCTATTAATTTGTCATTGTTGTTTTATTAGGAATTAGAGGAGCGGAGGCAAACTTGTGTCCCTGTCTGTCATAGTGACCCAGAAACCTATATAATTCTTTTTCTTTTTTTTATTATATGTAAGTGAGATCATGACATATTTGTCTTTCTCTGTTTCTCTTAACTCATTTAGCATAATACCTTCAAGGTCCATATTGCTGCAAATAACAGGATTTCCTTCTTTCTCATGGCTGAATAATATTTCATTGTATATATACTATATCTTCTTTATCCATTCATCTGTCGATAAGCACTTCGGTATCTTTCCATGTCTTGGCTATTGTAAATAATGCTGCAATGAACATAAGGGTGAGGGTATCATTTTGAGATACTGATTTCATTTTTAGATATGTACCCAGAAGTGAGATCAATTTTTAATAGCTTTATTGAGATAAAACTTCCATGTCATACGATTAATCCATTTAAAGTGTAAAATTTAGTAGTTTTCATATGTTCACAGTTGTGCATCCATTACTACTGTTAACTTTAGAACATTTTTCCTCCCTCCAAAAAACTGCACCCACTAGCAGTCACTCTGTGTTCCCCAACCCCTTCACTAGTCAGCCACTAATTTTTTTTTGTTCCTATAAATTTACTTATTCTAGACATTTCATATAAATGGAATCCTATAATATATGGTCTTTTATGACTAGCTCTTTTCACTTATACTGTTTTCATCCACGCTATATCACTACATTATTCCAAAATAATGGAATAATATTGCATTATGTGGCTAGATCACATTTTCTTTACTTATCATTTGGTGGACATTTGGTTGCTTCTACTTTTTAGCTATTATGAATAATGCTTTTATGAACATTCATGTACAGATTTCTGCATGGATGTATATTTACATTTCTCTTGGGTTTGTACCTAGAAGTAGAATTGCTGGATCATATGGTGGTTCTATGTTAAGCCTTTTGAGGTATTTCTAAATTGTTTTCCACAGCAGGTATACCATTTTACATACCTTACAGTAGTGTATGAGGGTTCCAGTTCCACACTCTCTCTGGCACCTGTTACTATTATTTTTATTATAACCATCCTACTGGGTGTGAAGTTGTGTCTTATTGTGATTTTGTTTTGCATTTCCTTCATGACTAATGATGTCGAGCATATTTTCATGTGTTTATTCGCTTGTTTATATCTTCTTTGGAGAAAGGTCTATTCAGATCCTTTGCCCAGTTGTTAAGTGATTTGTCTTTTTATGACTGGGTTGTAAGAGCTCTTTACATATTCTGTATACAGGTCCCTTATCAGATATATTATTCACAAATATTTTCTCCCACTGTGTGGATTGTCTTCACTTTTCCTGATAGTATCATTTACAGCACAATTTAAAAAAAAATTTCATTTCGATCAAGTCCAGTTTATCTATTTTTTCTTTTTATTGCTTGTGCTTTTGGTTTCATATTGAAGAAACTATTGCTTAAGCCAAGGTCAAGAAGATTATTCTGATATTTTCTTGTAAGTTTTATAGTTCTAAATCTTACATTTAGATCTGTGATCGACTTTGAGTTATATTTTGCTTATGGTGTGAGGGAGAAGCTTAATAATTAGTAATGATAGATAAGAATGTGTTGCATGAATGCAGAGCATTTTATTAATTTGGGTGGACATAGTTCCATACACATACACACAGCATTCCTGGAGAGCCAGATGTGAAAAAAGTAGCACTGCAGCTTAACCCTGTTCGTGCCCTGATGCTAACCTGGCATGTAGTCTTAGGATCCAGGAAAGCTAAGAGTCATTGCTTCAGGGAAAGTGTAGGTTGGTCCACATATTTGCATGCTGAGCTGTGTACTGACAGCCCCAGCTACCTCATCAGAACTGCCTGGCGTTTCATATACTGAGATAGTTCAGAAATGTTGCAAAAAGCACTCTGGAGGGCATATCGAAAAGCTTATGCCTACTGTTTCCTCAGTACGGTATTTTAATTTGGCCTAGAGGATCCATTTGTTTTGAAGTGGTGTTCATCGTATTTATTTTTTTAAAGCAGCAGTTGAAAAGCTGAGCAGTAGGATTTGACTTTTTTGAGAGTTTGGTCAGATCAAATTCAGAACACATCGGAATGTGGCATCTCAATCAGAACAGAGAGCTTTCATCTCCGGAAACCGCGGCACCAGGTGTAATTGAGGTCAAAGTTTTGTCATGTACTTATTTGCCATTGAGGATTCATTTTTAAAGATTTTCATTTTCGTGTGTTTTATATTGGATAGCTAGTCTGTTTTTTCTTGACTTATAGAACTCTTTGGGTGCTATTAGGATGTTTTAAAGTATATTTGGATCTTTGAGATGGGTCCTGCAACAAAATTTTTATTGTCACGTGTACAAACTGCATTACAAAGTAAACTTTTAGCAGTGCCTCCCTTCATTTTTCCTTAAATCAACCATCAATCTTAAGTTTCCTTTTATTTTTAGGTAGGGGGTATCTTTTCTCTTGTATTTGTAAAGCAAAGGCCACTTACTGGCATTCTTTATGTTTTATTTGGCCTAGTCAATGTTTTGTTAAAAAATTGATTTCAAGGTACTGTTGAAAAATCTGAGATTGCAACACTGAATGGGCATCGTCACTGGCCCTAAACGGCGCCTTTGATGCCCAGGCGCTCCTTGATTTGCCAGCCAGCACCCGCCCTGTGTTATCCCCTGCTGTGTTTCCTGCTGAAGCTTGTAGGCATTTGGGCCAATGGCCTCAGCTTTAAAGTAGTACTAGTATATAAATGTACACTTTTAGTCATATTTTCCAGTAATGATTCTCATTATGTCTTGCTTTGCATCCAGAGGAGAATATACCGTGAAGCTCATGCACGGGACCTTTCCAAGGCTTTGAGAGACCTCACAATTTTTTTCTCCCTCTCAACGAGAGCTCCCAAATTGTGTAAGTTTCAGGAGCCATAAAACTGGATCTTCCCCTGCCAGCATGAGGATCTCCTGTTGACTTTTTAAAAAGAATAAAGATTCTGGGGCCCCACCTTTTCCAGGCCTGTGCCATCAGAATCTGTGGGCAAGGGACCAAGGCAGCTCACAGCGTTTCAGCAGCTCCCCAGGTGGAGATCATGCTGCACACACAGGCTTCAGGACTACCATATTTAAAAAGGTAATTATTTGAGCTGTTTATAAACCATCGTAATATTAACAGCGTTTGTTGTGGAATTCTTTAAAACATTTGATCTATAGTTTGATTTATTAAACTGATGTTTAAAGCTGAAATGCTTAGGAAGCACTGCCAATTGGAGAGCGATCAGATGAGTGAGAGGATATTGCTGAAATTAAAATGTAATATCAATAGGAAAACGTGATTTGGTTGTAAAATGATAGTGTGCTTTAGTTTTTCAGGAATTTATGAAGAAGTTTTCTGTCCATGTGGAATTTAATCATCAGTTTCTTTTATGCTCGTATTCATATAAATATTTGCTTTGGAAAGATTATCGTATAGGTAGAATTAGGCCTAGGTTCTGGAGTCATTATAATGTGAGATAGTAGCACAGGGTTAAAATAATGTTGCAGCCTGATACAAGTGTCTCTATTCGTATTGCTTGGGGGAGGTTGAATGGTTGTTTTAAAGCAGCAGTTTTGGAAATTTGTGGGATATTTTTAATTGTCACAAAGATTGGCGGTGCCTGTTGGCTGCCTGCCTGAGGTAAGGTCCAGGGCTGCTTGGCCTCTTGTAGTGCATAGTTACTGCACAAGGAAAGACTGTTCCATGTGCTGTGTGTCTTTGAATGTCCTCTTGTGCATTCATTAGGAGAAAAACATATCTAATGATCTGGCTGTAGGATATATCAACACAGTGTTTTTTTGTATGGTTTTTAAAATGCAGTGAATTTTCTAGGACTCTAACTACCATGTGAATCAAGGGACTATGTTATACCCCTTATCCACAGGGAACACATTCCAAGACCCCAGTGGGTTCCTGAAACCACAGGTAGTACATATACTATGCTTTTTCCTGTACACATTTACCTATGATAAAGTTTAATAAATGTAGGCTATTAGGAGGTTAACAATAACCACTAATAATAAAATAGAATATTATAACAATATATTGTAATGAAAGTTATGTGAATGGGGTCTCTCTCTTGGAATATCTTCTTGTTTTTAATTTTTATACTCAAAGGGACTATTTGTTCTAATTTATTTTATCTAAGTATACTCAGTATACAATCTTATATTGGTTATATTAGTTTCAGTCACCATCTGTCACTGTAAACTTATCACCACATTATTGACTGTGTTCCCCTTCCCCTTTTCATCCACTCCCTTTCCTCCTCCCTTCTGGCAACCATCCCTTTGATCTCTGTTTTTATGAGTCTGTTTTTGTTTTGCTTGCTTAAAATGTCTTATTATCAGGTAGTCATCCTGATGATGATGATGACGCAAGATGATAAAATGCCTATGTGATGAGATAAAGTGACGTGAATGAGACATTATTAAGTAAAATAAGGGTTACTTGAGTACAAGCATCGTGATATTGAAAAATGATCTGATAACCAAGGGGAATACTACGTGACCAACAGGCAGGAGCGTATACAGAGTGGAGACACTGGGCACGAGGTGATTCACATCTCAGCTGGATGGAGCGGGACAGCACAATTTTTCATTGGGCTACTCAGGATGGTGCACAATTTAAAACTTATGAGTTGTCTATTTTTGGAATTTTCCATTTAATGTTTGGACTGTGGTTCACTATGGTAACTGAACCTGTGGAAAGTGAAACTACAAATAAGGGAGGACTGCTGTCCTTTGTTTTGTTAGGAGATTTACGAACGATTGTTCCCTGTTTCAAAATACCATATCCCACAAGGTGATGCTCCTGCCGTTGAGTCTTCAACTCAACACACCTGTATTGGTCTATGCTTTAGCCTGGCTTTCAGGGTCATCTGCGTTCAGGGGCAAGCAGGTATCTGACTAACCTGAGCATTTACGTAATGAAATTCATTTTGATTTTACTTCTCCTTTGTATTACATTTAGTAAACCAGTAGTTGTGCCACATTTAGTAAATCATTATATTGATTGTTTTATATTTAGGCAGGTTATATTATTTATATTATTTATGAATTTCACTTGAAGATAATAAAGGAGGTATTTGCAAAATGTGTTATAAGAAGGTATATCTTTGCTCTTAAAAAGTTGAAAATTGTCATTTTAAAGCACATTAGATTGACCTGTGGAAGTTTTGAAAATGAGCTTCATGAACCTCCCCTATAAACACTAATTGTTTTCTGGGCAATTCTGGGAACTCTGCGAATGTTTTCCACTTCTTGGCATATTGAGAAAATGATATTCTTTATATTGCACCCTGGGATGAATGGAGGCAGCTGCTTCAGGCTGTAGGTGACACTTCACTTTCTGGGGACCTTGGTGGACCCTGTCCCATCCTGATTTGCTAGCAGAGATGTATTGACACGTGCTTGGGATGCTTGTTAAACAATTGGACTCTTCCTTTCACAATGTATATCAAATCATCACCTTGTGTAGTTTAAAACTTTACAAATGTATTTGTCATTATACTTCAATAAAGCTGAAGAAACAATTCATATTTTTGAACCTCACTGCAGTACTTCTGGTTTTGGTGCTTGACCCAAAAACCTATTACGTACTGAGCTCCCCAGATGATTCAGACCCGGGCAGTTGATGGACGGCATGGTGAGCAGTCCTGCGTTTTGGGGTTGGGTGCACTGACTGTGTGGAGTCTGGCACAGACGCAGAGCGAGGAGAGGCGAGCTCCTTTCTGAGGGCATGTGCAGTGATGTTAAGGGATTCCTGAGATCATGTGGAGATATGAAACCCCTGCTTGGTTGGGCTTGCTCTGTCACGGAGAGCAATTGCCGTGGAGACGGTAGAGCAAACACAGCTGAAAAGCCGAAGCCCAAGAAGAAAGTGCTGTGCTCCTGTTACATGAACTTAAACTCCAAGGGATTATGTCCATGAATTTAAACTCCGAGGGATTATGTCCTAAGAAACTGAGCACGTTTCTAGAGGTGCACAACCACTGTAGGTATTCTTTGAAAACCATGAAGAAAGGGACAAGTGTTAAACAAGTTTTGAGCGGCAAAACCTAATTTTAGAAAGGTAAATAAAGATTATAGATATTGAAGATTTTCAGGGTCATCTTCAGCCAGATTTTAGAGGATTATTAAAGTATGGAGAGAGTAGGGTGTCCTCTCCAGGTAGGAGCAGCTGCTGGGAGCTGAAGGGAGAATGCTGGGAACGGCAGGCTGAGGTAGGATGCCTGCCAGGCAGAAGACGCCCTTGCGGGAGGTGCTTTGAGGGCAGAGAGAATTTGACAGGTTAGTGGAACTGAGAATTGTCTGGGTGGCTGGAAACCTACTCGTTATTGACATTAGTACCATTCTTTAAATGGGTGTTATTGGAACAGTTGAGGAAATGCTGAAGTACTGGAAATGGGCCTGGGCAAAGGGCTGGGAGACCTGAGTTTTCATTTTTGTCAGGAATCAGATGCCACAAGCTTCCTCTTAGGTAAGTGAAGGTGCTCCTGAGGGTGTTTGCTTGTGCCATTGATAGCGATGGTTGCTAGGCCAGAGGTTCGGAGATAAAGCATAGAGTCTGGCTGTGAAGTCTGGGTGTGGACACATAAGTACCATGGTGATCCTGGCACAGTGTGGTACCCGCTACGGTAGAAGTGAGGACAGGAGCTTTGGGAGGCTGTTGGAGGCACACCTACATTAGATGGGAGGCGAGGCTTCCCGGAGGAGGCGATGATCTGAATGGAGTAAGGAAACGTGGGTTGGGAGGAAATATGTTTCAGATGGGGAAGAAGCCTGTGTATAGACATGTTGCTACGAAAACCATGGTTGGTTCTTAGCAGCTGGTATCGACGGGAGGAATAAGGGAAAAGGCCCAGGGCAGGCAAGGACCAGGTCTTATAGGCTATGCCAAGGAGGGTGCATTTTATTGCTTTTTAAGAAATAATAGATTGACTCTTTACATTTGGGATTTACAGAATCAGTCCAGAAACACGCATGCACGCACGCACTTCAGTGGCCTCGACAAAATAAAAGTTTCCTCTTCTTGTCCATGAAAGAACCCAGCGATTCAGAGCTCGCTGGTGGTTCCAGTGTCAGATGATCCTGACTCTGTTTTGCTCTTTGGTTTGCCATCCTTTGAGCATTTTTCATCTTCTGATGTGGTTGCTTGAGCTTTAGCGACATTCCTGAGAACAGGAAGGAGGAAGAGGAGAATCAGAAGGCAGAAGGGCATGTGCTACATATAATTTAAGGATATTTTTGGAGGGCTTACAATAGAACACTTTCAGTTACAGCTCATTATTTATAACATAGTGCCACGGCCACAGTTAGCTGCAATGCCGAAAAGGTGATCTAGATTCCAACTGGCCATGTGCCCAGCTGAAAATTGGGAGTTCTATTACTGAGAGAGGAGAAGTGGACAGTGGGCTCAAACCAGCTTTGTCTCTGCCACAGAGAGTAGTGCAGGAAGCCAAGGGACTCGTGACGAGAATGGGACTGAGGCAGCGGAGATAGGGAGGAAGAGGCAGACTGCAGAGGCTGAGGTGCTTCTCTCAGCCTCTGACTCGGAAGGAAGGAAAGGGGAGGCACTGAGTGGTGGTGCCTTTTCACAAGGTACAGGTTTAAAGGAAGAGGAGGTTTAGAGGGTTGTAAGAATGATGACATGTTGGACATGTTGAGTTTAAGATGCCCATGGCACATTCAGATAGAGATACCTAGTGACAGGTATGCGGGGCTGGGCGAGAGAGAAGAAATTTGGGAAGTGGACATGATTGCCCAGGAAGCGTGTGCAAAATGAAAAGAAGACTGAAGATGGCACTTTGAAGGAGAAAAATATTTAAAGGGCAGGCGGAAAGAGTAGTGTTTAGAAGAAATTCAGCAGATACAGCCAGAGAGACAGAAGGAAAATCATAACAGAAAGATATTTGGAAAACAGGAGAGCAAAGATTTTAATAAGAAGGGAGTAATTGCAGAGACATGCCATAGATGATCCAGTAAGATAAAGACGGAAGCATCTGGCAATTAGGAGGTAATTGAATGCAGTGAAATAGAGAAGTGTGTGTGTACGTGTAGATAATGCTCTCTCTATCAAATGCATGCATCTGTATGTATAAAATCATTTAGATTCAAACTGAAAATGAACACGTGATTGTGAAAATCACTCAGGGCAGATGGTTCCCATTTCCCTAGGTGAGCTCTAGGAGTAGATTTACACAGGCTATACCCCTCACCCCTCACCAGTCACTGTGACAGGGTAGTTACTGAATCACTCAAGCTAAAATTCTGGGTGTATTTACTGCTAAGTGAGAATATTTTTATGGGCATAGTGAGGTGGATGTTTAACACAAGTACTAGTGTGCCCTAAGCATCCCGAACGGGTTTTAAAATAATGTGATGAAACGTTAGGGTCCCAACTGCCACTGTTCACCACTTTCTTTGAGTCTTAGCATCAGGCTACCAGTGAGGATGAGGAGCTAGTCAGACCTACAGTGGCCTTGGTCAGTTGGAACTGGACATGACAAGTCTTCATTCCTTTTAGGAGAGACCTACACCTGGGGTGTGATAATAAGTTCACAGATAGAAAGTGATACTGAGAAGTGGAGACCATCCTTTATGGTATAATTTTAACCTAATTACAGATACCTACTCTCAGATTTGTAGATTTTCCTTCAATGAATGTGTGTGTATGTACTTTTTCCTGAAAGCTTGGAAAGAAATTTTTTTAAAGTACAAAATTTTATTGCCGAGTTCTAAATTAGTCACCGAGTTCTGTTAATAGTTAAACAACACTGCTCTCTGGTGGACAGGGTCTGGAATACTTTTTTTGGTAGCAGTTCTCAAATTGTCAAGTGATGTTTGCTTTTCCTGCTAGCAGATTGCTTTCAGATTTGTTTTGGAGGTTAGATAATATGTTTTTTTCTTTCTGCTTAATCTAATCTGGAAGTTTGTAAATATTCCAGTTGTTTACAAATATGCCTTAAATCTGTCGTATTTGAATCTCATGATGTTAAAAAATTAAAGATTTGGATTTTTCATGGCAAAAACACTTAAGTTTTTTAAATAGACATGTTAACCAACAGTACTCTCAGATAGACCTTTTGGTAGGCCCCTGATAATAATATTGCTTGATTATAGGTTGCATTAATATGATATATGAAAGCCCAGCCTGGAGTATTTTTTTCCCTTATATATAAATTTTGTAAAAACTTCTGAAGAAATCAGTATTGGAGATGTAATCATTGAAAGACTAATGTGGAAGATCCAAATTAGCTGTTTCTTAAGTGTTAGATTTGTAATTGTATTTGTTTTGCTCTATATTAAATTATGGTGTAGACTTACAAAATGAGTAGGCTATTTTTCTTAATTTTTTGGTTCAATCGTTAGTTCTTTGCTTAATTGTAATAATACTGACTCATGATACACACATGTACACACACCTATATCCTCTGTGTGTATTATATATATATATATGTGTGTGTGTATATATATATATATATATATATATATATATGTCCTAGATATGTCAATTGTAAAAATTATTAAAATGTTATTTGGGAATCAAGGAATAAAGTTTACATTTTCTATCAGAGAATGCAAGCAGAAGTGAAATTTTTACACAATTGTATAATAGGTACTCTGCTAGGAAATTTTAATTAAATTAAATTAATTATTATTATTTTTTTTACATTTTATTTTTTTATTTTTTTTCTCTCCCCTCTGGTAACCACTAGTCTATTGTCCATGTCCATGAGTCTCTGTTTGTTTGTCCTGTTCATTTGTTGCTTTTAGGTTTATATCCCACATATAAGTGATATCATGTGATTTTCAACTTTTCCTGTCTGGCTTATTTAGTTTAGCATAGTTATCTCAAGGTTCATCCATGTTGCCACAAATGGCAGTATTTTATCTCTTCTGGTAGCTGAGTAATATTCCATTGTATATATGTACCGCAGCTTCTTTAGCCAATCATCTATTGTAGGACATTCAGTAGGAAATTTTTAATATTAGTTATCCTTTAAATGTCAGAAGAATCCTCTGATACTAGTCCCCCTCCCCTTTATTTCATGGATGAGGCCCACTGAGATTTAAGTAATTTAACCTCAGGTTACACAGCAAATAAGTCATGGAACTGGCCTGCCAACTTGAGAATGACTTCCAAGCCTACATCTTCCCACTATATCCTTCTCACCGTGGCCTTACAAAGAATCAGAGGTTCCACTATACCCCCAATTACCAGTCTACTAACGTCACATGAAAGTGAGCTGTAATTCTGACTTTGTTGTTACTTAGTTGTGTTACTGAATAAACTGTTTCACTTTTCTGACTTCACTTTTCTAAATCTTTAAACCAAGGTCTTTGTGTCTTCTTGGGGTTTGGGGAATGGGGAGTTAATAATATGAGTCCGTGCCCCACCCTCAGTCAACCAGAGGCACCCCCTCTTCTATATGTGACATTTTGGACTTCTGTGTCAGACATCATTTGAAGGCACAATTTCTCTACTTAAAAAATTTTAAACTGTTGATCTGTATGATTTCCTCGGTCCTATCTAGCTCATTATTTCTTGATAGGTGTTGGTGCCCGCACAATACCTCCTTGTATTTTTCTCCTGAAAGGAAGGAAGGTATGGTCTGAGGCATCCGGTTCGTTAGTACCTGCTCCTTTCCATGGTAGGGTGCAGATGACAGCCATTAAAGTAGGAGGGAAGCAAACTCGTCCTGGGGCAGCCCTCTGTGTCTCAGGATGCTGAGAAGTCTAGATTCTTTCTCCATTACGGTTGGAGCATCCAGCCTGCCCCTTTTTCCTTGCAGCATAACTTTCAACAACCCAGCAGTGGGAAATTATAATACCAGGAATATGATAATAGTAAAAAAATACATTAGAATAGTGAAACATGAATTAAAATTTCTATATTTGCTTTCAGCATTGTTGGATTAGAAAATATTCCTTGGCAAGACACAAAATAACAGAGAGCAAGACTGAGCACCTTGCCACCATAGCTACGTTACCTGTGCCTTCCCCTAATGGCTTTTTTTCTTGTTTTGCCTGTACTGTTCATATATTGAAGTATCCAGTTGGTGTTAGTTCACTTGATGAGACAGTGATATTAACAAGGCCAGGGTCAAATCTTAAGGTACAGATGACTTTTATTTTAGTACATCTGGAACTTTGCAAACTGTTTTACAAAAATGTTTGTGTTGGTTAAAAGGGGACCCTATCAAATGAGTAGGGATTGCTCCTCCCAGCTACACTAGGAAAAAGCCATTTAGAGAGCTCTCACCCTTATGATGATGGATTGTTGAATATGTAAATTATGGCTCCTGTGGTTATCCTTGGAACAGCTGGCAAGGTGAACTTTGAGTTAGTCCTGGTTAAAATGAACAGAATTTAAAAAAGGAGATTGAGACCTTGTTTTAATTTTCTGTTTAAAGGAGAAATGAGTAGAGACTCTTTTTGTGGTGGCAGGTTGCCCAGAATTTGTTGGGAACAGACATTTGTATAGTTTTGGTTCTTATATCTAGATAGTTTTTTTTAAGGGGAGGCAGGGAATAAGTTTCTTTTATTACATTTAATTCTTACAAATATTTATTGAGTATTGGCTATGTACCCAATCTGCTAATCATGGCCTATAAGAAGCTAATGAACTTACAAGCAAGACAGCATTATTGCTAGGAGCCATTAAATAGAAGATGATGTGTAATTAAGTGCCAAATAATTGGCATAAATCTCATGAACAGATGACTGATTCCGTGTTCAAGATCCTGCACAGAGGAAGAAATCTGCTCTTATAAGGAGACAGACTGTTGAGCTCAGGAGCAGCACGGGACATCAAGGCTACGTGGTCATCATATTACAGACAGTAGAGGAGAGAGCAGAGCTGAGTGTGAAGGAGTAATCAGAGGGATGCTGATGTGTTGTGTGCCCTGAAGGATGGGTAATATTTGAATATATGGAAAGAATGGGGAGAACATTCTGTTTTAGCAGATGAGAGTGGTGTAGAGAACGGTAGAATATGACCAGGGGGAGATGTGAATTAAGGATAACCATGGAAGGCCTTTAGTATCAAGTCAGAAAGTTGCAATTTGAAGCATATATCCTTTATTTGACTGACTATTCCTTTCCTTTGGGGTCCCTGGTACCTTAAGTCTATCTGTGTTATTAAACCAGTTATTCTGAAAGATATTAATTTATTTACAGATTTTTCTTTCACTAAATGAAGCTGAGACTACACCTGGTTACTTTGATCAGAATTTGGCTGTTTTGAAATTCCACATTTATCAATTTACCTACTGTATTCATTGTGTGCTACTTTCTATATATAATTTGATTTTAACTACTTTATGTTGAATCTTCAAATTTAGATTCTTGTGATATCTTGTTCTCATCTCATATGCTGAGTGCAAAAGCCATAAAAAGTAATTCCTATTTAGCAATGCATTTACCGAACTCATAAAAAAGATTCAGTGAAAGGCAATTAAAATTCAACACCTACGTATCATTAATGTTACTGTGTTTGTCATTTACCTTCTGTTGTGGTCACAGTGTGTTACTCCACTGGTATATTAGCTTAGGAACTTCTTTTTATCTTCAGATTTGTGTTTTAAAGAGATGTTTTACCAGTTGTTCCTGCTGATTTTTCTTAGCTTGAGCTGTGGTTTTAGGGTATGAAGCTGCCACCTTGATGTTCGAGGTTCAGCAGTAACGTGTGTTGACACACATGGAGGCATCTCTAGGCCATCTGAGCTTTCCTAGCAAGCAGTGAAATGAAATTGAAATCTATAAGTCATTGGTGATTTTTTTCTCCTCTCCCCTCCCACTCATTTGCTCTGAACTTCTTTATTTCTATTGTTTACGATCTTTGACATCTGCTTTGTTCTGTGAAAATGTACCAGAAAATTACTGTCAGATACTTTTAATGCGTTGAAGCTGCTTTGAATGACTTGAATTAAAAGGAATATTTCTTAGATGAGTGAGAGCTTTGAATGCCTAACATGAGACCAGCAGGATTTTTTTTTTAACTTTAGAGGGTCTGTGAGCCCCCTGAAATTTCATGAAGTTTATATAAATATATGTCAGGTTGTTTGTTAAGAAACAATTGTTATTGTTTCGTAAGCAGGTCCTTGATGCCATAAAAAGTTAAGAACCACTTCTTGTCGACTTGAGTAACAGAAAAATCAGTGTAAAGATTATGTATTCTGAGTCCTACCTATACAGCAATCACCCTCAATCAACTACACCAATAAGATATTTACGATAAAATGACCTCTTTTAAGTAGTTTAGTTACTGAATCTATGTTGTCATAATTGTTTTTGCAAGATGTTACCTCATGCCGGAAAAGCCAAAGGGATCAATTTATACTCTGCGTTTCTTGTTTTCCATTTAAAGAATTATGATATATTTACTGTACAGAGACCACTTGCTATAATCTTTATAGAGAGTGGTAAAAATTGTTTTAGGTCCATATATCCATGGATTGCCTTACAAGTGAACATGATCATCTTAGTAAAGAATTAATGAACACCGTTAACTTCTGAATGCAGTGGTAATTATTGAGAATAGAAAATGTGAAATAAGAGTAAGTAGACAAAAATAGACATGGAGATATAAAGTGCAGCATAAGGAAAATAGTTAATATGTTGTAACAAACATGTGAGGGGGAAGAGGGGTTCTAGATTTAGTGGGGTGATCACTTGTGAGTTATATAGAGTTCTAATCACTATGCTATACAACACTAATATATTATTGTATGCAACTATAATAGAAAAAACTTATTGAATTGTATAATGTAAGTATGAGCAACTAATTGTCTATTATATTTAAATAAAGGGGAAAAAAGTAAGGAGGGAAGACAGTATGCAGTCATGACTCTATAGGGTCCTAAAGAAAAGTACAGACAATGCAGAAAGTCGAGGGTGGGCCCTGTGAACCAGTCAGATGTGAAGGGCTTCAGCGAGAAGTGTGATCTGAGCGGGGACAGGAGAGATAAGTAAGATGCAGTTGAAAAAGAGGAAATAACTATATGAGCGAAGGTCCAGAGAGGATTGTGTCACTTAAGGGGACACTGAGTTGACCAGTGGAGAGGTATCATGAAGGGTAGCGGCTCTCCTTGCCTTCTAGTCTTGTCTAGAAGCTGCTTAACCACTCTGTCCTCAGTTTTTTAATTATAGCATTCTTAATTTTATATAGTGTGTGTTTGTGATAGTTAAAACCCTAATACGAAGTGCCATCAAGAGAGCAGCATGGGATTATGGTGAGAGTGAGTGGCCAGATTGCCAGGGATCTTGAGTGAAGAGGTAAAGCAGGAGTTCGCAAACTGGCCTTAGGGTCAAATCCCACCCATCTCTTGACTTTGTAGATGTTTTATGGAAACACAGCCATGGAATAATTTACCATTGTCAGTGGCTTCTTTGGTTACAATAGCAGAGTTGCATATTTGCAGAGACCTTATAGCCCACCAAGCTTAAAATATTTACTATTTTGTCTTTCACAGAAAAAGTTTGTTGTCTCCTGAGTTAAAGAAATACAGCTTTAATTTAGTTACGTTGGGGATCCATTTAAAATTTGTTTTGTTTCCTTTGGGGGAAGGGGAGGCATGTGGGAGTGATAACAACAGCACCCAACAGAAAACTGTTTAGGGAGGACAAATCTAACAAAGTTGCTTTCAGTGGGGAGGATGTGAGTTTGTATTGAGGTGGACAGGCTGCGTAGGACTAGCAGTAAATTTCTAAAGCAATAGTACCTGCTTTAGAGGAGAGAGAGTAATAAAAATACATAAATTAAGGGATAAATGTGTGACTTTTAGAGAATAATAATAGTCTTGGAGACTAAAGATAAGGGAAATATGAGGACTCAACTATGGCACTAAACTGACAGGAGAGGTTGATGATGCATCTGAAATAGGAGCTCTCTCCCAGGAGCTGGTTTTTCAGGGAAAGTAGTCATTATGGTTTTGACATGTTGAATGGGTAACACGAGACATCTGTCAGATAGTGAGAAATGGTTGGTTCTGCTTTTTTTCTGCTTCCCTGGGCAGACCCAATTTTCAGGGGTAGTTAGCTGCCCTTAGTTGCTCAGACCAGGAAAGAGAGAACCTGTCTCCTCAGTCCAAGTTTCCTTCTTCCTGGTGGTGCCTTTCAAAGAATGAAGGCAAAGGGCTGGCGTGGTGAAATAATGTGGGTGTGTGACACCATGCTTTATCACTGGCAGTGACTTGACCTGCACAGGGCAAGGTACACAGAGGTTCTCTTAAGTATATTGGCTCAATTAGCACATCGTAGAAAACTCAGATCCTTCCCTTCCACTTGTAGGTGAGACACACCTACCTTCTAGACTCCTGGGACCACTCCGCAGTGAGAGCTAATTAGATTATACCTGAGCAGCTTCTAGCTGTGCTTTACTTTGTGTGTATGTGTTTTTTCTCATTATGTTGTCATTAGCATAATTGCTGTTATAAATTGAGGGGTCCTTTTGCAAAGACAGGTAGGAATGTAGCCTTGAGACCCTTAACTCTACTTGATAAGATTTCTTTTGTTTTGGCTTCCATTACTCTTGTAATTAAAAGGATACAAACTGGTTATCTTTTTTTCCCTCTCTGTTCTGCTATCACAGTCAGGACTGCAGACCCTGCCCCTGATGTCTGGACTGGCTTTACAGAGTCGCTTCTGGATTGCCTAAATCATTGGTATCTTCCCTTTCCCGTAGAGTAGTCTCCATCTGATGAGTACTTCCCACTTGACAGAAGTGGGAGGTGGACCAGAACCCCGCGGACATGTGGAATTATCAGGGTAGAACCATGAAGTTACCGGTGTAGAGTTTTACTTTCAGATACCATTTTGTCATTTTCAGTTACTCTTTCACGTGACTTTTCTAATTTTAATCTTACAACAACCCTGTGAGATAAATATCTTGTTTGCCCAGTTATTAATTGTTCAAATCACGATTCAAAATTAACTGCAAATTTTTGTTTTAATGAGTACAAAAGGGTAGAAAAAGAAGTTGACTTTTAATGAGATTTTTTTTTTTAAAGTAATAGGTGAAAGATGAGGCTCAGAGAGGCATGATTACTTGCCCAAGTCTCAAGGTAAGTAATCTAGCAAAGGCTGATTCCCACTGGGACCAGCAATATCAGTGAGTTCTTACTAAATATCTCCTATACGCTGGGCACTGTTTTGAGTGCTTTGTGAATATTAACTCATTTAAAATACTTTTGCCACCATGCTAGTTTGTTTGTTGGATGACAGACATTTCTTCCAAGCCCTTGCATTTTAGAAGGCAGAGAATACTAAGTGAGAAGAGCAGCGAGCTGAGAACGAATTCATCCTTGGTGCTGCCTGTAATGAAAGGGCAGAAGTTCCAGGAGCCAAGGAAACAGCAGGATGACCAAATAGGTGGGACCATACCCAGGACAGCTTATTGCCACATGAGCCAATGAGAGAGAGAGAGGGAGAGAGAGAGAGAGAGAGAGAGAGAGAGAGAGAGAGAGACAGAGAGACAGAGACAGAGACAGAGACAGAGAGACAGAGACTGAGAGATTCTAAAAGAAATTCTTCACTCTCCCTGCTCTTGGCTGACAGCACTGTGCTCTGCTGGAAGGCCTGGGTCTCCAGTCGTTCCGGTCCTGCTTCCCTGCCACCCAGCACACGGCGCCCTTACTGACCCCTACAGAGTGATGGAAAACTACATCTTACTCTAACGTGGTTGATGCAAGATGAGAGTGTTTGAGCAGAGTCTCTTACTGAAAGAAAATAAAAAGAAACAGCAAATAAATAAAGGGGTTTATAGGACAGAGAAGTATAATCCGAATTTAACTAAAGTTTAACCAGAAATCAGCTTGATGAGTGCAGCTCATAGGGCCCTTCTGGCTAGCTTCAGTTTCCCACTTAAATGCCATTTGGATAATTATCGACTTTTCTACTTTGAGGAAGATTCAGTTCTTCCTAGAATTTACTTTCAAATTTTCCCTTTGGGCACGGAGAAGGGACCCGCTCAGGTTACCTCTTTAGCCCAAGACTGCTTTCATTCTGCTCCATCACTGTCCCAGTGCCCTTGGGTTCCGGTTTTATCCTGGGCCCCATACACGAGGAGGGCAGTTTCCCACTGACCGTAAACATCCTCCTTGCCCATTACATGCAACCTGGTTCTATGCCATCTCGAACTGACCTTGTGGTTTGACATTTGTGCTTCCTGAGTATCTCAGTGACGGATAAAGCAATGAACAAAAAGAATACAAATCACTGATCTCTGGAGGTTTTTCGTTTTGGTCAGTGAGGCTTCTATTTTGATTACATTCTGAATAATATTAATTAGCCAATTGTCAATACAGGATTCTACCTAGGATAATATTGGAAGTAACCAGACTATTCAACAATAACTAAATTATATCACTAAGTAGCATATTATGTTTTCATTAAAAATGTTTACATGGTTTACATTAATACTGTATAATAAGTTTTACTGTAAGTTAACACAAACAATTAACACTGAGAAAAAGTTTAAATTCCCAAAGTATGCTAGAATAAAAGACAATAAGGGAAGCATAACCCAGTGAGAAATACTGTTTCACATTGTTCTGCATACTCACATTTAGGCTGCCAACTAAATTCCTCCTTCTTCCATTTTCTTTTTTAAACTTCGATCTCCTTATCTTCTATTTGTATGTAGGCCAGGAGGCCTAAACTCTATGCTTTTCACTTATAAAAAGGAGTTAATAACCTCTGTACCCCTGAATTAAGGTAAAGATGTTTTCCTCAAAAAATTAACAGAAAAGGAGTAGTGGCTTTATGTTTCATACTGGATCTATAGTAAGAATATTTTGATCATTTTGAGTAACAAATAACTTGAGAAAACATTAACTTTAAATAACTACAGGTAATGTTAGTTGGGATGCTACAGAGTTCACTAAAATGGGTTATAAAAGAGGGAGAGAACAAACTGAATATACATTGAGTAATTGTTCCTGGGCTAATGGTCCTAGAGTTGTAAGTGATCCTAGAGTTGTCACTGTAAGCCATCTTCATAAAGATGACTTTTAAAGGTCACATGCTAAGTGGTTACATTGAGGTCACCCAAAGTGGATGGATACTGTGGGCCAGGATAGAATTTCCAGTTACAGCATCACGCAGATTCAAAAATTGCTCTCTCAAGACAGAACTGAAGATGTGCTGTATCCCAAAGAGAGACTCCAATGGTAGCACAGCTCCTAATGACAAATGGCGTGTGTGTGAAAAGCTCAAATGAAATAGCTCTCTGAAATGTAACTGAATGAAAGGAAGTGTTTTTGTTTTATGTGATATGTGATGTTATATATGTGCAAAATTAAAAATTAATAAAGAAAATATTATGAGAAGCTACTTATTTGATCTGCATCCTAAAAATGATATATTTAAAATTTTTTTGAATTCTAAAATATCATACTAAATTGGATAACAATTAGTATGCTTGCCTGTTTGTATTATTTTGTTTAAAATGTTTGAAAAATAACACATTATATCAAATAATTCACCTACAGCTTGTCATTTCTAAACTAAAGGGACAATGCTAGTGACACTGATGTCTAGAATTGCATTACTCGTTTGAAATTTTGTTCTTAATGAATAATTTTTTGTTTCTCTTAAAACTTTATAAAATTTGTACCTGAGATTTGTTTTAATCAGGTATGGTAAGACATACAGACGCAGAACTAATTATCAGGAAGGGAGATGTCTATACCCACAGAGCCCTAGAACAGGAAGTATGACACACCTTCAGGGCCCCTGGGGAAGGAGACAGAGGGGCCGGGGGAGAGCACGGCCCAGTTAATGGAGGTTTTGCAGGAAGGAATGAGTAACACATGATAGATGCCTGAGTAAGGTTAGGATTATATAGTTTGAATAATTCCATGGATTCTGATACATAGTTTTTATAATTTCATGGGTTCCTAGTTATCCAGTATCAGTACCCAGTACCAGGGGTCTTTTAGAGACGGGAATATTGGCTAGTGTGAGATTGATGAAGGAGATGGTTGGGGTGGGGCTCTGGATTGGTTGGTTTGTATATCAAAAGTGCACTCTCCCGGGAGTCCTGCAGTCTCTGGAAATAGCCAGCCCCAGGAGGGGCTGCTTCTCCAACATTAAGGTTCCAAATGCCAGAGCATCAATCAGAAAATAAGAAGATATAGTCAATCCAGACTTTATGTTAACATTCAAAGTATTTTATAATTTAAATTTTATACTTTCTTCATTGAAAAACATTGGTCGCAGTTGGTGGATATACTTTTACTTATGAAATATATCTTTAAATTTTAATGAAAAAGTACATTTTATAAATCTAGCTCTTTTTGACTGGTTCAAGCTGTCAATAATATTACTAGAAAAACAATTTATTAAATTTACAGAAGAGGTATAAACAGAATATTGGTTTGTGAGTTTTTAATGATCCTCTCCTCTGAATGTTATGGATATTATCTATCCTTCAAGGATAATGTCCGCTTTGATAGATTACATTTCAGAAAACAACAACAAAAAAATAAAACAGTTGAGGACTTCAGGAGAGCACTGCTAACCCAGTTATGGACTGTTTCTGTATGCATACCTTTTTAGAGATGGTGCCCGTAAGAGACTAGAATATATATAACAACTACAAGTTTGGGTTTTACTTTTTGAAATGGCGAGTTTCAGGGTGTCAGTCAAAGTGTTAATTAAAGTGCTAGACATTTGGAAATGAGACGTTTGTGTAGTTGAGACATACTTATTTCCTCACATGGACTAGTAGTTGTAGTTAAGGGGTCATAGCCTTGGTAATCACCCTCATTTTATTAAGCACCCTCACTCATGTATTTGAGTTTTGTTTTGTTTTGTTTTGTTTTGTTTTGTTTTTCCTCCTTTTAACATTAGCTTAGCAGGACGCAGACTGGAAATGACGAATTCAGAGATTGGAAGACAGTAAGCTGGAGAAGCAGCATTTTAGTGCTGTCGCATCATTCGTTTGACTCTTTGTTCTGTTTGTAGTAAGACAGCGTAGCTACTGAGAGTCGGGAAGCGGTATATGTTGCTTTTTCCTGTTTGCCACAGGGTCATCCACTGCCTTTGACTTGGTATTGGACAGGATGTAGGTGCAGAAGACATAACGGAAAAGTCATGATAAATAGCAATAGCCCAGCCCTCAATTTAGCCTTCGAGGTTAAGGGTGGCAGCTTCAGCTCTAGTCCTCTTTGGTATTCTAGGCATTGGAAGGAAGTGGTCAGGGGTAGCAAAAAGGGTGCATTCCCCTGTTTTTCCCCTTTGAAGGAGCTTTCTTAGATGGCATGCCCAACAACTTCAGCTTACATCTTACAAGGAATTAGTGACCGATGGATTAGTTCATGTTTGTATGAAGCCAACAAAGGTTGTCCTTCCTGCTTTTCCAACGAACTCTGGAAAAATAGCACTTCTTGGAGAAGTTTTTGAAAAGGGAGGAAGCTGACAGTTTTAGTTAAAAAATACTACTAAATAGTAATGATAATAATACTAAAAGTCATGATGATTATAATGATAATAAAATTTGTGGTATTATCATTGAGCTTTTATTACATACTAGTTTCTAGTGCTTTTTTACATTTATATGCATATTCATTTATTCTCAGAGCCCCATTGTTCATTTTTTAAAATGAGGAAATTGAGCCCCTCAGGGATTAAATGACTTGCTTAAGGTGACATAATTAGGAAGTGATGGGGTCCAGATTACAAGTCTGGATCGTGTGCTTTAACCGCATTTTTATACTGTTCTATTAATTTGAAAAATCTGTAGCTCAGAAACAAGGACACTAAAGCTGAAAGGTATAAAGCCATTGGCCCAAGGTCACTTAAGCAGTGAGCACTCAACTTCCTCTCTGGGGTGTTGTCACCACCCACCATGTGGGTATGCTTTCTCTAGGTGCACTCTACCTTTCTTTTATATTTGGGCGTATCTTCCTGAGAAGTGGCTATTTTTGGCTTGCTGCATGCCATTCTAAATCCTGAAAATTACGTTTCTCTTTTAGAATTCTTTTACTTTATAAGGAAACTCTCAGGAGGCAATATAGCTTAGTGGTCAAGAAGGTGGACTTTGCAGCCTTATTGCCTGTGTTCGAATCCTGCCCATGCCAGTTTTAGCCATGTGATCTCAGACAAGTCACATACTCCTTATGTTTCAGTAGTCTTATCTGTAAAATGGGTTAATCACAGTAGCTATCCCACAAGTTTGCTGGTAGAAACAGGTAAGTTAATACGATGGAGCTGCCTAGCGAAGTACCTGACAGACATGTAGTAAGCATTTTATAAATATTTTATATTATATTAATACATTTTCCAGCACCTATTAGGCACTCAGTAAGTATATGTGGAATGAATGAAAATAACCATCAATTGCTTTGTGTTGTTGGCTTCTGCTTTTTACACTGGTTAGAATATTTAGGTTATAGAAGATGAGTTATTTTTAATGTTTATGTTAACCTCCATTACCAGGACTAAGGACCGATATTACATTATGCTATTTATCTTGTGCTATTTTTCAGCTCACTTTTCTCATCTACAAAACTATTAGTTTTACATTTTGTATTTTTATTAACATTGCATTGAAAGGTATTGCGTACATCCATGGTACTATTAGTGATGTAAAAATTTATGCCATCATATTTAAAAGTAGATGTTAATGACTTTGACTCTTTTCATGACACATTTTCTAGTAACAGCAGCCACCCATTAAATCTTAATTTAATTACAGAAATGATAATGTAATCATCGATGAAGTGACTTTAGATGCCAGCGTTGTGTAGCAGTGGGATGAGAACTGGCAAAGCAGGCTTTTTATCCTCCTGCAGCAGTTTTTCAACATTATATGTGCTTTTGCCTTTTCCGGCTAAATGACCCAAGGATTAAAACCCCTTTAAAGGGAAGCCGTCTATCTCCTTTCACGTGTGTCATTCTCGAATCAGAGAGAATGCTGCATAATACTGAGATGACAGCCCCACCTCTGATGTCACCGAGGATGGTACAGTCCTCTCGGAGCCTTTGCTGGGGTTCGTGCTGCTGCACTGGGGAAATGGTTACATTAAAGCTAACTCCCGTCATCTCAGTTATCTCCTTGGAAGTAGTTTTCACAAATATAGAAAAGCCCTACTGTGGTTGTTTTCGGTAAGCTACCCAGGTGGAGAGCGACAGAGGCAGAAGGAGGGCGAGCGAGCCAGAGAACAGGCTGCTTGGAGCCTTTGTGAGAGAGGGACTCAGGCGGCAGCTCTTCCAGGCGAGGGTTCCTAGTGCTCAAAGTGCTTCCATTGACATCACCGTGTGCGGTGCAGGGCACAAGGGGCTGCCAGGAAATTTGAAACTAATTTGCTTCCAGTTGACTAGAACAGCAGATTTTGAATTAGCCGGCTGGCTTCTTTTTCTAGCTAACTTTTCTCAAGCGTTAAGCTGATGAACTGGGCATTTTCTATGATCAATGGGTAACTGCTGGAGCTACAGTAACCTCTGTGAGTAACCTCTATTTGTAGGTCTATGCAGGCAAATCTTTTTTATATATATATCTATCTCTTGTAAAATGCTGCTGTGAAATGATCCGTCTGTATTATTGACTGCTTTTGCTTACTAGTCTTGTCTTTTGACCATCCCAGTAGGAAACTCCTGGGGCTACACCAGGTTTTGCTGAATCTTGACATAGAGAAGAGCATACTGCATTTATTCAGGATGCCTACGCCAACTGTTCCTTAATTCCCCAGTCATCAGAAAGCTGCCACCTCCCCTCCGAATGCTTTTGCCCAGTACCTGGCACGTTTATTTTAGCATCTGATGTTGGATTTTCTAAAATTCTTATTTTTAAATAGAAAGCAGAATATTGTTCTTACCTGTAATTTTATTTCCTTTCATTGTTTTTGTTGTTGTTGTTCAACCAGCTTTCCGGGGAACACAGAATCCTATCATCCTGTTTCTGCTCCCTGTTTTTGATGGATTACATAGAAAGAAAGAAGAAAACAGGCTACCCCTATAGTTTTAGAAAGATAACATACTGTGGCACTTGATGGGAATAGGGGAGGAGTTTCTCTTAAAGAGCTCAAACTCTTTTCCATCTGTGTGCCTGAAGTATGGCTCTGTCTGAATAGCCTGGGAGAGACTGAGGTTAGCAGGTAGCACCTGAAGTGTTCTGTGAACACATGGGGCTGAGGTATCCTTTCCTGGAAGTTTATATGGGTGTTTCAACTCAATTTACATATGGAGTGTGTGTTTCCTGCCTGCTGAAATTGTCACTTTTAGAGTAATTCAAGATTTATTTCTCTCTCAACAGGGAGCTTGACTTTAAACTTTCTATAAAATTTGCATTTTCGGGTATACTTGGAATTATTGCTCATGTGACTGTGTAGCCTGAATCCTTAGCAAAACTGTGGATTTCTTATTGAACATGAAAAGTACAGAATGCAAATGTGGTGGATTAGCTGAGGTGTATTATAGACTGGAGGCTGAGTGAGGTTGTTTACCACTGCTCCTAACATCTGTCTTAACACAGCAGTTTAGAGAAGTCCACAGATGTAGTAAATCATCACTGCTGGGAACTACAGCTGCTTGTCAGTCATGATTTTTAAAATATTGTACAGTATTTAAAACACTGATTTCATTTAAAAACATTAGACTGTAAAGTATATAAAATTTCTATTAGTAATATTAATACTGTTGTGTCCATATCATCTTTAGCAGGAGAACCTGCTATAGACAAGATTATAGAGTTATTTAAAGGTTTAAACTTTTTTTGCTTTTTCAAATAAAAACAAAAAGTTCAGTGACAATAAGATAAATTTGAAAATTGGGTTTTTTAGAGAGTAGAGTGGTGCTTACCAGGGCCTGAGGAGAGAAGGAAATGGGGAGATTAGGGGGTACAGAATTCAGGTTGTGAGATGAGTAAATTCTGGGGTCTAATGCACAGCATAACAATTATAGTTAGTGATATTGGATATTGTATATTATGATATACTTCCTAGCTGCTGAAAGAGTAGATCCGAAATGTTTTCATCACAAAAAAAATGATAATTATGTAACATGATGGAGATGTTAGCTAAAGCTATGGTGCTAATTTTGCAATCTATAAACTTATACAATGTTGTATGTCAATTATATCTCAATAAAGCTGGAAAAAAATTAAAAATAAAATTGGGTTTTTAAAAGTATGGATTCCTAAACAGGAGGAAATAGTAGAAAATGGATAGAGGAATAACTCTGATCAGAGGCGATAAGGCTGAAAGAAGAAGCACAAGGTGTGGATATAAAAGGAAACAAAAATTGTGGGAGGTGGATGATAGATAAAAGTGAAGAAACCTACTCTTTGAAAAAAGGAAACCAGCTTTAAAAAACAATGATTTTAAAGATAAGCATAAAGTTACTTCTTAGAGGTTAGTGTTTTTTCTTCATGATGAGTAACAGTACTCAACTTGCAGAGACTTTGGTTTAAAATTAGTGGGATGTTCCCCCCTCTCACTCACTGTACCTCCTCTGTGCTGTATGTGGTGCTGCTCCTCAGCTTACAGAGAGCTTCCTCTGAACTTGACCGGAATGGTAAGCTAGTATTATTTCCCCAGGGATAAGCACTGAGAGAAAAATTGGGTTTCTAATCATTAGGATGTGAAATTTAGTTTGAGGTAAGCACAGCTGTAACTATTAATCACTTGGGGAAAGCGTGTTCAATTAATGGAACAGTCTGTACGTGTGTATATGCTAATAGCTTGGGTAGTGGTTAGCAGATCTTTGCAGAATGTACATACCTTAAATACCTGTGCTTTTGGACAGTTATTAGTGGCCAGCATCCTCAACTACATACTGTAGCTTTTTATTAGGGTAAAGAGCCTGTACCAAAATATAATGTGCTTAGATTACTCATTTAGTAAAGTCTCATTACTCATACTCGTTTTCTGTTATTTTTATCATACTGAATACATTTTCTATTGCTTAGAAAAAATGGATTCAATTATTCTCGTGTGTGTGTGTGTGTGTGTGTGTGTGTGTGTGTGTGTTAATATAACTTTTTCTGTTGCATTTTAAATCCAAACTGTATGTATCACTGTGTTACTGGAAGAGATTCTTGCTTATCGGGCATAAAAACATTCATTATTATAATTCACAGTTAAGGATTATAGTTACTTATAGGTGATATGCATTTGAGAGTATTTTTTAGCTGTGCAAGGCTTGCTTACTTTCTATATTTGCTTTGTAAATTAGACCTTTGTCTTCCAATTTTTAAATTGATTTTATGAAATTTTAGACTAAAAGGGATAAAGTGGTTACCCTTCTGTCTATGGGCCTGAATTCCTTCCTGACAAGTCAGGGAAAATGCCTTTAAGCTTGTTTCTGTAAATTTTTCAGTTTTAGAAAAGCTTAAGAATTTATAGTTCTCTTATTATACCGATTATGTAAGTTGTAATG
This sequence comes from Macroglossus sobrinus, assembly GCA_004027375.1. Taxonomy (NCBI): domain Eukaryota; kingdom Metazoa; phylum Chordata; class Mammalia; order Chiroptera; family Pteropodidae; genus Macroglossus; species Macroglossus sobrinus. Next base: position 320,511 of record PVKZ01000424.1, on the reverse strand, counting down.
TGTTGCTGACTGATAATCATCATGGAACAGGGAGTCCAAGGACATTATTGCATTTATGAACAACTTACATGGAAAGGAGAGAAAACAGGTTTTTAGTGGGTATGATAACCGTGACATAAAAGACTGAGAATCTGTTGAATCATACTCATAGAAAATAGATTATAAACACGTAGTACAGTCTCAGAAGTGCCTCATCAGAGTGAATTTGCCTATGCATTTTTATTTTACATGTAATATATCCAATGACACAAACACTAAAAATTGAAAAACCTTTCCCTCATCCCTTTTCCTATAAGGTCCAATGTAATTTCTTCAAGGCTATGTGCAGATGTTAATGTACTAATTAACATCTAATGCACAGGTTTACATTGCACTTATTTTAGGATTTTTGGTCTTTTTGTATAAGTGTAGAGTCATGGGCCATTCATTGTGGGAGAAATTTACTATTAGCTAAACAAATTTAGTATATTTAAAATAGAAATTTACTATGGTCACAGTAGAGGTGATTCTTTTCCTCTCCTAATAAGGATCCCAGAGTGATTGGAAGGCAAACCAGACCAGAGTGAGCAAGACTTTCTCTTGGTAGGAATGAGGGACGGTGTGTTTTCTTCAGTTGTCTGTTTGATTAAACATTTGGACCTTTCAGTGAGGAGATAGGAACTCTTGAGATTTTTTTTTTTTAATAAAAAAGTAGGCATTTAAATGTAGTCAGGACAGCGTCTAAATATTATTGTTTTCTGGAGAAGTGTTTCTCATACTTTAATGTGTAAACAGATCATCTGAGGTTCTTTTTAGAGATACAGGTTATGATTAGGAAGGTCTAGGGTAGTACCTGGGATGCTCTGCATTTTTAACAAACTCCTGGGGGATACTTGTGTTACTGTCCCAAAGCCACACTAAGTAGGAAGGTTCTGGAGCAGTGGTTTCAAATAGAAATTTCTTTGATTGTAGAAAAATGTTAGATATCTTTGTGATGCAATATGGTAGGCACTAGCTACATATGGTATTGAACACTGGATTTTCAACTTTCTTTCAGTTTAATTAATTTACATTTACATACCATATGTGGCTTTGGTGACCATATTGTACAGCATAGAATTTAGAGACTAATATAATCAATTGAAAAATTTATGCTTGATGGCAATAACCTATATAGGATCATGCTGAATTTTAGAGCTGTGACCAAGGTTGTCTCCATTTAACTTTACCACTGCCTGACCTTTGTCTGCTATAGACATGTATGCACAAGCAGAGTTGCTGGATTCCATGCTCCCTGGCGGCAAGAGCCATGTTGACCTCGTTTGCTGCTCTGTTTTCCAGTGTTCAACACATACTTGGTGTACAGTAAAAGCTGGCCGAGCAAATGGAGAAATTAGCTAGCTCTAAAGTGTTAGCTAGCTCCCTGTGTTTCCAACTTTCTATTCAAGCCTGTACTTGGGAATAGAGGACATAACTTGGGAGGCACTGACATGTAGTATTTTGCTTTTGTTTTGGGAGGCTTCTTTTTGTTTTGAGGTTCCATTAAATGATATCTTGTTGGTTATAGGACATCCTTTATTCACTGATTCAAAAGATATATCCATTTTGCAAGGTACTGTTGCTCTAGGCTCTTAGAGATATAATGGTGAAGAAAGCAGGCAAGTACTTGCCTTTTGGAGTTTACATTCTAGAGGCAAAAAAACAACTCAAGTAAAAAAACCCTTTGCCTAAAAACAGTTGGGCCCAATTTCACATCTCAGCTTCCTGTGACCCAGTATGCACTAGACTTGCCAAATAGTTCTTGTTATTACTAGTAGTATTTTCTTCAATTATTTTTAAAGGTGTGTGCTAGCCATAGTGGAAGAAAACCTATTTCACTTACTGGTCCAGGGTTATTCTCAGAAGGGCCGTGACCTTTCTAAAGCCCAGCTTATGGGCACACTCATTTCTCCATGATTTGTGGAGTTTTTTTTTTTAAATTGAGGTGTAATTTTTATGCAATATTACATTAGTTTTGACTATACAATATAATGTTCAATATTTGTTTAAATTGTGAAATGATCACTGCAATAAGTCTAGTTAACATCCATCACCATACATAGTTACAATTTTTTTTCTTGTGGTGAGAACTTTTAAGATCTCCTTTAGCAACTTTCAAATATGCAGTACAGTATTGTTAACTGTAGTCACCATACTGCACAATACATCTATATGGCTTCATATTTTACAATTAGAAGTTTGTACCTTTTGACCCCTTTTACCCATTTCACTATCCCTACCCTCTGCCTCTGGCAACCACCAATCTGTTCTCTATATCAATGAGCTTGTTTATTTATTTATTTTTTAAAGATTCTACATATAAGTGAGATCATACAGTATTTATCTATCTTTGACTTATTTCACTTAATGTAATGCCCTTAGGGTCCATCCATGTTGTGGCAAATGTCAAGATATCCTTTTTTATAGCTAAATAATATTCCATTGTGTATATACAACACATTTTATTTATCCATTCATTCATTGACGGACACTAGGTTGTTTCTGTATCTTGGCTATTGTAAATAATGCTGCAAAAAACATGGGGGTGCATATATTCTTTTTGAGTTAATGTTTTCCTTTTCTTTGGCTATATACCCAGAAGTAGGATTGCTGGATAATATGGTAGTTCTAGTTTTAATTTTTGAGGAACCTCCATACTAGTTTCCATAGTGGCAGCATCAACTTACATTCCCACCAGTAGTGCACAGTCCCTGTCCTCCACAACCAACACTTGTTATTTCTGTGCTTTTGAACATAGCCATTCTAACAGGTATGGGTGATATGTCATTATGGTTTTGATTTGTATTTCCCTGACGATTAGTGATGTTGAGCATCACTAATTTTTTTCCATGTACAGTTGACCCTTGAACAAAATGGGGTGATGGGCGCTGACCCCCTTCACAGTTGAAAATCTATATTTAACTTTCGACTCCTCCAGATCTTAACTACGAATAGCCTACCAAGAACATAAACAGTTAGATTAACATATTTTATATGTTACACGTATTATGTACTCTATTTTTACAATAAAATAAGCTAGAGAAGAGAAAACGTTATTAAGAAAATCATAGAAAGAGAAAATATGCTTACAGTATTTGCAATTAAGAGGACCACACAGTTCAAAACCATGTTGTTCAAGGTTCTTTTGGGCCATTTATATTTCTTCTTTGGAAAAATGTCTGTTTAGATCTTCTGCCATTTTTAATTGGATTATTGAGGGGTTTTTGCTATTGAATTATATGAGTTTTTAAATATATACTTTGAATATTAACCCCTTATCAGACATGTGATTTACAAATATTTTCTCCTATTTAGTAGGTTGCCTTTTTATTTTGTTGATAATTTCCTTTCCTACACAGAAGTTTTTTAGTTTGATGTTGAAGAAAATTTTTTTTGATTCCATTTCATTATCTTAAAATCCTGTATCTGTGTTCCAGAAATGGATGGCTATTTAATGTACAGCCCAAAGCACTCCTAAAATTGATCTTGTTAACATTCAAAAGTATCCCATTTCTTTCTCGGTATATTAAATCAAAAGAAATTTTTTAGAAATTTAGTAAGTTTGGTTTATCATAGGAAAAGCATCTTTACCAAACAACAGGAAACAATTTGTGAGGAATCTGACCAAATACACAAAGCAGTAGATGAGATTTCTATTAGAAAGGGACAACTTCTAAGGGAATATAAATAGATAACCTCAAAAGTATATATATTTCATATAAGTGTGAAAAGCTCTTCTCTCTCCCCACCGTCCCTCCTACACACTTTACATTTTCATTCCTTAAAGGGGGTAGATAAATGCAGCAAAACTATGAGCTCTTATTAATTTAGATTCTACTAGTGTGTGGTTATATTTAGGTAAGTGCTAAACTTCTTTTTTTATACTTAGCAAATCTCTTTGTCACAGATATGAGACCAAATTTGGGCAGGACTAATTCAGTAAGACTTTCTGGAGGAGTAATTGCTATTTCAGTTTTCAGTTGAATTCTTACATTAGTAATAGATGTAGACTGACAGAAGGCAAAGAGAAGACTTTAGAAGTTAGGTAGCAGAGCCCACAGCAGTTGGCATAGGCAGAGCAGTGGCTTGGAAGCCTGTTGAAATTAGAGAGGGACCGAAGGTGTGAGTGATAATGGGTGTGGATACTGGGTGGAGTGGAAGAAGAAGCAGCCCTTGCACCTTTGTTCCATCCATTCTGCCTTTGTCCTGGCTCAGGCCCTTGCTCACCTGTGCTATTGCCAGCAGCCTGTGTTGTTACTCCTGAATCTATTATGCTTGTACTTTTTCCCCTGTGCACCCTTCACATGCTGCCAGTGTGAGCTTTCCATGCTAAACAGACTTTTCATGCTTTGGCAATACTCAGTTATGAATCCTTTGTGTTCAGTACATAGCAAGTAATTAATAAATGTTTGCTTAATTGAGTAAATTTGGAAATGATTGGCATTTAATAGAAAGTATGGCTCTGTTTTAAAAGGGAGCAGAAAAAAATCTTAAAGTAAAAGAAGCATTTGGTCTTTTTTTTTTTAATCTCCCTAAAATAAATAGTCCCATTTTTTTTTAAATATAAGGAATAAATCAGAAATTCTAAAGAAGAAGGTTAGGATTAATATTTTAGAAAGATTTGTTTGTTGTTAAAGACAGCTCAAGTGGTGACAAGAAATGCAAACAACAAAAATAAACTGTTCTTGCCTTCTAACAAAGGGGCGCCTTATCAGAAAAGAAGGACTTGATGTTATGCTGAAGCCTGTGCCTGTGACCTTTAGGCTGTTTCTACCCAGAAGCCACCACTGCAAGAGCTTTCCATTCTTTATTATGCTTGGTAATATTACTGCTCTTAGAAATGAAGGTCCGACGACTCAGAGACCTCTTAGTTTTCCCTAGGAATTTACTCCTGAGAAACAAAAGCCCAGGAATGTAGTCCTGACCTTTAATTCTCATGTAATACTTTATTGCACTTTTGACCAACCTTGGTCAAGTCATTTAGCCCCTTAGAATGCTTATTGCCCCTGGTCTATGCTAGTCCTTATTTACTTAAAAAAGTAAATAAAACCTATTAGAACAGTCTTTATTAGAACAGTAAACTTGAAACAGAAGAACTGATTAGAATAGTCAAGCAAGCTTTTCACGCAGGACAGATTTGCCCTTCTCCCTTTTCTCTCTTTTCTTTGACCAGTTGCCAAGTTGTTATATGAAGACACCACACACGTTGGCCCACAATTGATGCATTTGCTTTCTGTTCTGTGAGGTACATTTAATGAAGTAATAAAAACAGGGTAGAGAAATAATTTAATTTTTTGGAGGCTCCTTTTCTTGATTTCTTCGTGTCTATTTTTTTGGGGGCCAAGATGCTAGTGTTTATTTTAGAGGTCATTTATGGATGGTAATTTAAACTATTAGAACAAAGTGGGTTCCTAACTGATAAAGTTTAACTTTTCTCTTTGTTGAGTAGATTTCACTACAGTAAGTTTTGGTGTTAAATTTACACATGGCTTCAGTGGTCACTATGGAGAATTTTGTTTAAACACTTCATGATAAGTTAAAAATTGTAGCCTTTTGAAGCTTTAAAATTTGAGCTAACATCATGTTTACTTATTTAATGTATATGTACTATATGTAATGTACAGCTAAAACTATTTTGACATTTGTAAGGAGGAGAGTGACTTCTTTCAAGGCTGGTGATTTAATTAAGCAGAAGGAGATTTCAGTTAGGTCTTGAAAGGTGAAAATAAATGGATCATGTAGAGACAGGAAGAAAAAGTATGTCACATGGAGAAAGGAGGCTGAACAAAAGCAAAGGAGTATGAAGCTCCAAATACACATATAGTTAACTTTATTTCCAATATATATTGAGAGAACCTTTTCAAGGTATTCATATGCTGCCCCCCTTCTTCAGTTAGAGAAGCAATGGTATAACATTTGACAAGGGAGTAGAGGGAGAGAAAGAGAGAATAGATTGGGAAAGATAGTTTGAGACTGAATTATGGATCCTAACTTCTAGATCAAGGAGTCTGAACTTTATTTTAGACTTTATTCTACAGGCAATGGGAAACTATTGAAACCAACCTAAAATTTTGTTTTAGGAAGGTTATTATATATAAGATGAAGTAGGGAAATGAGGCTGGACATTAGATAACCATTTCAGGAGGTTTTTTTTTTAATTTCAGGGGGACGATTGAAGACCCATCCTAGGGTACCTCACTGCCAATAATGGTGGGAAGGGGAGAGATGTAAAGCATAACAGAGGCAGAATAGACAAGTTCTGATTTGTATTTGTTGTGTCATGTTGGTGATAAGTACATCATTTCTTTGAGCCTGTTTGCTCAATTATGTTAAGTTGCTGTATACTTCTTAGGTTCCTTTAACCTTTGAAATTTTATATTCTTATGATCCTCTTGTTTTTGTACAAGTATACTGTAGCTTAGAGAAATAATAAAAAACATTATAAACTCTAAAGGAAATATTTTCCAATGTGGACTAAGTACTTCTCTAATCACTTTAAGCTATTTTGTTGAAGAAAGAAATGTGTTTTTGGATTGCTCACTTTTTTTTACTTTCATTGCATATTAACAAGAAATTTATAGCTTTAAAGTGCTGAAGAAACGAAAAAGTCCCTTGAGTGATTAAGGGAGAGAAAACTGTTAAAAGGCTAAGAAAGGTGTAAAAAAACATAAACAAATGCCATATAGAGTACTTTCTAATTCATTTCATAAAGTCAGCATTACTCTAGCACCCAAACCAGACGAAGATAATACAAGTGCAGACCAATATTGCTTATGAATATGGATGCAGAAATACTAGAAAGCTAAATCTAGCAACATATAAAGAGGATTAGACAGCATGAGCAAGTGGGATTTATTCCAGGAATGCAAAATTGGTTCAGTGTATAAAAATCAATTAATGTAATGTACAGTTTGCTAGAATAAAAGAAAAATCCCACATGGGCATTCCAATTGACAGAGCAAAGGCATTTGATAAAATTCAACATCCTTTCATGATAAAAACACTTGGCAGACTAGGAGTAGAAGGGATCTCTCTCATCAGGATATAGGACATTTGTCAAAAATCCACAGCTAACATCATACTTGGTCGTGAAAGACTGAAAACTTTCTCCTAAGATGAGGAACAAGACAAGGGCATCTGCTCTTTCTACTTCTATTCAGCGTTGTACTGCAGATTCTAACCAGGGCGGTTAGGCAAAAACAAAACAAAACAAACGAAATAAAAGGCATTCAAGTAGGAAAGAAAAAAGTAAAACTATCTCTGTTCACAGATGACATGATCTTGTTTATAGAAGGGCCTCCTAAGGAATTTACAAACAAACTATTAGAATAATAAGTTATAATAATAATAAGTTCAGCATGGTTGCAGGACATAAGTTCAATATGCAGTAACCAATTGTATTTCCACATGCTAGCAGTGAATAATCTGAAAATGTAATTTAAAAAAACAATTCTACTTGTAATAGTATTAAAACACTTGATAGAATAAATTTAGTCACTAGGGAAGTGTAAATCAAAACCACCAGTGAGGTAGCATTTCACACCCACTAGGAAGACCGTATCAAAAAGACAATAATGGAACCCTCACATGTTGCTGGTAAAATGGTGCAGTTGCTTTGGGAAACTTGCAGTTTCTTGTAACATTAGACATGGGGTTACCATATGACCCAGAAATTCCACTTGTAGGTGTATCCTACCAAGACAACTGAAAATAAATGTAGACGTAAACACTTGTATACAAATGTTCATTGTTCTTAATAGCCAGGAAGTGGAAACAACACAAATATCCATCAGCCAATGAATGGCTAAAGCAATTGGTATATCTGTACAACGAAATATTATTTGATAATTAAAAGGAATGAAGTTCTGATACATGTTACAACATGGATAAACCTTGCAAACATTGTGCTAAGTGAAAAAAGACAAACACAAAATGCTACATGGATATATGGAATATTCTGAATAAGCAAATCCATAGAGACAGAAAGTAGATTGGTAGTTACCAGGGGCTAAGGAGACAGGGCAATGGGGAGTGATAACTTATGGCCAGGGGTTCTTTGGTGGGGGGAGGGGATGATGAAAATATTCTAGAATTAAATAATGGTGATGGCTGCACAATTTTGTGAATATATTAAAAACCACTGAATTTTAAAAGGGTGAAAAATTAAAAGACTGTGACATTCTTTACTGAAAAATTAAAAATGTCAACATGTCATCCTAGATAGAGGGATCTTTTTAACTGTCCTCCTTTTCAAAATCAAGGTTGGAAAAGTTGTTTCTTCTTAAGATTTCAACAAGCCACATCCTCTTAGTTCTGTCTTGTGAAGGTATTTTGTGTACTGTCATCTCAGAGATGTATTTTTTGGATTCCATCTTGATTCACATTTAATTTAAAAAATATTTTTCAAATGATTTTAAAAATGGAATATGAAAACAGTGTGTGCTCTTGAATGTATTACTATTTCTCTGATTTCTCCTGCTGCAGGATAGCATATGTTAACTCGCGTTTCCAAGTCACCTCATTTTCTGCGTGTTTGGAATCAAGTCTTCGATGTTGTTTCAGTGTATATATATTTAGACATTTGTTAAATATTTCACTCAGTAGGAAGGGTGTAGCTTGCAAGCTTTAAAAACAACAGCAATAACAACAAATGTCCTTTATAAAGTTGTCAAAGTGAGTGTACTGCATTTCTGGTATACCTGACGATTTTCATGGTACAAAGTAACCAAAACCAACTTTAGAAGGAAATTCAATACTGGGGCTACTAAGACTGGAACTGTTATTCTTAAACTCCCAATTTAAATTTTTGTTCATCGGAACATCTTCATTGTTCTCACTGCCATTTTAATAAGAAAATGTAAATTTGATCCAATATGGCAAATATATAGTAATTGTTGTTTTCACTGCTTTTCATGTGGGTGTTCTTCAAAAGATACCATTTAAATTTTATGCAGCTGGGATCCTGGCAATTTTTCTCAACACATTAAGTTTCTTATTCCATTTTGACTTCACTCTCATTCTCCAGAGATGTTTGAAAGCATTTTTCCCCCCACAGAAATCAAACATTGAAGGGGAAGCTTCTGGCTGAAAAAATATTTACTGACTTTAAATAGATTATATCTTTTCTCTGAAGCTGCATCTTAGAGATTTTACTGCACAGGTATTGTTGGCTGAATCATAAGGCTATTGTTTTGCCCAATATAAAATTTTAGTTGCTATTTCACAAGTGTTATTCAAAAAGTGATATATATCTTTATTTTAATCTTTTTGCAAATGTAGAAGTAGGTTGCATGTGTGACACTTTATCAGAAGTAGGGTTAAAAATGGCATGTGTCATTAGGTTGTCTCCTTTTCCGCCAAAATCCTTGTGGTTCCACTCATGTAAGCTAAGTGGAAGGAACCACAGACAAGGTTATGAGAAGTGGGAACTAAACAGAGTAAGAATCGAATAAGGATTATTGAGTGTCTAATACATGTGGATAGTTATTATTACACATTAGAACCTGTTATTCCAAACAAGTCATGTGTCCATTCTGTTCTACTCACAGGTGATCATGGAGGAAGCACTTTACTCCCATCGAATGTCACAAATGAATTTCCAGAATATGGGACCATGGAGGAAAGTGGAGAAGGCCTAAGAACTTCTATCGAGTTTGATGCAGAGTCTCTGCCATGCCATGAACAAGGGCAGGAGAAGGTCCAGCTTCTTGCTGGCCACCACTCTGGGCTCGACAGTGTTACAGAAGGACCAAAAGATGTTGGAGAGGCCCGCTCTCAAAGTCACCTCAAGGAACAAAGTTTACAACCCATTGACTCTTTGATTTCAGCTCTGAAAGCTACAGAAGCCAGAATAGCTTCAGGAACATTACTGGCTACAAAGGTACTAGACAAAGATGCTGTTTCTAGTTTTTCAGTTCAGCAGGTAGAAAAGGAGCTAGACGCTCCCAGTCATAAAACACAGAGAGCCAACAAACTGTTCCCTGCTGGCCAAGAAAAACCACCAGATATACCTCTTTCACCTGAAGTTACAACTGAGGACAGTTTTTATTTGAGCATCCAGAAGGATCTGACTGTACTGTTAAGTGGAGAAACTCAGGCAGAGCTTTCCCAGCTAACTACTAATAGCAGGAAAGGGGCTCTCCATGTACAGGAGCCAGATTGTCCAGTGTCCTCCTTGGGGAGCTCAGCAGCGACCCACAGCTCTGCAGGCAGTGCTGGCTTTTTGAGAGAGTGGAGGTCTGACCTGGGGAGAGTACACCCAGGGGGATGTGATAGACGTAGCTCCATGGGACGCCCAGGCCGAGTCAAACATGTGGAATTTCAAGGGGTGGAAATATTGTGGACAGGAGGGGAGAAAAGACAGACACGGCATCCTGTGGATTCTGAGACTTTGGAAGTGACTGCCTCTCCCGAACGCAAAGGGTTTTCCAAAGTGCCAAGCCACCTCATCTCCTCGGCTGGTTTATATAATTCTGTTGGTTTCACGGAGAATGTGGAGGATGAAACCTGGAGCGCTCCTTCAGAGAGGCCTGCCACTACTTCAGGGACATTTCCCCCTGTGCCTCTTGTTGAAAGTGGAGAAGATGAAGTCTTCCTGAAGGAAAACAAAGGACATTTTGAGAAAAAACCTCAACTGGAGAGAGACAAGGAGAGGTAAGCTCACACAGTCATCCTGCCCCTGATGCCGGTGCATACTGTAGGAAACCATGGCCCTGTGCTTGGCTGTGGGAACTCAACTTACAATATCCTGGGTCCTTATTATCATAGAATGGAAGAGAAGTTGCTGTAAGCTAGATTCCTTCTAAGTTTCTAAGGTATTGAAGTATCTTGTCATAGAGTTGTCCATTAGGCATAGACCAGGGAAGCAGAGTGATGGAGAGACCCTGAACACTAAAGTATATGAATCCATTTCTGACATTTTGTTATATTGGGCAGGTTTCAAAATTTCCATCACCAAGGTAACTAAAACACTCACAGTTAACTTTAAGGATATGAAGATTTGGACTCTTTGACACATCTGTAGTCATTAGATCCTGAGTGTTACACCATTGCCTACATACAGCCTGCATACATGTGTGAACACAGAGGTTCTGGGTTTGGGCTGACTCAAATTTTTAGGTTTAGAAAAGAGGTCAGGAGGTCAGAAGTAGACTCTATAACTCTATTTTTTTATAACTCATGGCATTCACACGAGAAGCTCTTCTCACAAGTAACATATGTTTTGATTTTGACCCTGAGAAGTGAACTCAACATCACAAGGTTATGTACTGTCTTTCCATTCATTTCTGACTTCCACACCAGCTCAGAGCCTGGATAAACGGAAGACATGCCTCATCTTTCTTCACTCCTTCTGCTCGTCGTCCGACGATAGCAGTGCTCTTCTTGGCAGACTCATTTGTAGCATGCTGTCATTTCAGATTTGTACCATGTTTTCTTCTGTCAGTCCTTGTGACACCACATTTCATTGTTTGTATGGGAGAACATCAGTGTTAAGGCTGAGGGGCTTATTTTGTATGGCTGGTTGGTATAAGGAAATTCCTCGTCCTCTACAGTTAATTAACAAATCCACTGGGAGGGATGCTCCTTTAGGATGGCTGTCAGGATTCCTCCTCTCCGTAGCCCTGCTGTCCACCCGCCAAAACATGCAATCTGCAGACTTCCATCAAAAGAGCCTTGATATGTGGACACATAGCTCAGTGATTGTATTCCCGCTGGAATATGCACTTTTGCCATTATGTAAATTATTAATTCACTCCTCTTTTTATCCCTCCCTCCTCCCTTTCCTTCCTTTTCTTCTACAAATGTTTTTTGATTCTCTACTGTGTTCTTGACACTGCTAGATGCTGGTCATAAGGGAATGTTGAAAATAGATACGGTCCATGGTCACTGCCCTCATGTAGCTTAGTAATGAAGATAAACATTGACCAGATAAACACATTAATTGCTAGGAAAAGACGAGAGACACACTGGAAAGAATAATTTGAATGCAGGAGAGAGGCTAACTCATTTGATAGCTTGTAGAAGGCCTTTCTGTGGAAATGATAATTAGGCTGAGACTTGAGGAATCACTATGAGTTAGCCAGGCAGAGAATGGAGAGAAAGAATATTCTGGGTGGAGGGAGAAATGTGCAAAGGAAGGCTGTAGGATTACCCCCTTTGCTTCCCGGAGTTGTGTGAAGCAAAGGCCTTATGACAAGCTTAGAGATTTGGAACTTCACCAGTATGGCTGGAGCATAAGTAGCTGGGAGAGAGTGGTGAGAAATGAAAAGTAGTGGGGAGGTAGGGAGAAGCCTCATTGTAGGAACTTTTAATTTTATTCCAAGTACAGTGAAAGCCATTAAGAGGCATAAACTCAGATTGTATTTGGTACGTAGTAGACCTCAGTAGTTTAAAAACAGCTGCATTGCGAATGAGTCGTGATAATACCTAGAAGGAATGTAGATTACTTATGAGCTATTTTTATTCCTATTTATGTTTTTTTTTCTATTTATAGGAGTCTGAGGCTCAGAGAGGTTAAATAAAGTTGCCTTTATGACCTGCTAGTAATTGGCACATCCAGAATTCAGTTCTAGGTTTTTCTAACTTAATCTCTTAGATTTAGTTTGTAAAATTTTACTTAGTTGTTGTAATGTTCATTTTAATATTTGAAGAACATGCTACATATTAATTAATTAATGGCCCACCCCTGTATATTAACTTTTGAGTTGTTTCTAGGTTTTCTCTGTTTGGGTTAGCCTTGCAATAAACATATTTGTTGGCTCTTTTTTTTTTTTTTAAAGGTTGCTCACTGTCTAATTTTGGATCTGAAATATCTCTGCAGTGCTGCTTTTTGTCAGCAGGGGGCAGCCCTTGGATTTTTGAGGGCATCTGGTCTTACTTAAATCAGAAAGTATTAATAGACTGATGAAGGCTTAGTGTATTTTTACTCCATTAGGTTACACAATATATTTATTTGCTTCTGTTAAAATTAAACATGATGGTAGCTGGTGATAATTTGAATTTGTAAAGTTAGTTGGCTAAAATTAAAATTTAATATTTTATTAAAATATTCATTGGACTAGATGTATTTACATACTAGGAAATTGATTTGAAACTATATTAAATTATTTAGAGGGTTGTGTAGCCATTTTTTTTACTCAAATATGTTTCTGTGATATCTTCCTTCCCAAATATATTCACTAGACATAAGCCTAGTGAATAAAAGTGTTAGCTCTACAGAATGCCATCTTTTTATATGGTCGAAGAGTAAAAGAGAAAAAGAAATAATTAACCTAATATTGAAATTCTTCACTCTTATTTCCCTTCCAGGATTCTTGAACACGAGGAACGCTTCAGGGAAGGAGAGGATGATATCCTTGGGCCTGGGTATACTGAGGACTCCACTGATATGTACAGCTCCCAGTTCGAAACCATTTTGGACAATACTTCTTTGTACTATAGTGCTGAGTCCTTGGAGACATTATACTCAGAGCCTGATAGCTATTTTAGTTTTGAAATGCCCCTCACTCCAATGATACAGCAGCGCATTAAAGAAGGCGGTCAGTTCCTAGAGAGGACATCAGTGGGAGAACAGCAAGATGTCCTGAGCGTCTCAGCAGATGGCAGTATAGTGATGGGCTCTTCTCGTGGGATCACCAATGGGCTCAGTGACGCTGGAGACTCCATCTACGCAAAAGGCACCCCAGAGGTGGCTTTCTGGGGAAGGTAACTAGTCCTGTTTTCATTAAGTTTGTGCTGGTGGTTTATGTGGCATGTTCTCTTTGGGATATCTGAGTGTGGAATATACCTGAAAAGCATTTGGCCAGTTTCTATGGATGTAAGTGAATGATGCAAGTAAAAAATTATTTGGGTTTTAGGGGCAGGCAGAGTACTCTTTAGTGGTTTGCCAAATTGGCAAGCTGTGGTCAGGCTATTTGGTGGTATTTTTTGGATTACCATGTGTAAGTTGGATCCTGAACAAATATTTGTAGGTAATAGTAAGTATTAGCTCTGATGGTGCAGCTTTGGTAGCAGCACATGGTGCTGGGAAAGAACACTGAGGGATTTTGGCTTTTGTCCTGGCACTGACATTGGTCGATGACTTGGAGCAGGTTGTTTGAGTAAGCCAGAGATTCCTTAGTTGTATATTGAGTGTATTGGATTATATGGTCACCAAAGTCTCTTTCAGTTATTTGCTTTTTGAGGGCCTGCTCTTTTAGGCAGTCTTCTTGTTCCTGAGGAGGCAGGGGAAAATCTGATTATATGGGTGCTTGACAGAGCTGATATCTTAGTGAGGGCTATAAATACTTATTCTCTCTCTCTACTTTAGGATTTAAGTACCTGGGAGATAAAATGACATTATATCGAGTATGTGTGCTATACCTATCATTTAGTGATGCTGTCTATTTCTGGATTATCCAGCATTTCATTTCTTCTTGCTCATTATCTTCGGGTGATTTACCTGTCTTTTAGCACCTCAGTGGGCAGAGAATGCTAACCTTCTTAAAGATTTTATGAATTTAATTTTGATACAGTTTTCCTTAATTAAAATGTGTCAGTGTATATGTGAGCGGAGATGGGGAGGTTAAATGGGAATAAACTATTTTATAGCTGTATGAAAAAATGACTGCTTTTTTAAAAAAAAGCCAGTATTCACATTATGGGTTTCCAATGAACCTCTTTTTATGAGCAGTTAGTCCTATATCAAGCATTTTCTATAACCAGTTTATAGGTTTATAATTCATTGATGAGAAGAGATTCAAGACTGACACATTATAACATAGTCGCTGTGCGTTTCCATGTGAAATGGACCATAGATGTTGATTGTCTTCTTGGGTCACAGTGAGATAATGAAAAGAACACAGGTCTCAAAAGCAGAATACCTTAGTCTGAATTACTTAGGCAAACCACTAATTCTCTCCGAAACTCACTTTATTTACAAAATGGGGTTAATGATACCCAGTATGCCCTGTAGCTAAAGACTTAATGTAGATTGAAATACCTAGCAGAGTGCTAGGTACAAAGTAGGAGCTTGAGTGAATGTGCGAATCAGAAGTGGTTGGCTGATAAACCCATGTTTAGACTTCCTGTATCTCTGAGAAGAGGTTGTTCCCTCGGGCAGGGTGTCCCTCAGAAGAGAGTGCCCCTGAGAGCGGGGCATTCTTGAGAAGGGGGTGTCCTTGAGTGGAGGGTGCCAGTCTTTTTCTCTACCATCATCTCTAACAACTGAAAATTGTGATAAAAATGCTATAGATAGCACAGGTAGGCAGAAATTTTCATTGAAATTCCAGTTCAATTTTCTGTGGCAAGTGGAAGTTGTTTGTATTACAGATCCAAAATTGGTCGGGGAGCAGAGCATTCAGGGCTGAAAGGCTTTGCTGCAGGAACCATAGGGAAGTAAGTAAATAAAGACAAGATATAAACATCAGGGAGTCCGAACAGGAAAGAATTAGGTGAAATGTTTGTCAGATGTATGGTCTGCTCACTTAAAATAAGTTGTCATCATTGGGGCCAGCTTGAGTGCCAGTCACTAGATAGTTAAGAGAGAGTATTGAGGTAGGTTATAGTATTAGCACATCAGAATGAGACAGTGGTGTACTTCAGGCTGTCTAGAGATAAGGTTTCAGCTGCGTCACCTGCATTGTTGAACCTTGAGATCTTGCCCAGCGGTAAGACCTGAATTCTAGTACTGGATGAGAAGCATGTTAGAGATGAGCCAGCTGAATCTCACCCACCTCTGGCACTTTTCATGTGTATATGCCCCTAATCAGGGTTAAAATGTTTACATAGAGCAGTCTCTGTAATCCTAAGAAATTTTAAAGAAACTGATAGAACTTTTTTTTTTTTTTAACTCCCTCTGCCTCTTGGTGCTTTGAAGAAGTTGCAACAATAGTGGAATTATAGGTTGAAGAATTATTACATTTTCTCGAAGTGGGGCTGTAGATAACCTTGTTTTACAGTAAAGAATCTGAGTCTCATTTTGGCAGGATGGATTTACCTTGTGACAGATCCTGTACCAGAATTAAAATTGCTTGACACCTAGACCAGGTACATTCACTACTGTAGGCAGCCTGGTCTTGTACCTTTATTCTTTCTTCTGATCTAATTTCTCTCAGTGCCATGCATTTATAGAACCAGAAATCTACGTTGGTAATTGTAGAGCTGACTGTTGTTGCTGCTGTTGTGTTTTCATTTTGAGAAAGATTTTACCAAGTCATTAATAAACATCTCCATACATTTTAAAAGTCATCAATGAGCAGGCTTTTAAAATTTTCTTCTACATTAAAACATCCTCTGCAGAGGTAAAGAAGTAGACACAGAGGCATTGAGCCTATTAAGAAACTCCAGACCAGAATGCTGACTGCACAATAGTCAATATGAATGACTTCCCTCAGCCACTCAGGCGTAAAGTGTAGGAGTCAAGAGAAAACATTATTTTTCGACCATATTAATAAATGTTGTGGTATTTATATAAGAAAAGTGATGAATAAAACAAGAGCACATGCTGCCTAGCATTCCATATCTATTCACTGGCATCTCCTGTTTCCTCAGCAGTGGACTGAGGCATCTGACTGTATTGAATAAAGTGAACTCTGAGGAAGGTGCAAAGGATAGGGAATGATACCTATTTTCTTGATGATGCTTCTGTGATTATAGCTAGACCTGAACCAAGACAGGTAAGTTCCTCTCTGTTGAGGTATTGACTTTAATGTTAATTGACAGCCAGTAGAAAATATCATAAGGTTACTTTAGATAGTTTCTCAACACAGTTTTATATCATATGCATCCTATAAGTCTTATTTATTCAGTAAACACATAGTGCCCAGTTCTCATAATGAGCTGGGAGAGAGGAACTATTAATATTCTCAAGGCACAGAGCAGTGACTTGCTCAAAGTCACAAAGACCTTGACATACCCAGAATGTGAACTCAGGCAGTCAGGCTTCAAAGCCTATTTATTTTTAGTTTCAAAACAAAAATGTATTTCTTTGGCATTGCCTAGATATATTTTAAAATCCTATTTCAATATATGCCTTTACTTTGCCATTGAAGATTATTTCCCTGGCGGTATTCAACAGTGATTTATTTTGAACTCAGGATGACGTTGTTCCCTATTGTTGCTTTCTTAAAGAAAGATAGAAGTGGGAAAGGTGGGGAAGGTGATAAGGATGTTGTAGCACTTGACCAAATCTAGTTCCCTTCTCAGGAACGCCTGCCAGTCTTGGATTGAGCCACGCTTTGGTGGCTGGAGGGAGATTGTTCTTCCCTATTACTCTCTCCACTTAAGTCAAAGAAGAAAATATTTCAAATCTGTAAAGTTCTCGTATTGGGTTGTAAAGGACATTTTAAAATAGTTTGTGTGCTCACTGTCTTTTAAAAGATCATATACCTTTGAGATGCAAAATAGATCACTCTTTATATGGTGAAAAAGCCTTTTAAGATTCAGGGGTAAATCCAGACAGGAAGAGTTCAATTCTCTCAGGTGCTTTGAATGCTTTGAACACTGAATGTTGACCAGGGAGCTACTTGTCAGTCAGGAAAGAGCATGCCCTGTGAATGTAACACAATATTTTAATGAAGGAGTGAAGAGTAGCATCCCCTTCGTTTGTGGTCCAGCTACAGAGCACTCA
Source organism: Macroglossus sobrinus (assembly GCA_004027375.1). NCBI lineage: Eukaryota > Metazoa > Chordata > Mammalia > Chiroptera > Pteropodidae > Macroglossus > Macroglossus sobrinus. The sequence continues at coordinate 302,885 of PVKZ01000424.1, read as the reverse complement.
GACTTGTGGGTCAGCGGTGCTGTGTGAAGTCCAGTCACATGGCTCCAAAATTAGAAAGGATAATTAGAGACTTACAGTTATACATGTTCCAATGGGTTCCTTTGTATCTGGATGCTTCTCCCTCACCAGCCCATCAGCTGATGACTGCAACTCCAATCAGTAAGTTCTGACCTGGAAACTATATGGCACAGATGTCATCATGACCATTAACAGAGCTGGACCTTGGCCATTTCTGTTGAGCTTGGGTTTGGACAGATAGAATAAGGGAGATAGCAAATACAGTCATATGGCAGGAGCTTCTCTTTTGGTTCTCTGAAATATATAAAACTGCTTTTTTAAAATGACTTTTTTAGTGTAATAGATGTATTTTATGCCTTAGCTTCCTAGTTTTCCTTTTGGATATGGATACGGAGGAGTACAGCAGACGAGGTGAATTACATCTGTGTGCAACTGATATGCCTGAGGACAGTGCTTCAGTCAGACTCGGGTCCACTCTGAATTTAATAGTTGCGGTTTTCTGCCTTCCTCTCGTCCCCTCCCCGCCCTTCTCAAATGGAGTGCTGGCATTTAAAAGTATCTTATTTCTTCAGCTATTTTCCCTTTTTAGTGCCTTTCTGTCCAGGAAAACATCGCATGAAACAAGATTAATACAGATATGTGTTTAAGTGTGACTTTAAAAAAAATAGTTGACATTCCAGTTTAAAGCCTATGAGCATTTTAATATAATGTATAAATATTAAAATAAGAAATTAAAATAATGTGATGTTAGTTAAACTGTTGACAGAGGGAAAGATGTGGATCTTGTGAGATGGTCTCTAGAGAGCCGGCTGGCCATGAAGTCCCCAACTGTCCTGTCATTGGGAATGAGAAGTGCTGCTCCCCCAGAGGTTCATTATTGGGTTGCTGTTACTCTAGTAATAACTTTAGTCTTTTTTTTAAATGTTTTAAAACTTGTTGTGTAAAAAATAGTTTCTCATTTTTTTCCTTCTAGCTTCCTAAAGCCATTGTGATAAATTTTTCTTTCCACAAACGAGTTCCTGCTCAGTGATGAGAGGTGGGGACTGGTAGAGGTTTCAGAGTCAGTCACATCTGGGCTCAAATCCTGATTCAGTTACTAGGTGTGTGATCTTGAGTCAGTTACAGTCTGAGAAACTTTCCCAGTGTAAAGGGGGATGAATGATAGCTATCCGGTATAGGAGGGAGGAGCAGATGAGAAAAGTGAAAAAAGATCAAGAAAAGAAAATCGAGTGGCTTAACAATGCCTGATACATTAATAGGAGGTAAGTAAATAAAAATTAATAATAATATCAACAACAATAGTACCTGAAGAACAGTCATCTGCCCTACCACCACGTACGCAAGCCCTTTGTCAGCCTCTGAGCTGCCATCCTCCAAGCTCTAAGCTATCTGAAACAGCTATTACTGGGTTTCCTGAAATACCACTTTCTTTTCATAAAGTGCAGTGAACTGTGGTAGGGTGGCATCAATGTGGGGAATTAGTCTCAATACAGGAGTCAAGTTCTCTTTACTGGCTGCTGGGTTTTAAGTAGGTTGGTTCACTTCGAGGAACCTCCGATTCCTTACTGGTAAAATAGAGATAAACATAACATCCAAATTACAGTTTAAAAAATTTATTAAGTTCTTATTTGTGGGTATTCATTTTAAATCTATCATGAGTTTTGCAGTGGTCTGAATAACAGTCTAAGGATTTAAGAAAAAAGATAAGAAAAAGCCTGATAAGAAAAATAGTAAGGATTTAGTGAATGTTTGATTTTAGGACACGTGGACTTAGTGAAAATGCGAGATTTCAAGCATGGATGACTTCAAAATCAAGCAACAACCAGGAGGAATTGGAAAGAGCAACAGGTTTTGCAGGAGAGCATCCACTGGTGGGGGCTGTTTAAACAGTTAAAGTTGAGAAGAGTGAGGGGTCCTTCATGCAGAAATGCTGGTGTGAGTGTGGAGTTGAGGGTCAGCTGGAGAGATGAGGGAGTCACTGTTAGAGGTGAGGCTTGCAGCTGTGGGTGCAAGTGCCGCTGTGGGTGCGAGTGAGCTCTTGGAGGTTGAGTGGGTGGAGGCCGGCTGGAGGGATATGCACACAGGAGCGCTTGGGCATTCTGTGTTTGTAGAAAATGTGCTCTCTAAGGTGAGTTTCCTGGCATCTCTTCTGCACTTGCCTTCCTTCTCTGACAGCGGCTTGGTTGTCAGGGCGCACACTGTGGAAATTTGGTGCTCTGGTCCTCAGTGTTCTTCCACCCCTCAGACAGGCCTGGCCCAGATCTTGTGATTTTGGGCTCTGCCTGAGTGTTGAGTGCCTCTCCTATAAATTGATAATGACTTCAGGAAATGGTCTTGGACTTGAAGTAGGGTTTTTCAGAAATGTTGTAATTCAGTAGCTTAAACCTTAAACCTTGGATATTAGTGGATATTGCTGAGATCAGTGCTGAAGGATGCTGATTCAATGGATGATCTTTTATCAAAGGCCATATTAAAAGACCTCAAATGATAAAGGACATTGGATAATCCTAGCTCTAAATAAAAACCGAATCGGCAGTTAATATTTCAACTGGTCAGGATGATATAGCAATTTTTTTATTCATATATATCAGTGCAATATTTAACTTTTAAAGGAAGCAATAACATTTCCTCTCAGCAGAGGTCAGTTAACACAAGATTTGTAACACAGGATGAAACATATTATCCATTGGTCCATGGTTTGGGGAAGAAAAAAGACGGAGACCTTTTCCAAATAAATAGTTCTTTGAAGGTATTTTACATAGAAGTACCAGTTTATCAGAACCCAAAATGGGTATGTTTCCAGTGCTTTAATCTTGTTTTTCTTTTTCTTCTATGAGTCCTCATAAACGTTCTGTTAACAAATACAGAGCTATCAAATTGGCCCAAGTTCCTAGTAGAGCCTTAATATTCTGTACCTGAGTGGCCATGGTACAGGTAAGTTGAATATGATATTTTTTATGAGTGCTAATGAGGATTAATATTAAACCCCATCTAAACCAGTGGGAGGTTAGTACTCTGACTTAATCATCCCCACACTTCATGTTACTTCATATTCCTATGCCCGAACCTCCATCCCCAGGTATTCTACTGGTCTTTGAACCTGACATTATTGTAGGAAAGCCATAGAAATCCAATACACTGAATTACTGAGATTTTTCATCTTTATACTCCCCATGTTGCTACCCAGCAGCGCTGATTTGGAATCTTGTTAGGAGTACAGAATCGCGGGCTCCACCCCTGATCTACTAAATTAGAACCTGCATTTTAACATATCCAGGTGGTTTTCATATATGTTGCATATTCATTGAGGTTTGAGAAGCACTGGTCTTGGACAGTGGTCCGTGGACCAAATCTAAACTAGGAGATCTCTAGGACAGTGTTCTCTAAGTTGACTGCACCTTAGAGTTACATGGGGAGCTTTCTAAAATTCTGACTCCCAGGCTTCACCATTGCAGAGTCGTTCTATTGGTCTAGGATGGCACCAGATAATAATAGCTTTAAAAACTTTAAAAGCCAGATGATTCTGGTGTTCAGCCTAGGTTGTCTACCTCTCATCTTAGAGCTTGCTGAAAATGTGTAACAGACCTCACCCTGACCTACTCTATCAAAATGAGTATTTAAAAAAAAAAATTCAGGTAATTCAGAAGCACGTTAAAGTTTGAGAAGCACTGGAAACTGTTGAGCGGCAGAATACAAAGCCGAGTAAGAGGAGCAGGCCTGTTACAGGTCACTGTGCTAGTGGCGGGGAGAAATGTAACAGGTTTATCAAAGTGAGTGGCTCTGGCTGTGAACCTCAAAATGATTTCTTGTCATTTTTAATGTGGTGATCATAGGATGCCTATTTCTGTTTGAAATATAGGGGTTGATCCTTTTTTTTTTCCCCCCTAGGAAACATTATAGTTTCCTGGTGAAGAGTGTGGATTCTTAAGTCAGGCTGTTTTGGTTCAACTTTTGATGAATTATCTCTCTAAACTTTGTTGTCTGAGAAAAGGGGTAATCATTTGCTGCCACTTGGTGATTACTCAGAAATGGTTGACTGCTAATCAGTGTTAGTACTGCTTAAACTATTGTCTTCAAAACTTCTTCCAAGTCACCTAGTATGAATGGACTGTGGTAAGATTGACTTAGGATATTGTATATCTGTAATAATTCTAAGAGCCTTAGATTACTTGAAGGAAGGAGTTTTAATTATAGTTTATTTTACTGCATTTGTAATTACTCTATTTAGCAGCTCCTCAACACAAAGCAGGTGACATTTTCTAGTCAAGAGTAGTAATATAGAGCCTTTAGAATAGAGAAAATAAGAGGCATTGAATAATTGTTATTGTGGAACAAAATCATAAAAGTTCATCATTCACACTCAGCATTCATTTAACCACTATTTTAGGATTCATCATATACTGTCATATCTAGTCAGCTCTGAGCCAGTCCTCCTATCAGGCAGCGAACTTCTCAAGTCTTATTTTTGAGATCCAGCACATACTGGGCACTCAGTTTTTGTTGAAGAATTTAATTAGCAGCTTCTTTACACTAGGTACTAGGCGTTTCCTGAAGAGGAGGGAGATAACTTCATGAATGACTTTTACAGGGCCCAGGGAGTCAGACAGCCAGGCTCCAAGTCTGGGACTCCTTAGAATGTGATATCATGAAGACCTGCAGGGAAGCGTTGCTTTTGGGGGTGGGTTTTGAAGGATCAAGTGGACATGCGTAAATGGTTGTGGGGGAAGTGGGGCAGGGTGACTTTCCAGATGGAGCCAAACTGAGGCAGAATTAGTAACAGCTGCTTAGATTTGGGGACTTGAGTGTTGAGAGTCGAGGGGGTTATTAACGTCTTTGTCTCCTGTTACTCTGCTTGACAGAACATGCGCTGCTACACTCAGAAAGTTAGCCATTATGCAGTTGGCTTTACAACTTCTGAAACATTTTAGGCACGCCAAAAAGTTTATGAAATAATAAACACCAATGATCTCAACGACCAATTTAAGAAATAAAACCTTACAGATGAGTTGCAGACTCCTGTGATTGCCTCCCTGGTTCCATACCTTCTTCTCTTCCTAAAGTTTTCTATTACTGTGTGTGTTTATCATTCCTATGTGGGTTTGCATTCATAAACAATATCTAATATTCTTTCACATATTTTTGAACCTTATATAAACGCTGTCCTCGTTTTCTTTTGTAACTTGCTTTTTCCCTCAATATCTCAAATTCATTTTAATTGATTTGTAAAGCCCAATTTATTTGCTGTCTAGTATTCAATACATAGATATATACTATAAGTTTCGCATTTATGAACATTTTGGCCATCTTGTATTTTCGTTATCTCACATGGTGTGGCAGTGAACATTCTAATTTGTTATTTCTTGTGCACATATGGGAGAGATTCTCTAGGCCAGGTATATATTTAGGAGTGAAATTGCTGGACTGTAAGCTGTCATTTTCTGGGTGAACCAAGACATTGTTGAAAGGGCATATTACATTTTCTTTGAGAGCATGTAATTTTATCTACTTGTGTTTATAAAATAATTTTTAGTTATTTCACCTCTTGATCCTTATAATTTCCCTATCCTAGCAAAAATAGCAGGAGCACAAAGACAAAGCATGGAAAAGAAAATGAAGTGAAACCAGTCTCCTTTTCCTTTAGGGACACTGGTGCTGACTCTGTTATCCATTAGTTAGGTCTGGTGGCTGTCCTTTCTATCGGATGGCCCCACTCCTGGAGTTCCCAGATTCTCAGAAGCATCTGTGACAGTTGTTGCTTGTGTCTGACAGCCGTGAGTGTTGCCTGTCCACTCCTGGTTGTCTGAAGCAGGATTTGAACAACAGGACAAATGAGTATTTTAACATCAACAAGAGCAGAAAAATAGACATGAAACTAGAAATGAAAATAGAAAAATCACAACCGTGACTTTAACACAGCTGAATTTTATATAATTTAAATGAATTAGATCCATTTTGTTGCCTATTTCAGTCATTCCTTTAGGGCCAGAATGTGTGTGCTATAGGAAATTATGGTCTGTAAAAATAGTACTTCAGAAATCTTAGTGCTATTAAAGAAAAACAAGGCTGAATTTACTTTCTGTTTTTAATGATATTAGACAAACTTTTTTCTCCCATAAGCCGTGACCGCTCTAAATAGACTAACACAGTTGTCCCTTCTCCCTGTTATCAGGCCACTTGGCTTCTAAAGAGTTAAGCAGGGGCTTTGTGAGGTCATGTGTGACTTCACTGGGTTTGCACTTTTGAAGCAGATCTCTTGGAGGGAAGCTGCCTGTGAAGAGGGGAGGCTGGGCAGAGGGGGAAGTACTCCTTCAACTTTTTTCAAGTTCTTATCCTTCAGCCCCTGAGGGATATAGTGGCATTCTGGGAGAATGTCACTGCAGAGTCAGTATCTAGCAGTTTGTACACACAACCGAAGCAGCTGTAGAAGGCCGTTAAAAGAGCCTTTGCAGAGGATGAAGGTTTGCTGAACAGATGGAACGGGAGAATGCTCTTTGTATTCGAGACAAAATTATGGGCAGACTGTTTGCTGATAGAGGTAACTGGGATTCTGTTTATTTTCTTTTTCTGGTCTTAGTGCTTGATTATGTGAGATTGCTGTAACATAGAATTCTTTGGATTTTAAACTCTTTTATTTCAAATGAAAAATATTGTAAGAAAGTCTTAGAAACTTAGAATAATTCACATAGACTTTTCTGTGTAAGTATGACAAAAGTGAGGAGGGTGTATGGTCTATAATGTTTGGGCCAGAAGCTTTTTTTCCCCATGATAGTCATGCTGCTCTTGAAGGTGATTAGACGAAGCTTGGTGCTTTTAAACTAGGGTGCTTCAGCCACCTTTGGTGAAACTTCATTCAGACTCTGCGAGGCTACCAGTTTGAGCTTGGTCTTTCAGTGGGATCCATTCTGACTACAGTACAAGGCTGTCATTCTTATTTTGATAAATCACTGCCCTAAAGGGACAGTTGGCTATGCTGTCAGGATAGAAACATGATTTGTCTTAGAATTTGGCATTAGGTTTGAAACTTCAAAGGCTAGCCAGTTATCTAAAGAAAAAAAGGCATAGGAAGGTTTTTTCTGTTTTTGTTCCCTGAAGCTGAGGGAGTTTCACATCCACAGTGTCTCTGGGAAGGCCTCTCTCTGTTTTCACATTCAGCAGGCACAGGCAAGTGCAGGACGTGAGCCAGGCAGCGATGGTAAAGAAGGACGCTCCAGCCTAGTGCCTTGACGCTATGTCTGTTCTTGAGATGCTTGTAGTTAAAGGATTTATGAACACCCGAGAGCCTATGAGAACCCCAGTGCTTGAACAACCAGGGGAGTCAGCTGATTATAACAGGTGTGTTTGTGGGAATGTGTTGGGTAGGTAAGTTGGTATTTTTTGCCTTGTTACAGATTTAAAATTCATGGTTTTAAGTTCTTACCAGTATTTTATAGCCTCATTGACTTTCATATCCCATCAGTATAAAAATTTTGCCACTTTTTAATTGGGGATTTTGTTTCATAGCTTTAATAGTAAAGGACAAAGAGAGTACTTGGAAGAAAGGACATGAAACATATTTTGTGAGAGGCATACAGTGTAGTGGTCATCAGCCTGGACTTCACTGTTATAGGCCCATTGCTTTAAGTTTTACCTCTGCTTCATATAGTTTGACCTCGAGTAAGTTCTTTAACCATCCTTGAACCTGTTTCTTCTTATGCGGAGTAGGGATGATGATGATACCTAACTAACATGAGGGGTGTATGTGGGAGGATTCAGTGAGGTGCAATGCATAGGAAGCATTTAGCAAAATTTCTCTCTCATTAATAAAAGCTCAACGAGTATCAGTAAGCCTTGGCTATTTTGTTCTTCCTTACGTGGGACACACAAGAGGACTTAGACCTTAGAGAAAGGTGATCATGAATTTGGCATTGTGGGCATGCTCACACTGTAAATACGTTAGGGCTTCTTTGTGGCAGGTCTCCAGGGAGCACCTTTACAGTGCCCTGTGCCCCACGGGGGACCTCCCTCAAATGTAGCCTTTGGTGGCAAAGAGGGCTGAGAGAGAAAAATGGGTAGATTAGTGCAAATCCATCAACACACTTCGCGGAAACATCCCTAGGCTCACGTCATACCCTGTCAATGGTGTGTCAGTTTCATCACCTCCGAATCTGGGGGATGTCATCGTAACACATGTACCTCATAGGAGGCATGTGATTCACACTTGGAATAAGAGTGAAATGACGTCAGAACCTGGTCCTCTTCATAGATGCAGATTGCCCTTTGCTGTGTGGTGGTGGTTGCTCCGATAGGGTTTATCTGTATTTCTAGCTTGGCCTTTTCTGTCTTTATGTTTCCAAGAGTTAGTAGCTATGCAACTTTGTGAAGCTGCTTTACATCTATTTCCTGGACTATATACCTTATGGATAATATCTTTTCTCCATGATTAGTGAGCAGATAAAAGATGAGAAAATGCCTGGCACAGGGTAAGTACTAAGTACTGACATACTCCTCCAAAATTTGCTCCATTTCTCTTGTGACTATGAAGGGGAAATTCATACAATTTGTAAACGAGTCTCTTTCCCCCTGTTTTGCTTTATGAAGTTCTTATCTAGATCAGTATTTCTAAGCTTTTGTTTAATTCGAAAGAATTTTTTTGTATTATTAGTTTACTTCATCTGATGTCGGTTTCTTTGTTTGCCTCCATGACCTTCCTGTGTGGTCTATAATTCTTTCCAGTTTAATTTTGAACTAGTTTTCAAAAATGTGAAGAGTATTTGCCAAAGGTAGAAATTCAAATCGAAGTCCTTTGATGTCACTTCCCAGAAGGAACCTCCTGATGGCTTTTAGTGTACCCGTGTAAGGCGTGATGTGTGCAACTCTTCAAATCCAGTTTTGAGCTGCCTCACTGGTGCGGAAGGACAGACGTGGTACGGGGAGTTCTGTCCGGTTTTCCAGCTCCCCGTGCCGCCTGGTTCCTCCTTCCAGTTTCACAATACAGTGTTTGGGATGTTTGGGGCTCCCTGGAAGGGAATCTGCCTCATAGCCGGGTATGTCACCAAGTGCCAAATGCACTTGACAGGTCTGGCTCTGGTCACATTTATGGCTCATGTGATCGGGCCAGAGTCATGCAGGATAGCAAGGCATAGGGCTTCTCTCAGCAGGCGCCTGGGGCCAAACCTCCTCTGAAAATTCTCAGCCCTGAAACTCTGGGGAGGCAGAGCCTGTGTCAGGTTCCAGCAAGGATTTTAGTCCTTGTTTAGCTGGCCTGAGGGTGTGGTGCGGTCAGCCCTTTGGTCTACTGTTGTGTTTGGCTTTTGGTCATCAGTAACACTGGGCGGAGGTAGCGTGGAAGAAGGTGCACCGAACATGGACTTGGAGGATAGGGGCTCCACTCCCAGCCTTACTGTTTACCAGCTGTGAACTTGGGCAAGGCTTCTTTAGTCCTCAGTCTCTTTACTTGGAAAATGGGACCATTGTGGGGGCAAAATAAAATGAACAAATCAAAGGAAAAGAAAAACAGACTCAGAGATACAGATAACAGAGGAGGGAAGGACAAAGAGGGTAAAGAGGGTCAAATACAAGGTTGTGGAAAGGAGAACAGACTTCAGGAGGTGAGCACAGAGTAGAGTATACAGCTGTTGTGTTATAAAGTTGTACACCTGAAATTTATATTATTAATCAGTTACTCCAGTAAATTTAATAATAAAAAAATAATGTATTTGAAAGTGCTAGATAGACTGCAAAGTGCTCTATGGGTTTTTAAAATTTGTTCCCTTAACAGATTATTGAAAGGACTGGCTTATTCCTCTGAACTGGTTTAGGTAGATTGAACTGTTTGTGCTCTGGAGGAGGAGGAACAGTGTAGCTGTCCCGTATTTAGTGTCATTGGACTTTATCCCACCTCTTTGTAAAGGTCATTTGTCCCCTCTGCTCTTGAATGCTCCCAGCATGCCTACAGCCTATATTCAGAGGGAGGAGGGCAATATAATGTCCGTGCTCAGAATGTTCTCCACTCCCTTTTGTTGATTCAGCTGGTCCTTTATTGAGGCCCTGCTTTTCAGCAGGGGAGGCACTGGGAATGAAATCGCTGAGCCACCCCCAGTGCCCCAGCTCTGCTACTGATTGTGAGACCTGGGCGTCTCTTCCACTCTTGATCCCTGTTTCTTCATGTGTAGAACAAAGAGGTTGGACTAAAAGACCTTTTTGTATGTGGGGTGGAGAGGGTGACTATCTTCTTTTTTCTATCTTTCTTCTACTTTACTGTATCCATCATCTTATTGACCAGTTCTCCTCCTTTTAAACAACTTAGGACAGTTATCTTCAAAAATATAAGACAAGTGAGTAATGAGGGTAGAATCAAGTTAAAGGATGCTGTGTTGACTTCTGAGACCTAACTATAATGGAAACCTTTTAAGAGTGACAGGATGTTAAGGGTAAGGGTGAGTATCAAATTGTCCTGCCTGTAATCTACTGACCTTGACATTGCTTTTATTGTCATCCAGAACTAATCATCTTAGATCAGGACTCCATGTCTCAGATCTCTTATGGTTGCTGTGAGAACCTAAAGGGTGAGAAAAAAGGATGCCATGGCAGCTGGTGGCTGAAATGGAGATGCCATCGTGAGAAGATATGGAGAATGAATATTCTTTAGCTGGAGGCAATAATCCCTTAAGGGCAGGGGAGGGGCCTTTTGCCAGACTGTGTGGGAGATGTTTGCATTGCTGTGGTTTGGTTCTCTGTGCTGTTCATCCATCCCAGTTTTTTAAGTTCTTTATCTAAATCTTGTTCAGTAGAGGAGCATATCTATCCTGTGCAGGCATTTCTCTCTGGCTCTCCCTTTTCTAGGTGACAGAATGATAGGGAAACATTTGTGTTTCCTCAGTATTTTGCTGTTAAAAGATAAACAAAAAGACAGTTAAAAGCTATCTGTGCAGCTCACTGATCAGAAGCTCAGGACTGGCCCTAGTAGCTGGAGATGGTTACTGGCTGCTGGAACTTGTGTGTCTAGTGAGTACCTTGGGTCCAGCTGGGCCAGTTGTTAGCGATCCATGGAAGATGTCCTTCTCATTGAAACAATTTCACCTAAAGAATTCCAGAACTCTTGACTTCAAAAGGCAGTGGTAGGTAAGAGGAACACAGATTTGTGTGTTATTGCCTAGATGGCCCAAGTGTATGACCCTGTGTTATAGAAGTGATCTCTGTTGTAGACCCTGGCAATTGCAATGGAAATGGAAATTCTGTTGATCAAGATTTACCACTCCTTGCTAATTCCAAAAGCTGGGATCTCAGGTATTTACGTTGCATAAACTTTGTAACAGGTACATCTATACCTATTTAAATGCCAGGCGTATTAGTACTGCTTTGGGATTGGAGGTGGGGGTATGGCTGACGGGTTTAAATGGTAATGGAGAGTAAACCTAAAGAGTAAGTTGATGTAAGATGAATTTGGCCTTGCATATTCTGGCATCTTGACTTCGAGAAGCTGGTATGTGCCATCCCTGGCTATGACTTTGAGTTCGCAGTGGAAATTGCATAGCTGAGCATTTTCTAAAGCTTAAACATAAGGGGACCAAAAAGTACCTACTTGAAACACAGCCAAAGAATGTCAATCGCCACCTTTTAATGTAGCAATAAACTGCCTGGTCCCTAACCCTCACCTTCTGTGTGGGGTCCTGGTGAATTTATTGGTCATTCTGGGGCTCCCCAGTTGATAAGCAATATGGATTTCACAACCCAATCCTTTGAAAGGAACTTTTTTTTTTAAAGAGAAACAATTTTTCTAACAAAATAGTTTACCGGGAAATTTAGGTTGAACAGAGCAGGCAACAACCACCACACACACGAAAGGCTGTTTCTAGAAACCTCCCAAGATGAGCAAGAACACACAGCAGTTACATTGGAGGCACAGTCAGTGAAGTGTTGGAAATGTCAACAGTGCTACATGCTGCTTCTCAGTTCGTTGCCTGGCTTCACTTGGCTGCCTCACAGTGGGAGCTGGCCATCTCCTGAGTCAGCAGTATCTCTTCCTGTGGCACCCGGGTCTTCTTGGGAGGTCTCAGGGCCACACAGCCATGAGGCTAGCTCTGGCAAGAGACTGAGAGATCTATTCGCTGCAGCTAGGTTGTGGGCCAAGGGTGGAGTTGCCCCACCCAGTATGCGTGAAGTATCAAAATCCATCCATGGTTGGCTAGTGTAGAAGTAATATTTATCTTATGTTGCACTCAGTTTTATGAAAACATATCTGAAGACAGCAGTCGGCTGTAACTGTACACCAACTCGGTTAAAAATTGAATTAAATATACCTTCTTAAAGAACTTTTAGAGAAAGTATCATTGTAAAGGAAGTAACCAGAGTTAGGGACTTTTTCTTCTCAGAATATGGTATATTATGTGACCAGTAGCTCTCCTTTCTGTGCTCTGATGCCGTTCTTTTCACCTGCTGTCCTGCTTTCCTTCCCCTGCCTTTCCTGTCCCCTCTGTCTTCAGAGTTATTCAAGTTGTCATGGATCTTTTCCTTTCCCTGGGTACTATCCATACTCATATCTCTCCTGCTGTTTCACCAGACCATATTCTATCTTGCTGAGCCTCAGTAGCCACTGATGGATGGATAGGGACTTGAAGTTATTATGTTGCTGTAGCCATCGCACATCCAAGGCAGGTGTGACACTGATGAGTTCAGGGGTTCCTCCAGACCCTTCGGTGGAAGGTGGATGTCTGCAGTAGTCCCAGGTCTGCCGGTGATACGAGTGGTCTCCTAGGAAGAACGTTGTGCTGGGAGTTGAAAGTCTTGGGCTCTGGCTTCAATTCTGTATATACCTACATTCTCAACCTCTCTCTGAAGCCTTCATTTACTCATCTGTAAAATGAGATTAGAGTAAATAATTCACAAGGTATGTTTCCAACTCCAGAACTCCATTATGTGACTCTATGAAGTGATACTAATTCTGGCTCCTTAGGTTAGCTCTTTGTGACTACTTAGGATCTCCTATACAAAAACATTTTGAAAAACAGTGAGGAGACTGTGGAATTGGAGTAGGTGGAATAACATTGAAATTTGGCAACAGTGCTCAATGCTTGCCCAATGGCAAGACGGAGAGCAGGCTGTAATTCTTGGGGTGCTTACACAGCTTAACTCTGCATTGCTCTTCCGTGGAAGCAGCCTCCAGTGGTCACCCTTCCTCAGTCTGAGTGATAGGAAATACTTATTTTGAAACCCCAAATGCACTTCTTAGAAAGATGAACACAGAAACAGTAGGAGATGGTAATTCTCCTCTTGGCCAACGTGACTGATGGTTGCGTCTCCTCCATCCCTTTTCAGAGGGTCCTTCTCACTTCAAAGCAGAAGTATGAACCACAGAAGCTGAAAGGAAACCAGGACGTAGGAGGTAAAGGTCCATGTGACTGTTTCTGGAGTCTTAGGCATGCAGTATTTGGATACTGTAGGTCCTACAGTTAGGAGAAAGATTCTCCCCCTTTGGAGTTGAAGTTCAGAGTTGGCAGTCTGGAGCCTGGGGTTTTCCAGTGTATCACATTAACTCTTTGATACTTGGCATGCCACTTATACATTTCTGACCCAATCTTATCTTTAAAATGAAGGAGTTGGGCTAGGCAATATATTTAGGGTTTTTTTTCCAGAGCCAACATGCTGGAATCCTGTGATTTCCTTCTTCATCTGCAAGACCATGAGGGAGGAGAGGCAGTGAGGGAAGGAGTAAGAGTCCCGTCTGCTGATGCCTTGTAGGGGCTCGTGATGTTCTTGAAGGCAGAGGCTCTTTTTAGTTTTTGTACAGCACGAAGTTCACGTTACCACAGAATGTTTTTAAATTGATCCATTTGGTCAGTGTACTGATTTTGGCATTTATTCACCAAGGCATCAGCTGTCTGAGGCACTTTCTGTTAGCACCACATTCCAAAACTTCAGTGGCTGCCCAATTTCAATTTTTCCCGTGGTGGCAGTACAACTTTTGAACTATTGGTGCCTTCACAAGGAAAATGTCTCCATCCAAGGGTATGTAGAAACTTTTCTATCCATCTCCTGCTGCTTTTTTTTCCTTCAACATAAGCCTCCGGGACATTCATTGTTCCCCAGCCTGTGTGAAATGTCTGTTGGCATTGGTGAAGGACCTGCTAGTGCTTCTGAATCTTGAGGAGAAGATTAGCAGATAATCAGTGTTTCTCCAGGGAATTATTCACCTTTGCCTTCTTGGTAATACTAATGCCAATCAAAACATTTGTATTCTGATTGGTAAGTTTGAGCACTTGTATTGAATGGCTTATTGAGAATATTTTCTGGTCATGGGAGGATTTGAAAATCTTTTTCTGTCCTTGCTTCTTTTGGTACTTTAGAGTTGGCAAATCACCTTCAGTTTAAGTTACATCCTATCTCAGTGGAAGAAACGGCTTTTCCCAGGCCTTGAGGATGCTTTCGTTTCAGCTCATACCATTGACTTACGGGAAGAGTATCAAAATGAATGGAGATTATTACAATTGCATTTAGTTTTCTGTGCTGTTGGTCAACAGAGATATAAAGGATTTCATTTATATATGTTTGTTTTATTCAAGAGAGTAGTTTCCATATTCTCTTGTGTCAAATTCTTAGACTAGGTGATAGCCTAATTCATCTGAGTTTCTCTTACGCCATTTCCTAATGTAGTATTGATACTGGGGAAACTTCACCTGTGGGCAGCAGGGAGCGAGGATTGACAAAGAGCTCAAGTAGCCCTGACCTGTATGACTGACACAGCTAACGGTGTTGATGTGGAGGTTCCAGAGCACTCTCGGCTTGGAAGTACCTGTTCCCTAAAACCCTGCCCTGTATGCCTAGAAGTGATGCCTGAGGAGGGAGTTGCTACCCTGTTTATGTCACTTACTCTGGGACCACAGACAGGACCATGTCGGTGGGATGGTGAAACTGCCAGGGGTTCTTCCGGGAGACTGCAGAGTTCTTCTTGCTCACTACTGATGTGACAGCCTCTCTGTCCTGGTCTTCATCAAGGTAGTATCTGTGTAGATGTGCCAAGCTTCTACGAGGAAAACAATTTCAGATCAGAGTGGAAATAGTGAAATATGCTCTTTGCTTTTGAGAAAATGTTCGAATTTAATAAATGTCATATGTTTACCTCATGATTTTTCCCCTTTTAGAACAAACTTACCCTCAAGTTAAAATTTTATTCTATTTAAATAACGAGATTTTAGAAAATCTCAGCTAGTGTGTGAAGTCATAGGCCAGGCTGTGAGCCGTCCATGGCCGTACGTTCTTGGATTTGAATGCAAAGCTTTTCCCACCAATTTGGAATGAACCTGTCATTGTAACCAGTTTTGTGTGGAACAGTTGTTTTAGATGCCAACCCTGTAACAACGTCATTGTCTTTATACCCAAAGTAAATGCTTTGCAGACTAGACAGTTCTAGACTTTGACTGCCTTTTTTTTTAATCCTGATTAAAATCTTCTGTTGCAAATGAGCCTTGCTAGTGAACAGTATCCCTTATAAGTTATTGTTTTTGAGCTTCTAACTCTTGTAATAAATCTTATTTTTCCATGAGAAAGCACTCTATCCTATTTAAGGTGGAGTAGGGGTTGTGGTTGAAATTGCAAACATTCAGTACGTGCTATTTTGATTTTCTAGCTTCAGAGTGTCTTTTCAGTGGAAGTGATTCAATCTCACTGTGGTTTGGGTCCAAGGGTACAGAACAGTAAGAGCTAAAATTATGGTAGAAGGAAAGTGGATCATTATTGGATTTATAAAGGATACTTTAAGTTGTTTATATGTAAGGCCTTGAATTAGAGGAAGTGAGCTAGATCCCCTAGGAGCCATCAATAGAGTTTTTAAGTTTCTGATGGGAGATATAAGTGTGTCTACCTCAAATTATTTATATGTGCATGGAAAAGAATCGGGGAGAGATCAACTTGTAGAAAATTCCACCCTCTTTAGAAATCTCGGGAGACTAAAGGGGAAGACTTTACTTTTTTCCATGACATCTTCGTATTCTAAGAATGATCAGAACTGTTATAGTTTTTCCCTGGGAAGATACAGTACAGCTCTTAGATAATTATGGATCATTTATACGGTGTAAAGGATATTAATGCAAGTACTTGCATAATTATGTTAAAATTTGTAATCCCATCAAGCTGACCACTGGTCCTGTTTTAGGGCTAGAACTCTTAACTATGCAAAGAGTAGGATCCTGTGTAGGTTTAGGAACCTGGTTCTTTATGAAGGGGTTTGTTTTCTTTGCTCAACCAGCCTATCCTGACAATATTACCTTGGGAAAAAAAAAAAACCTCCCTTCTGTCCTTGATAAAATTATCACAATAGTATCTGCTTGCTAGAGGTGGTGCCAGGATCTGTTAAGATAATGCTTACGAAGAGTTTAACATGGTGCCTGGAACTAGTAAGTGTTCAAAGGATGTCAGCTGTCATCACCATCTTCATTGTCGTCATCAGCATTATCAGCTAATTCCATGTACTTGACTATGCCTCTGTATTCACCAGGATTTTTCTGTTTCCATTAAGCATAAAGCTCAGATTAGCAGCAAGGGACAGTATTGCATACTCATTCCTTTTCTACTTCTCAACACTTTGCACCTTTTTTTGGGCACCCTTCTATCAGGATCCTAGGTGAGGATTGAAGTTGTATCTCAAAGCTATTCTTAGAAGAGGAGAGAGAACTGCAAATCCAGGACACAGAGTTCTCTGCAGGTATCTTTCCAGAGAGAAGGAATTTCCTAATGCCTCTTACACTACTTAATTGTACAAAGGGTAAAACAGAAAACAAATTCAAATAATATTTGAGTCTCGTTCAGATTTTTAGGAATGGTGATTCAATTCTAATTCATGCTGAAACTTGTCTATCTGTAATAATAACTTTCAGTAATGGGCCCCTATAATCCTTTTTTGTGATTTTATTTATTTAGTTAGTTTATTAACGACCATAGCAGAGAGACATTTAGAGTGGAAAAAACAACATAGAAATCAAATATCTCTTTATAAAAGTTAGAATAATAGGAAAATTTATGGATCTCTGCTCAAAAAAGATCCATGCCTGGTCTACATGTTCTGGCAAAAAGGAATGTCAGAGGAAAGCTTCTGTACCTTAATGCTATGCCAGACTTTCTTTAGTCAATGAACTCATTCTCCGAGACACACACACACGCGCGCGCGCACACACGCATAAATATATCCACACGTACATACACATACACACGATATGTGTGTGTGTGTGTGTGTGTGTGTGTGTGTGTGTGTGTGTCTAAAACTTTTGCTGGAACAAACTATCTCTAAATAGTCTCTGGAGCACAGAGGGTTATAAAAGACATAAACTTGGGAACCATGTGGTCCTGAGCTGCTTTGGGTTTATGGGAATTCACACAGTAATGCTGCATAAAGTAGCCGTGGTATTGGTCCAGGGAGTTCTGGTTCTGGGCTAAATGCTGGTTGGTGTGATCGTCAGGCAGCTGACACAAATCTCATTGTGTATGTGGCCAGCAGTAGGCTCCAGGTGCTCCAGCTAGGTTTCCTTTCTGGGATTCTAAGACATAGGAAATACTGGCCAAAGTGGGAGGATGGTGAATTCCATCTAATCGTTGGCCTTGGAAACAGCAGAGGAGGGGCCCTGTGCCGCCCTTCTCCTGTGACTAGTAGGTACTGGTTTCTTTATCAGCTCTGTCTTCACTTCCCCTTCCTTGGTCTTGAGTACTCTGCTTGTATATAGAGTAGGTTCTGAGTAAACAAAGGAAGAGACCAGGTATCCTTTGTTAGTTTATGCTTTTAAATTCCTTCTGTTACCCTCATAATACTGAGGCAGGCAGGATTTCTCTTTAAGTGGTAGGGTTCGGTGTAGAAGACACTTCCTACCCTACTCCTTCTCAAACTTCCTGAGAGTGGTTTATTCCTGTTAGTAGCAGACAAGGGTCTCTTGAAAACCTCAAAGAATTCTGGCTCTCTTCATCATAGTTGAGTCACCCAGGATGACTAGTTGTTACCAGCTGGTTGGGTAAAACCCAGAAAGCCCACCCACTCACCAGCATCCTTTCTCCGACCTACCCAGTTCAAACAATGCCTGTACTTCCTCTCTCCATTTCCTCATGAGATCCGGGAGTCGTTTCCCTTCATGGAAAGTAAGCATGATTCCTTTATGCTAGTGGGTTTTAAAACGTGTGTGTGTGTGTGTGTGTGTGTGTGTGTGTGTTTAGGCATTTTTTAAAATAAAGTATTACAAAGAGCTCTGTTTTGTCAGATGATTGAAAGTGGAGCTGCTTTGTCAGAAGCTTACGGGGCAGTAATGAGTTTCACTGTGGGCATCCGTAGTACTCCCAAGGGGCTGCTTTAGTGAGTTGTCCTCACTACGAGTATGTTCTTTTCTGTGCTGTATGTGAGCATGCATAGACACAGGTACACACAATTAGCAAACCTCAACAAGTAAAACAATCTACTAAGCCATCCAAAGAGTGTGGGTACCACCTAACTGCCTTAGGCATGAGTTGTCACTGCTGGTCAGATGTTCACCAGGCAGTTTAGGTTGTATACTTGATTTTTATCCAACAGAAATTGAGGCTTCTTTGTTCTCTATTCCATATTTAAGTTCTTGTTTTAATACTTTTTAAATAGCACGTGGTATTTTAATAACCTTACCAAGCATAGGAGAGACTGTTGTCGAATTTTAGAAGTAGAAGGTATATTTATCTTGTCTGCCCTGGCCCCCGCCACACAAACACACACACACACACACACACACACACACACACACACACACACACACACAGATGTGCAGATGGATGAATATACTGAGGCCAAGGTATTAAGGTGTAACTCATCTCAAGCCTCAAGGTTAATGATGAAATTGAAACAAAAATTCAACTCTCTTTACTTCCATATGCATCCAGCTGTTCCAGAATGTCTGCCATGCCCCTCCTGAAATTGAAACAAAAATTCAACTCTCTTTACTTCCATATGCATCCAGCTGTTCCAGAATGTCTGCCATGCCCCTCCTGCATCTGACCACTGTGACCACTGGCACCGCAGACCTCTCCCAAGGAGGATTAGTTCAGTGTAGTGTCTGAAGTCAGACTGAGTGGGGACACGTCCTAGCTCCGCTATACTGTTCACTCGTGCCTCGGTTCCCCCATCTGTCAAGTGGATATACTAATAATACTTTTTATGGTTGTTATGAAGATTAAATATGCTAATGCCTGTAAAAGTCTCAGAACAGTGCCTGGAACATTGAAGGTGCTTAATACATATTAACTATCATTTTTATCTGAATACTTGGAATGGCAGTAGAGAGAAATTAACTAGAGTTCATTATGGAGCTCACTGAAATGTTTACCTGAGCCTGAGCAGAAGATAACATATATTTAGTGCATTTATCATTAGCAAAATAATACCAACCCCACCAGGTTATCTCTGAGAGGCCAGAGTGTGTGTCACAAGTGTTTTGAGACATTTTGGCTTAGCACACCTTCCAATGCTCACTCCCTCTGCTCCCCCTGTTCCTTACTCAGGAGTGATATGGGGCAGAGGATTAGCTGTTCAGCATGATATGGTGGAGCATTCTCAGGTAGAAGGTAGTTCTCACTAAGCTCTTCTGGTTTATTCACTTGGCTGTCACATTCCTTTGAAATTCTACAGAGTAATTTTATTCAAGACCCAGAGGACAAAGGGATCAGCAGTAAGATCCTTAAGGGCCCAAGGGATGACTGCTTTCTACTCAGCATGAGCCAGTATTTTATTCCTCCATGTAATCATGTGGAGTTTAGCAGTATGTGGGAGGAGAGAGAAACATTTTTATGGAAGGATGGCACTGCATTGTCTGTCTCTGTGAATGATGTGGGTGCAATAACCACAAAGTATTGCTAAGTAACTACCACATCTGTCAGTCCACTGCCATAGGCTGTGTGGGAGGCTGGGAGATACTGTGTGGAGCTAATTGTGTCATCATGTGTCATGGGAGAGCTACAGACAAGCTCAAGTCTTGCTTTGTGTGCTGAGCTAACTTGGAGGATAACTTCGTTGGTTCTTGAGCTCAGTATTGAGTCGATTTACAGGGATGGTACGAGTGGTGTGTCCTAGAACTATTGAAACTGCAAAACCTTCTTAGGAAACTTTTTTTCTCTGGGTGAGTAATCCTCTTGGTTCCTGCTTACATTTGCAGGTGGTGTTCCTCCTCACAGTAGGCCTCCACTGTGGCTGGCCAGAGCCTGTCACTCCCTTCTCTTTGCTGTAGCAAACACAGGCCTCACCTTTCAGGGCTGGGGATCGTACGAGGAAAAGCAAACCGAAGGTGCTTTGGTGGAGAGAGATTATGTGAGAGTGTTGCTAAAGATGCCAGGAAATTTGCCTTTTGACTAAGGATCTTTTAATGGAAAGCTTTGCCCTGTTTTTGGTCTTTTTTCTTTTATGCTTCAGAAAATATTTTCTTTTAAAAGAACAGTTAGATTTGTGTCTAAAAGTCCAGTTGAGAAAATGTGTTTGGACTAGGGATATCTTTTCTGTCTATGCTCTGATGAAATATGCCAGAAACCCATGAACTAACCAATCGGAACACTTGTAAACAGTGTACCCTCTAGTTAGGATGTTGGCATGCTTTTGTGGTTCTTCTGGCTAAAATGAGGAGCAGTAGCCTGACTGTGAGAAAGCTGAGTGCAGGAAGTGGTGTTTTGAGATTTAGTTCCTTTTCAAGGACCTCTCCCTTCTGTTTGTTTTAACCTTGGTTTTGAGTTGTCTGCCATTTTCTTTTGTATGATAAGCCCATTTCCTCTGGGTTATTTGTAGAATATTCAGAGACTGATTGAGACTATTGAGAAACAAACAAGGCCTAGTAGCAAAACATTTTTGAAATGCAGCTGAAATAAGTTGTCAGCCACTGAAGGCTTATATTTGTTTTTTTGAACATTATTATTTGAGAAGAAATTGAACTTTAGTTCCCTCAACTCTATTTAGGTTTTTTGTTTGTTTGTTTGTTTTCCTTAAAGAGGATAGGGCACATTTAATGAATAATGATTTACTAATCATTATAATGCTTTTGGAGAGCAAAGAGATGAGGAAGGGAGGGTCAGACTATTTCCTTTCCCAGAAACCTATGTTCTTTCACTTGTTCAGTGGTAAGCAATGCTGACCTATAGGTAATTTTTTATATTTACTGTTTCTTGATCACATCATGAAGCCATAGCCCTACGTAACACCCTAGTATTATTGGCAGAAAATTGTTTTAGAAATTAAAAGCCCTGCTCAGGACTGCAAGGTGAATTCAGGTGTGAGATTTGTCAGATATCATTGCATGATTAGGGAAGCCATGTGATTCATTCAGTAAATGAGAGAAAACTATTCATAATTATGCACCTTATTAGAGACCTCAGAGACCTATGTCTCCATATGATAGGCATTTAGGACAGTCCACTATCATTTCATTCCCAGAGTGACTCTCCATTACTCAAAGGTTATCTGCCTGATGTATAACACGATGTCTTGAGGATAAAATGAGTTGTGGATATGACTGAGGTTAGAAGAGAGTCTGCAGAGTTCTTAAGCAAGGAGGAGAATTACTTGAAAACCTCAGAGCTGATCAGAGTGCTTTTAGAATTTAGTCTTTTATTTCATTTACTTGGCACATTTATGGTGTTTTGCCAGTTAGTAATAAAGAACAGTGACATCTTGATAACCTAAATGGTTTGACCTAAAAACCTCCACTTGATCCTAGTTACCTATGAAAATTACACCGTTAGGACAGAGAGAGGAAACAATCAATTTCTTTGAGTCCACTCTGATTTTTATCCTACTTGCTATTTATTCCTCTTGAGCTCTGTGTATGTATGCTAATGGTTATTTTACCCGAGTAATGTTTTAGATGCCATTTACATAGAAGCATTTAAGCAGTTCATTAAAATATAGTGTCAGAAATTGGTATGTGTCAAGACCTGTTTACCACAAAGCAGTGACATCTCAGTGGATTGCGGGCCTCTAGTCCACTCAGTGCCCAAGAGTGTGCCCATGGCTGGTTCAAGACCATCTCACATTTGTTCCATCTTCTGCTTTCTGGATCTTGGTTTTTGTATGTGGGGTGCCATCCACTGGGTTTTTAAGATTATATGTATATCCTGACTGCGGCTGCTATGTGGGATTTGGTTTTTAGTTTCCAGGCATAGTTCCTCACCCCCACCTCAGGCCTTGATCTTAGTTCTTTTCTCTTAGTTCTTTTCTCTCTTTCTGGATGTGTAGTTAAAAACCTTCCCATCATGTCAAACCAGAAATAGAGAATGATTTGAATAAGACTTGCATGTATATTAAAAAAAAAAAAAAGCCGCTTACAAAGGAAAGTATATTTGTTGAAGACAATTTGAAAAGAAAGCCTGTTGTCCTATCACCAAGGACTATTGCTGCTTTGGTATATGCATTTTAAACGTGCGTGTGTCTGTGTCCGTGTCCATGTGTCCATGTGCACAGAATATATGAAGTTTATTTAAATGAATGCTTCCAAAATCTGGTGCAAACACTATTGGTGATATATGAGATAATTGTAGAAAATATATGAATGAGCATGTTTACTGATAACTCTAATATGCATTCTAAAATAGGAACTTAATGCGTCAAACCTAGGATTTCATGGTTATAGTCACTCTGGAAGACCTTTCGGTGCTGGGAGGCCTCAGCACCTCCTCGCCTCACTCAGGAGGTTAATTCTCTAGGTCTTCTGTGTCCAGCACATCAGCAGTCTTGTCAGCTCTACCTTCAAAATATATTCATAATTCAGCTCTTTCACCACTTCTAATACCATCATGATCCAAATGGTTTATTGCTGGTGTCTCTTTTAATTAGTGTCCCACTTCAGTCTTTTCTCAATCTCTATTCATCTTCCATCTCAGAGTAAAAGCCAGAGTCCTCGCCATCACCAACAAGTTCCTACACTGTCTGCCTCACCCATGCCCCATCCCTCTGTGACCTGATCTCCTCCCGCTCTTCTCTCTCACTCTGCTCAGTCCCACTGGCCTCTCTGCCTTTCTCTGAACACATCAGCCATGCTTCCCCCTTGGTCCTCTGCCTTCGCTCTCTCATCTTCCTGGAATGCTTATCCCAGGTAGTCCCATGGCCAACTCCCTGCCTTCGTCCTTTAAAGTATCCTGCATAGTGCACATTTTACCCGGCTACATTCTCTAAAATTTTAACTCCTTTTCCCCCAAAGCCTCATATTCCCCTTGCCTGTTTTATTTTTTCTCCCTAACTAACATGTCACGTTGTATATTTTACTTATTATCTTCTCCCCACTAAAACGTAAGCTTTGCCAGGGCAGGGATTTTTGTCTGTTTTAGTCATTGCTAAACTTTCCAGCACCTAGAACAGTTTCTGACAATTTAGTAGGCATTCAGTAAAAACTTGCTGGAAGAGTTGTTTAAATAAAAGCATGAGCTGACATAAAGAATAATATTAAATAAATCAGTACCTGTGGTATGGGATACGCAAAAGTCATGAAAATGAGAATGAATGATACTTGAGAAACACTAATTTAAGTAATCTTTGAGTTTTCCTTTTATGTTCTTATAAATAGCACCGCAGTAAATTTCATTAATTTTCTTTTGTATATTTATGATTATTTACTTAAAATAAATGCCTAAAAGTAAAATCATTGGTTCTCAGATTATATACATTTTTAAGACTTACTGAAGCTAGCAGATTTGTATCAGTCTACTCTCTTCTCCAGTATGAATACCTGTATTTCTCCCCATACTTTGCTGTGCCTTATCTCAGCCTTTTTATCTTTGCACATTTGATGGCTAAAAAGGCTATCCGAGTGCCTTAACTTGTATTTCTGTAATAACTTAGTTTAATTCTCATCTTTTTATCCTTTCTTGTGAATTGCTTGCTCGTGTCTGTTTTTGTTTGGGGCTCTGGTTGCAGTGAACGGAAAGCCTACGTGAGCTGGTGTTATGGGACGGATATCGCAGGTTCTCTGGTTTATATCCAAGAACAGAAAACAGAGGACAGCCAGACCTCCGAGAGGTAGGAGCTAGAAGGTCTGCTTCCCTCTGTCAGTTTCTCTCTCGCTTTTCTTTGCGTGGTGGATTTCCCTTTTCTTCCTTTTCTCAGGGCCTCTTTGCTTTCCCGTAACTCTTTATTCCACCTGGCTCTGGCTTGCCATGTCACTTAGTTCAGCTCTACTCTAACATGACCTTTCAGTTCAGGTAGCCATTGTCATCTTAGTGCCATGAGTGTCTGTGTCTCAGAGTCCTAGGAGTGAGCAGTCAGCTGGCTCGTTTTCATTAGGTGGTCACTCCTGGTCCAGTCAGCTGAGGTTAGGATAGGGGGCTGAGGCGCTGGGGGCCTGTTCTGCCCAGGGGCTGTGGGTGAAGCAGCTTCTCTAGGAAGAACACAGTGGCTAGAATCTTCAGTACAGTGTCTTTTGCCCATTTTTTGATTTGGTGTGTTCATTTTTCTCTTGTGGGTACACAGAAGTCCTTCACATATGAAAGCTGGTGTCGTCTTTTGTCTCATGGATTTTTCTGTCCTTTTATCATTTTAATTTTGCTTGGTGGTTTTGCCATGTGATCGAATCTGTCAGTTAAATCATGATTTCTGCTCGTATGAAGTTTAGAAATACCTTCTCTGAGGAAATTATACATTCAGCTATTCTTTCATCTAGTTCCTTATGGTTTTATTTTTTTTTTTATGTGACCCTTGAATTATGATAAATTTTAGAGGAATTTGAGGGAGAAATAAAATTTTTGTTATCTTTCTTCCAGGAGCTTGGTGTTTATTTTGTACTAATTTATTTCCCTTAGCCAGATTTTGTATCTTTATTTTATCGGATGGATGTCACATCCAAGAAAATATCTATATTTTTTAAAAGTTTATTCCTAGCTACCTTATAAATTCTGTGGAATTTATAAGAGAGTGGAATTTTTTTCAATTCTGTTTTCTAAGTGCTCCTTTATGTTTAATTAAAGCTATTGTTTTGTTGTTTATTTTGTAACTGGCCACCTTATTAGTTCTAGTAGCTTTTTTACTTGATACTTTTGGGCTTTATATGTAGACAGTTACAATATCTGTAAGTAATTATTTCCACCTTTCTCTTCATTTTCTCAATTTATTGTTGTAGATCTTTTAGAATGATGATAATAGTAATTGTAATGTAAAGTCGGGCATATCTTATATGTTGTTAGGAGTAATTATTCTGATTAGTCAGAATGCTTTGGGAACATCTAGGTAAATGAAATTAGTGGAAATTAGTTTTGAACGTGATGTCAGCAGGAGCCTTCATAATGTGACAGCTACATCTTTTGCCTGCTCTGTGTTCTGTATACCTCCCACCTCCACCCCATACATTTCAACCACAGTGAATGTCTTTTGCTTTCTTTAATGTCTTGTTTTCTTGCTTAGGCTTTACTGGTGGTACCGCCCCACTCCCAACTCTTAGTAGTCTGGTCCTCAAGGATAACTTCACTGTCACTTTCTCTAGGAAAGCTGATTTTCTTAGACTAGGATATATGTCCTACCATGTACTTCTAATGTACCCTGTATTTTCTTTAAAATAACATTTTTATGATTGCTCTTTAAAATCCTCTTCTTAAACTTGTTATAGCTATTCACCTATAAACTCAAACTACACTGCCAGAGAGTGTATCTGCCTTATTGACCAATGTGTCTGATACATAAGTAGTCACTAAATCAATGCTTCCTAAATTAACGATTAAGAGGGGGATGGAGGTTTGTATTAGGTGTGTTTACGAGTGAGCTTGAGTAAGAGACTGCAGGGGCCTGCCTTGATTAGCAAAAATAGTAGCTAGCAACGGGGAAGGTGAGGAGTTGAAAAGGGTAGGAACAGTGCACACCTGTGCCAGAAACATCTGGTTTTACCTGGGTCTGCACCTATGTAGAACTGATGGGAAGGCCTGCCTTCTGTTGCTGGAGTTGATCAAAGAATTCCGAGGGATTTGAAAGACCACATGGATGAACTCTGTGTGTCCTTGGACATGAAGGAAAGTATAACCCTGTGCTTTTTGCTTTTACTCTTTAATTTATTTGCTTTTGGGGGTTGTAGTAGTGTAGCCACTGGGTTTTTACAACATCTAAATTGGAAGGCTGGCTCATAAAGTTCAGGAACCCCACCTACAATAAAGACCATATTTAAAAAGCTAGAGTGAAAAAAAGGCAGTAAGAGGAAAAAACAGGAATGTGTACAAAAAAAGTAGTATTTGTTGCTCTTTCGTTGGCCAAGAAACAAAGATTTGGTCTTGTGAACCTGGATGGTGACAGTTTATGAAAATATTTCCAGTAATAAGTAAAAAGTTATGTAGTTTTAGTGTTCCTCACATTAGAGTACTTATCTTCCTATACTTTTTTTTGGTATTCTATTATAAATTATACACTGAACTCGGAACTGAATATAAATAAGAAGACCAAATACTTTTTATATTATTATTTTCTATGTCTCATTTATTCATACTCTTTCCTTCTGAGGGAACCTACTGTTTGGCATAATGTCAAAGTGAAGGTTGAACTTGTACTGAAAACAAACACGTAGTGATTGAGCTTTTATGTGAAATTACTATAAAAGTAATAAAAGTAAGCAAATTGTGACAGCTAATTTTGGCAGATTGGGGTTGAGTGGTCCCGTATTTAAGTAGAGCAATTCTAGAGCTGCACAAGAGCTGGAATTTAACCCTCTCACTTTACAGATGAGGAAGTTTTGATGTCAAGTGGCTTACCTGAGGTCATGCAGCTCTTTAGCTTCAGGTCTCGGCTAGTAATAATAGCTGCACTATTGTACACGCTTGATGCAAATAACACTGATTTACAGATGAGGAAACAAGCACAGAGAAAGAACTTGCCCAACTTCACACAGCTAGCACATGTCAGAGCTAGGATACAAACCAAGTCCTTGCTTTTAACTATTGAGTTGTTTCGCTTCTCCCTTCAGTTCCTTATTCTCTGCTGCTTACCATGCTGCCACCTGGAATGGTTTCAGCATAGCCACTTTCCCAGTGTTTGGCTCCTGCAGGTGTTTTCTGTACTTGAAAATGATATTAGCTTTCTCCCAATATATCATACACCGATTTCAGAGATGGTTCAGACTGAATGAATATAGTCTGTGAGTAAGGACCCCCAAACAGGAAACATATCTACAAGCCTGCAGGCAGTGGGAGCAGTCCCCTCAAAGATACCTACCACTAACTTCTCAGGGGTATCATTTGGATTCTGTTCTAGTCTTTTTATTTCTCAACCATGGTTGAGAACTGGTTTCTTTAAGTTGGTTCAAAAGCCAACAAATGAAATCTGTTGATGCTATACAAGCCAAGGGTAATTTATTACTTGTTAAATATTTGCTTCTCTGGTGTAAATCACAGAAGATAATGTCTATTGTTGTTCCTTTAAGTGACTTGCAGTATGCATAGTCTATGTCTTCATGGGAAATAGCTGAAAGAGATCCCCAGGAGCTTTAGTATATACAACTTACTGTAAGGCTAGATTCATTTCAGAATGGATCTGTTTTCGATATATGATCCACTGGAGTTTATAATTGGGAAGAGAGAACCTGAACACATTTTATGAGTAGCACTTGTATAATCTGTAAGTCCATGGGGTCCAGAGAGCTCATTCATTCAATAGAAAATTACTAAGGTTTGGTGTCTCTGGAGCTTTCTTGAGAGAAAAATGGTTGTGCCTTTTTGCATATCAGGTCCTTTGAGATGGTAGTCTTTTAAAAATTCATTTCATAGTTATAATAAAAATTCCTTTCAAACTTTAGAGCATCTTTTAATTCATCTCATATGCATTATTTTTATTCAAGACAGAATTAAAGAAGTGTCCTGTTAATGGCACAATAAAAGTGCTGTGGGTTGTGAAGTCAAGTCAGTCAGGGGTTTGGGTAGCTATGTAGTAGACACATTTGAATTGAGCCTAGAGGCGTGTGTAGAGGTCCATGTGCTGGAAATGAGGAAGGACGCTTGAGGCTAAGGGCATAGTAACCTGAGCAAATAATAACATGGAAAGATGCAGTAGGAAGTGAGGCTAGGGACTTGATCAGTCAAAACTAAGAATGGCATGCTGAGAACAGGAAGATGGGACATTCTGTAGGCATTAGAATGTTTTTGAGAAAGAGGGTGAAATTTAGCCTACACTTGTACGAGAACTCTGGAAGAACTGAGGTTGATTAGATAGGAGTAAAGGTTCATTGGTCATTAAGTGTATCTGAAGGTCCCAGGTTACTATTTAACCTTAAAACTTTTTTTGCTTGTGTACTTTTTAATGAATTTTTAGTTTTTCTATAGTATGCGGCAGTGGTCCTCATCTGCCCTCTGGCCGTGGACCAGTACGGGCCATGGACAGGGCCGCACAGCAGGAGGTGAGTGACAGGCCAGTGAAGCTTCATCTGTGTTTGCAGCCGCCCTCCAGCGCTAGCATCAACGCCTCAGCTCTACCTCAGATCACCAGGCTTTAGATTCTCATAGGTGTACTGTCTCTCCATGGTGCCAAAAAGTTTGGGGACCCCCTGGTATAGGGAGTGTAATTTAAAAAAATTTTAATGTCAGGTATATTCATTATAAAGAAAAATACTTTGTCTAGAATTTTTTTAAATTTTATCATGAATAAAGACAGTTCTGATATCAGAGCTTGAATGTGATAACTTGATTGTCACTGTAATTTGTAAGTAGATTTGAATTAATATTAATAATGCCAAGGGTTTGGCATTCTTCCTTACTAAGTAGGTAACTCAAAGCCTTCAGTGGAAAAAATCAGCAACTGTTAAGACTAGAGTCAATTAGTGGTTTGGGCTGTTTTCTACAGTTAGTTTAGAGAAAAGTAGAAAACTAGAGTATGAAAATGATGTGTTTCCTCTGGTGAAATTTGTGAGGTAGAAATACCCTGAACCAAAGAGCAAGAGGACTTGCCTTGCAGTTCTGTGCCTGCAACTTTTAAAATATGCAACTCAGGGAATGTCTGGTTAACCTGAGTCTTTTTTTTTTGTAAAATAAGTGTAAACTGTCCACTTTACAAGGAGTTTATGAGACCCCAGTGATTTAAGTATGAGAAACAACAGATTTTTTCTGATAGAAAAAAATCAAACACCCAATTTACATGTGTTCTTCCTAAAATAGTCGGACTGATTTTTCTTATCTTGCTTAAGGGTTGGCTAAATTCACTGTTATTCACCCAACACCCTTGTGTTAGCCAAGTCAGAGCCTGGCAGCCTACCTGACTTCTCCCTCACCTTCATTTCTCATATTTAACTGGCTACAGCCGGTTTTACTACTTTTCTCACCATCCTGTGTATTCGTTCTGTATTCATCACCTTGTACTGAGTCCTTTCTGTCTGTCACTTGACCTTAAGTAGTTTACTTAATGAGACTCTTATCTTTAGTCTCTCTTCCTAACACTTACATAGCACTTAACGATTTCCCAGTGCTGTTTTAAGCACATTATGAATTCTAACTCATTTCATCCAATCACCTTCCGTAATGCCACCTAGTGATTCCTCTCAGTTCTGGCCAGTTTTCTTACCCACTTAAAAGTCTTGGTCTGACTCCCTTGCCTAAATATTCACACTTCTTTGGCCCCGTCTCCCACATCCTGTATTCTGGTTACCCTGTCCTCTTCTTGCATTGCTTTGAATAGCCATACAGTTTATACGTCAGTAAAGTGTGTGCTTTAGGCATTGATACATGGCCCTTGGATTTATTTTGGGGAGTTGGTGGGGAACTTTTTCTATTTTATTTTGTAAAATTAAAAATTCTGGGAAAAAAAACATTATTTTTTAATTTTAAATAATAACCAATATTTTTGACTAATTTTTTAAAAGCTGTAAAGCACAATTATTTTATTTAACCACATTTTTTCCCATATGACTAATTTTATCTAATCTTCACAGTAATCCTTTAAAGCAAATCATTATGATCTTTGTTATTTGCAGATGAGGAAACTGAAGCTGAGAGAGGTAACAAAACTTGGTGGGACTGAGACCTGAGCTTAGGTCTGTTTGAGTCTATAAACCTATACTTTTTTTTCTTGTGATTTTGCCTTTCAGTTTTATTTAAGGTCTCTATTAGCACAGAGGATTGTTTCCTGTGGAAAGTCCTCTAGGACTGAAGACAGATAGATGTGGTTCAATGACAGTTTTTTGTTTTATTTTTTAAATCTAAATAGCTTTCTGTCTTCCAGAAAGTCAGTCTTTCCAAGCCTGGCTTTTTTCTCTGTTAAGTTTATAGTACTTTCCAGGCGTTATCCCAGAGAATTGGAAACATTTGTGGGACATAGGTGTGCGTGTGTGTTTAGTATAAAGCATCATTGGTGACTATAAGCGGAGAGAGCAGGTAGTGGCATCCTCATTTGTTATAGTGAGCTTTCCCCAAACTTTGGCAAGTATTTTAGATGGTATCAATGGGAGTTACTTCTGCAAGTATTTTGGTTGCTGTGACTAGCATGTGACAACACTGTGACAGGGTGCAAAAATGTCATCTCTTGGGTGACTGGGAGCTGGTGGCATTACCACATATTGTGGAATTTAGAATCTCCCATGGCAGGACCAAAAAGCTAGCCTGAGCTCCAGGAAGACAGGACTTTTAACACCTCTGGTGGATAGAGAGGCAGGAAGAATTCACACCATTGCTATTATTGCTACTTTTACTTACTTCTTTTTATTTTAAGTGGTTGGGGTAACAATATTTTGGTAGGACTGGTGAGATTAACTTAAAGTGTGTTTAGGTTTTATTTTAACAGCTCTAGGTACTAGGATAGGAACTCAGAATGTGAAAGTAAGACTGTCTAGGTGATATGACTATATAGTTACAGGAGAAATTTTAAAATGAATTTTAAGCATGGTGCCAAAATGAATTACAACTTCTACAGACCCCAAAGGAAGGAGAGTATCTTCCGAATGGAAGTCCCATCTTGGTAGGTTTCTTTGGCTTCTTGGATGTTTTTCTAGCTATTAGTCTAGTTTTTTCTTTTCTTTGTTTTCCCATTCTCCCTCCTCCTTTTATTACTGCTTTATAAAACCAGAGTGACATTACTTATCATATACTTCAGAAATAAAACTTTAAAAAGTTTAACTTCATAAAGCCGATTGACTGGATCGATCCATCATTTTTGAGTGAGTATATATGCTAGGAGAGGAGTTAAGTGATGCCAGGATCTTGGAGAAGGGTGAGCAAGCAAATATTCGTGTTCTCTAAACTTTTAAAATATCTGAACTTGGTCATCTAAAGTATATTTTTTATTTTAGAAGAAAGATGCTGTATACATGTGGTTAATATGGTTGATGCCATGAATGGCGCCCCCAACCTCTCTGTTCTCGTACTTGGCTATATTTATCTCAGAGACACAGCTATCACCATATGAATATTAGTTCCATAAAAGCAAGGACTTTTGTCTGTTTGATGCTTTATTGAATGCCTAGGAGAGTATCTGAGTTAAAAGATATTCAGCAAATATTTGTGTAAGGGTAAAAGGGGGGAACAAAGGGAAGGAGGACCTCTATTTGGTTTATTGTCTGTCTCATCTTATTATAAGGTAAAACTGCACAAGGAAAGGATTTAGTTATGGTCATTACTGTACTCGTAGAACCTAGAAATATGTCTAACACATAGTAGGTACTTTAATAAGTAATTGCAGAGAGAATTTATATAAATTTGGTTGTGTAATTATGTAATTATTATGTAATTATGTAATTATGTAATTATTCTAAGCTTGTTTGTGTAGGCATATGGATGTCCCTTAGGAAGTGGTCATTTTTGTTCCTGTATACCAACATTGTGCCTAAAATATAAGCTCTTTAGGCCACACAGCATATTGGCTAAGAGCTTGAACTCTGCAACTACAGCTGCTTGGATTGAACTCTACTCCCAGTTTTGCCATTTATCAGCAGTGTGACTGTATACAGTTACTTATCGGTCTCCATGTCTGTTTCCTCCTTTGTAAAATGGGAATAATGATAGTACCTATATAGGGTTATTAAAGAGAATTGGTGATTAATATCAGGTGCTTACAATAGTGTACAGAGCACAGTAATCATTCTAGACATATTTGTAAAATATGTTAAAACAAGCTATGTATGGATATTCTTGCTAATTCATTCATGATAAACAACGAAGAGTGGAAAAGTTTTTTGCTATTCCCATAGCCAGATGAGGGTGGCCCCTTTGGTCTGTCTCCAGATGAGCTGAGATTCTTTAAAGAGATGAAAGCAGGAAGTGATGGACAGGATTTTATTTCCTTAGGAGATGATCTTCCTGCCCTCTTTCTACTGATCTTCCTGCACTCTATTAGTGAGCTAATTCTCTTTAAAATGGCACAATTTGTCAAATGAATCTGAGGAACCCTCCATATATCAGATTACAGCAGCTTTCAGTGTAGTTGCAGTAAGTAGCACCTAGGGGAGACTCAGGATGGAGAGGATGTGCTGACAGGCCGCTGTAGTAGGAATTGCATGGTGTGTGCAGACTACAGAAGGTGTTTTCAGGGTGAGACTACACAGCCATGTGGTGACTGTGTCAGCAGGAGAGGGCAAGTGCTGGGCAGATGTGCAGTTCTGAGCCCACTAAAGAAGTGCAGCAAAGCTTTGGTACCGGACAATGAAAAAAAAAACTGGTAAGAGTTTGGAGAGAGGGAAGAAAGCTTTAATAGAGATGGTAAAAATTGAACAACATCTAACCACAAAGTATCCGTAAAGCCTCTTTTCTTCAGAAAATGGAAGAGTAGGAAGAGAAAAGGAAGAGAGAACAGAGAGAGCAGGACTGACCTAACTTCCTCTGGCTAGATAATATTGTTTGGTACTCGACATGTGAGGGCAGGTATTTGGTCAAGTGACATTTGTATTTATCAGTATACTTTTGAGCAGTTGTAATGTTTCGTCTAGGAATAGAACACTTACGATTAATTAGCTAATTTTTACTTATTTATCCCTGCCGTTGTTATTCTCAAGTAAATTACATTAAAAGAAATAATTTCTACATTGAGACCTAGGTCTAGCAAGGATTGGTATTTTAAAAAAAAAAAAACAACTCAGCTTGAATTAGGGGACATATGCAAACTCTTTGGCTGCTGCTTGCGAGGTAGAAGAGGGCTGTCCCCCCACCCCGGCCAACCCTACCGGCTTTAGGTACATCTTGACCTGCATGCTCAGCAGGGACCAGGGATTCACCGGTAAATCTTGATATAAATTATTTAGCAAACTGTGTACAGTATTAAAATTGTAGTCATTGTCCATGTAAGGATCATCTAATTTGTGGAGCACCTATCGCCAGTTAATGTTGATCGGAATTCATACATTCCCTCCATAGCCAACTGTGAACCACCTTCTGCTGCCCACCTTGTTCACACTATCTTTTGTTACCCAGCTTCTGATGGCCAGTAAATATGTACTAATGCTAATTCAACCCAACAAAAATGTGCAAAGGAGAAATTTTTGCATAAAAATTATTCATTGCATTCTAAAATGTGTGGAACATCCATTAATATAATTAGAAGGTTGAAGATCCAGTTGAAAGTAATTCAGTACTTTTTAAATTGAAATTGAGCAGTTTTTTTCCTTTAGGTTTGGAAGAGGCAGAATATGGCACTTTAAAACCATTATTTTTTAGTCAGAACTTTTCCTCAATAATATAACCAATCAGTGATAGAATACTGATCATTTCCAAGTATCAGATAATCACATGTGAAAAAAAGAAACTAGGAAAAAATTTAGATATTTCTATTTAACTATAAAGCATATTGAGTTTCAGATGCCTGTTTATGAATTAATTGCTTTTGAATTGACTTTGATTTTTAATGATCGTATCACTAAATGGGCCTTTATAGAAGGAAGCACTAAAGAATAATGTTTTATGCATTAAACAAAAAAAAGCCATTGTCATTAGTTTTCTTATTATATAGGAAATGTATGTGACTATTTGTCTCTTTTTGTTGGTAGGGATTTCAGAGAGAAAAAGCAAAGAATTAGTCTAAGGAATTTATGATTATTACAAGTTTGACATTTCTTTCTATAAATTTTCTCTGGAAGCATAGATTTCTTCTCATAATGTGTTATAGTAAATATTCTGACTGAGGGTATTAAATCTTCTTATTTACAACTGTATTTGACAATAAGAGCATCCTTACTAAGTCCTACGAGGGAAGTTACTGGACTCTGGCAGATGAGATAATCCCTCGTACATGTCTTACTTTTCTCATGTGTCATGGGACCAAGTAGTACCTCATTCCTCCTCCTTTGAAGGAGCGAGGTTTTTTGTGTGAGTTTATGACATTTATTTATTGAGACTGTTAATACCTTTCTTTAAATGAAATTTAAAAAAATCAAATTATTTGAATTTGGAGAAACAGGAAGAAATGTAATACTTTGGCATGGATAAGCAAGTGTTCTGTATAGAGATAAGGAGTACGTCATCTAAATCCAGACCCCCTGTCTCCAGCAGTGTGTGTAGTATATCTTAATCACAGTTATTAAAGGACATGGTCAGCTTCAGACTGTCTACTCATTCATTTACAAGGAAATGGAATGCAGTTGCCTTTGCTTTATTTCCCTTTGCCAGGTGAAGAGTGATATGGTGTCATCAGACATTTTTAATGCCATATCAAGGCAATGAAGAAACAGCCAAAAGTTGTTTCTCATCATGGAAGATGCAAACATGGACTATCCACTGACATTTTAAGAGCATTCCGGGAAAACAAGTTAGTCCATGCAAATAATTCAGTCTTCCTTCCTTGTCTACTGAACGGAGATTCACTGATCCCAGTTTGCACATAGAAGCTTCTGTGCAAACAGTGAGCATGTACATGTTTTTGCATATTTTTTTCTCCTTATTTACCAAGCTGGATATCTAGTAATAGTTGCTTTGCAAATGATTCATCTCAAATTTTTGTGAGAGGGTTGTACTGAAATTGACTTGATAATATTGCTGAGAGTACATTCTCATTTGAAAGCTGGCCCAAGAAGCTGCAGCTTGGTGTAGAAAAAACAAACAAACAAACAAACCTGCATCATTTGGATCATGCCCCTACAGGAGTATGAACCTCTAAAAGGGTGAAGAGTCCAATTATTGATTGGAAACCAATGCTTCCAAGGCAAATAAATGCAGCCTACTTCATTCACTTGGTGAATTTGGTCAGTTTCTGTGCCACTGCCTGCATGTTGGTGCCCTCTTCTGGAATACTGAATGCAGGACTG
The DNA here is from genome assembly GCA_004027375.1 of Macroglossus sobrinus. Classification (NCBI taxonomy): domain Eukaryota; kingdom Metazoa; phylum Chordata; class Mammalia; order Chiroptera; family Pteropodidae; genus Macroglossus; species Macroglossus sobrinus. The sequence goes on along the minus strand of PVKZ01000424.1, from coordinate 267,744 downwards.
AGCAAAGTGAATGAGGTTTTAAAGGAACGCCGAGGAGACAGGACCTCTAGGTGATGCTTATTAAAATTCTTTATTGGGAAAGACTGAATTTTGGCATCTGTGCTGAACAGAGAAATAGTTATTAGGGGTTTTGCTAATTAGATTTTGTTTATGGTTTTCTTATAACAGCCCTGAAATCAATAAGAGATGCAGTCTGTTCTAGAGCAATGTATTTTATATAAATGTCAAAATGGGTTTATTTGAGGCAATTTTCCTTAGAAAAGTCAAGCATTAATTTCTCCTAGGAGCAAACATTTGTATACAATACAAATAGCTATTTACATATAGTAAAATACTGTCAGATGTAATTATCTCATGATGATGCAAATAAGCAAACAATAATCTTAATGATGGAGGAGGTAGGAGTAGTGACAAAAATGGGTGTGGTGATAGGAGCTGACATCTATGGTTTACCGTGTGACAGACACTGCACTAAACATTACATGAATCTTCTCACTTAATCTTCACGATACCATGGAAAGTTTGTCCTGTTACTTTCATTTTATAGATGAAAAAACAGGCTCACGGAGAATAATGAATTTACCCAAAGTCCCACATCTTGTGATTGCTGGAACCAGTGTTTGAACCTAGGCAGTCTACCTTGATAGAGATTTTTGGCAGATTCTTGCTTTTAGCATCTTCTAAATTAATAATTTTACTTATTGGCAAACTGAGCACTTGCACGTAGAATCCCATTAATAAATAACAGAAAACCTAATACTTTTTCTATGATGGAATTGTGTTCGGATGTATGCACTGCTAGACATACTTCTGTGTTGACACATTTCAGAGTTCCTTGGTCATACTGCACACTACAGTAGCTCACCAGATGATCCTGCCCTCCAAGCTGAGGTGATTACTATGCCTGTGCTGAGTTCCCAGAGGTGGGGGAAGGTTGCCATGGCTACCAGACAGCTTGCCTGGATATCCTGTCCATTCTCATTTGAAAGCTGATACTTATACTTATCATGTCTTCAAACCAAACTCATGGTCCTTTCTCCTTCTGTCTCCTGTTTCTCTCTGGGTGCACATGCACACTCTCATACATCCCACTCTTTCTCTTGTATTGTCTTTCTGCCCAGCTTCTAAGTCACAGTTAGCCTTCTGCCCTCTCTGTGAACACCATTCCACATACATCCCAAATCACTCATGTTCTTTCATTTTACTTTCTAAAGATCTTTCAGAGCAGGCTTTTTCTTTATATTTACAACTACCTTTTAATTTGTGTTCTTGTCCCTTGACCAGACTATTTTGATAACTTTCCTAGCTGGTTTCTCTGCTGTCCGTTTTGCCCCCCAGCAGTTTTTCTTCCATGCTATATGCAAAAGTGATCTTACCTAAATCCAAGTCTGATTCAGTACCTCTTCTCCTGGTTAGACCTGTAGTGATTTCATATGGGTTACAGTGGTGGGCTCAAAGTCCTGACATCACATCAGCATCATCTTAGACCTAAAAAGAAAAGTACGGAGACCACTTCAGATCAACAGCCTGAGAATTCCCTGGAGTGGGGTCCTGGCACATCTCTTCTCTGAAAGCTTCACATATCCTCATATCTACGTATCTACTTGGATATTGAATAGGCATCTCAAAGTTAACATGTCTAAAATGGAACTTCTTCCCCTCATCTTTGATCGTCCTCATCTTAGTTGACAGCAACTCTACCCTTCACTTGGCTCAGACTTCTCATGACCACTTTATATAAAAATATATGTGTGCCTACCCGCAAACTGAGATTTCTGATATTTATTTTTCTATAGCAATTATCATCTTCTAACATATTCTATACTTTATTGTTTGTGGTTTATTTTTAGCTCCTCTGGGGTAGAAGAGTTTTTTTGTTGTTGTTGTTGTTGTTTTGTTTTGTTTACTGAAGCATTCCCAACACCTAAAACATTGCTTAGCATATGTTAGGAAATTTGTTAATATTTGTCAAATTAGCAAAAACATACATACTAGAAAATGACTAACAGTAGCAAAATGAATAGTAATAGAGGATATAAAGGACTTGGGTACTGGAGTCTCACTGCCTGTGTCCAGCCCTGTGCCTCAGTTTTCACCTATTAAAATGAATATACTACTACCTACTTCTCAAGATTGAGGATTAGATGAGACAATTCCTAGGAAGCACTTATCCGATGGCTGGCGCATAGTCACTGAAGTATGTTAAATGCTGTCAGGTGAATGATACCACTGGCCATGTGGGAGTTGTTCTGAATCATTTCTCATTGAGGTTTCCTTCAAGATTAGAACACGTACTTATCTCTGCAGTGCCTGAGAAATGAAGGCCATAGATAATGTTGGCCAATAAGGTTTCCTTCCTTAAAGACAATATATGTTTCAGGGCTTTAAGTGTATCTTGCTTGTGATATACTTAGAATTCTTCTTGACTGACTTTTATTCCTGCCACTTTTTATATGTTCGTACTGACTTTCCTGAGTCTATTGGTTCCAGGCTCTGTCTGTATTTTCAGCCTGAAGAATGACAATAGGGTCATGTTGCTTCCTCTGGCCCTTTTGTTCCACTTGCAAGTGGAGTAATTTCTTCCCACAGTTCGAGATTCTTCTGACTTGCCTTTGCCTAGCTTGTGTATAAAACTGAAATGGCTGTTTGTTGTTTTTCTTTGTATAGCTCTCAGGGTACATTTTATAAATGTAGTGAGGGAAAGCTTTAACATCTTAGCCTAGTTTATTTTTTTATTCTAGTTTAAAATTTAAATTTAAAGTAAAATATGAAATAAGACAATATATCTGGTACCTTCTGCTGATGTCAGTCACTGTAGAACTTTTCCAGGATTAGTTATAATCAATTAGAAAGTTAGTGCCACATGTCATTGATGCAGAGCATAGAAAACAATGGAGGATGTGGACATAGCTCATTGCTCAGTTCTTACAGCCTTTTGACAGATACTGAAAAACTTCACCTACTCTTGCAATGTGGATACAAAGTGAAATTCAAGGTAGTGGTAGGTGAGAGATGAGATTTTAAAAATGCAGAGCTATTATAAAAGTATATATCATGTACTCTGAAAATGCAGCGGGATGGACTTGGAATATGATTCTTAGAAAAGTTACTTCACCTGGGTTCTCATGGCGTCAGCAAGAGTTTGCAGAATTTTGGGCACCCCAGAATTTTTGGCTCGGTATAAGGGGTGGCAAAGGAACAGCATGTGAAAGAGGTATGAGAGCACAGGTAATATTTCTGTGTGGCCAACACACAGGAAATGGTAGGGGATAAATCTGAAACAGCAATTGGAGTAAGCTTGTGAAGGGCCTTATATGACATGCCACAGAATACGCATTTTTATCTTGTGGAGGAATTTTGTAAAGGAGGCGTATTATCACATCTGTGGTTGCAGTATGCAGGATGGGAAAGAAGGGTGAACATACAGAGAAAAGAGGGTTTTTCTGTTGCATTTAGAGGACGTTAGAGAAGAATAGATAGGTAATAGGCAACTGAGAAGAAGGTCTTGGTAAAACTGTAGAAAAATAGTAAGAATAAAAAAATCATAGAAGCAAGACAAAACAAACCCAGAAGGAATTGACTAGTGCTACCAGCCAGGGAACACTATAATTGCAATTCCTCAAATAAAATTTAGAACAAACATTTCAAGAGATAGGATTACCAGAAAAAATATAAGATGCCCAGTTAAATTTGAATTTTTAGATAAACAATGAATAATTTTTAGTGTACCTATGCCCATAGACTATTTAAAACCTATTTAAGCTAAAAATGATTTTTTCTTTATCTGAAATTCAGATTTAACCAGCTTTCCTATTTTTATTTGGAAAATCTAGTAATCCTAGTATGACTAAAATGTCCTGAAAAGGCCTGGTGATCAGATTCTATAATCTGATCCTCCTTTTGATGATAGGGTGTTCTGACGTTTGTTTGGAGTTGTGAGGTACAGGCCCAGGTGAAGCATTTGATAGAATACAGGGGAGATCTTTTGGGAAGTCTTTTCTAAACTTAAGTCACTGGTAGGAATTTTACCTTATGACATTGTAAAGAATAAAAGGGAAACTATAGAAAAGAAGAGAAAAATCAAACTACTGAAAATCTCGAATATTCAACAGATGAGGTGGACAGTGTCTTGTGTATTCCAAGAAACAATGGGGTGTCATCCCGCTGAGAGGGATCATCCAGTTTGCTTTATCGAGTCTGAGCAGGCTGGGTTGCCACTGTTGTTTATGCTCTTGACATACAGTGGTCCCTGTGTTCTGGCTCCTATTTTTATTGAGGCTGTAAAAACATTACAAAAACTCCAACAATGAACACTCTGCTGAGAATGTGAGGTCATAGTAATGTGACCTCACAGGGAGCCAGGACCTAGGAATGCCTGGAGGGACAGCAGTTGCTGGAGTTGTGGGGCGAAGGATACTGGGGAAAGGCTTCGAAGAAGAAATATGGCCCAGACGCCCCCTGAGCTCTGTGATGAGCCTGTCTCGGTGTCTGTCTGACTGCTGGTGAGTGCGTAGTGCCATCATATTGCAGACTTTCTGATTTCAAAGCAATCTCTGCTCTTGTTCCAGTAATCTCATAAATCGTGAAATGAGACAGAATGAAACCAGGTATTTAGCCTTACTTATTCCTAATTTTTTTTTTTTTTTACTGAAGGTTTGTTTTTTTTTTTACCCCCAAGAAGATCCAGAGAAGTCTGATGCACACAGATTTTCATACTACATCTGGTGAATGAGAAGAAAATGAGAAACAGACTGAGCTGGGCAAGACAGTAGAAAGAGGAGGCAAACATGAGGAATGAGAAACATGAGAAATAGAAATGATTTTGGCCACCATGTTTTAAAAAAATATGCTCTTTAGAATAAGTCTGTATTTAAACAAAATCTTTGCATACCACTATATATATATATATATATATATATATATATATATATATATATATATATATGTGGTATAATCACATTGTTCACCTGGAGTGATTAAGTATATGCCATGAACTTGCCCTGAAACGTGAACAATAAGTAGCAGTTTTAATTGAGAAGAAAACCTTTTCTTTGACATGATTTTGTTTGACACGACAAAGAGAACACAACTCCAGGGGTTTTTTAATTTATAAAAATTACTTGATTTTAACTAAAATAGTTCTTAGAGTATATAATTTACATTTCTACCACTTATGTGGTAAAACACAAAGTTGGCTGTAAAAAAATTTCTTCTATATCTTTAGTTATTATAGGTTTGCCACATATATAATTAAATATTCAGTTTTCTGTTAAGATAAAATTCACAAAACTGACCACTAATGTGAACTCTATATCGGAAGGTTTGTGATGAAAAAATATTTAAATGTATTTGCATGAAGATCTCATCATAATGAAACAATTTATTGTAATTTGTGGGCATTTCTGCTGGAAAATTTTTTAATGTAGCTGATTGTTTAAGGAGAGTTACCAAACATCTTGGTTTCCCTGGGTCAGTTCCAGTTTGTTGCTGTCCTAGCATTGACTGTGCTTTAGCATTTGACTTTGATTTAAAAAAAAAAGAAGAAGAAGGAGGAGGAGGAGAAGGAGGAGAAGGAGGAGAAGGAGGAGAAGGAGGAGAAGGAGGAGAAGAAGAAGTGTTATCATTAATAGTTGCAGTAAAATAAGCCGGCATGGGTTTGATAAACTTCCACCTTATATTTCCAGCTTCACTGTAGTCTCATCTGTAAGGTGTGAGTTGACATATGTATAGAATAGAAGTTTCACATAACTGAGTCTGTTTCCTCCTTAATAGCCCACTTTGGGACAGCATGTGGAATACTTGCTGAAGTGAGCTTGCAGAGGAGATGCTTCAAGTCTGGCAGTGGCTGGGGGAGTCCAGGTCTCTGCAGTCCCTGGGAGCTACTTGGTGTAGCAGCTGCTTGTGCAGTAGCCCAGCTGCATCTTGAGTGAAAAGTGAAGCTGCCTCACTCCCACTTAGTTGGTGGATCAATGGGAAATGAGAATTTGTAATTTAGATAGAATATGTGACAAAATAGAGATTGAGCAGTCCTGCTTACAAATGCATTTATTTTTGCTAAAATAATTTTTGTCATTTATTACATGATGTAAGTTTACAACTATTTTTTCTATTGGTAATGCTTTTTTGTACTTATAACAATTATAGGTATATATTTAATGATTTTTATCATCCTTGTTTCCTCTTCAGAGTGTCCTACTTTAGGCAGTAAATGGGTACCTTATAGTTCAGGCTAACTTAAAGAACTGTGGGCTAGAGCAAGGATACGCCACACACTAGGCCTTTCAGACCCATTCAGCTTTGCCCAGAATGGCCTTGACATAATGGCCTTTAAATTTTAAAGAACAACAAAAAAAACCCCAGCAGAAACAGAAAAGCATGTATGACAGGGACCTTATGTGACCTGCAATGCAAGTCTGAAATATTTACTTTCTGGTCCATAACAGAAAAACTCTGACTACATCTAATATAGGGACTGATAAGTATGATACAGCTACTTAAGCACCATAGTTTATCATGAACATAGCTTTGTTTTGCACCCAAGTTAAAATGAAGATTTGGACAGTATTATGTTCTCATTGGTTTTAGTATTAATGTATGATGTAGCATTCTATGGCCAGCCACATACTATAGTTTGTGATCCCTTTCTAGGGCAGAGGTCTCACATTGTGGTCTTTGGGCCTTCCCAAGACCTTTTCAGAGTAAGTTTGTGATGTCACTGTTATATTTTATGCTAACAGTATATTATTATTTTTCTGTTTCACTGTGTTGATATTTGTACTGATGGTACATAGCAATAGTGGGGCCTTAGCACAAATCTAGTGAGTGGCACCAAACTGTTCTAGTTGTATTCTTCACTGCCATGCACTCAAAAACAAAGGCAAATTTCACCCAAAAAAATGTTTTTGATAAAGCAGTACAAATTAATTACATTTCAACCCTGATACAAGCCTTTTTAATTGCTCATGTGATGAAATGGAAAATATTCACTTCTGCTCCTAATGGTTGTCTGTAGGAGAAGCACTATTATGTAATTTGAGGCGTGAGCTATAAACTAGTTGCTTTTCCATGGAATACCATTTTTCCTTCAAAGTATGACTGAAAAACTATGGTTACTGGCAGATATTTTCTCAGAAGTTAATAGACTGAGCCTATTTAAGGAAAATAACTGACAGTTTTTGTTGTCAATGATAAAATATAAGTTTTCAATCAAAAATATTTTTATGAATAATTAAGCCTAAACGATCTCATTTAAAGTATTTTTTCATTTAGTTCTACAATATCATGAAAATTGTATCAGCTATACTCCTTTATGCCACACAAGAAAAATCTTTTCTATTTTTCTCTTTCTTTGTTAATTCTCACAGCAATGCTGGAGTGAAAACAGCACTGCTAGATGCTCATTCTGACATGGGGAGCACTGAAATTCTGGAAAAGGAGACCCCTGAAAATCTCAGTAATGGTACCAGCAGCAACGTAGAAGCAGCCAAAAGGTTGGCCAAACGCCTTTATCAACTAGACAGATTCAAGAGATCAGATGTCGCAAAACACCTAGGCAAGAAGTACGTTCTGTCCCGAGGCTGGTGTCTGGGTGTACTGGGTGTATTTGAGTGAGAGTGTGTGTGTGTGTGTGTGTGTGTGTGTGTGTGTGTGTGTGTGTGTGTGTGTGTTAATAGCTTCACTTTTAATAACCAGGTCTATTCTGTTTTCTTACAGCAATGAATTTAGCAAACTAGTTGCACAAGAATATCTGAAGTTTTTTGATTTTACAGGGATGACGCTAGATCAGTCTCTCAGGTATGATTAAACATCACTTTTATTCTTTGCCTCCATATAATTCTGCGAAGAGAATATAATGTGCTGAAGTCAAAATCTGATTTTTGTGTTTTTAAGCCCACACTTACTTTGTGAATTTAGCTGAGATTATACCATAAATATTAAATGTAGAAAGAGAAAAATATGTTGTTTTTATGAAATCACACATGAACTCATATTCTGCATCTAGTAAATGACATAAAAAGAATGGTGGCAATGTAAGTCTTGAGGAGAAATGGAATCTGTGGGAATTTGGTTTTCAAATGATCAACTTTTAAAAAAGACAATTTACAGACTTTAAAATTATGATATTTTTCCTAAGCATTTGTTTACAATACCAATAACTTTTTAAGACAGTACTTTGGAGTTAACTCATGAATGGAAACACATATCACTGTGATGACCAGAAAGCATCTGTAAAACTGTTTCAGACAGTAGCACTTTTGCTGATCTATTCAAATGAAGGTGTCTTAAACTGATCCTCACTTTTCACACCATATTGTACTGTAAATCTCTAAGAGAAGCTAAAGATAAAACCCAGTCAGCATTTAATCTTGCAAACTTAATAAGGTGTCAGATCCTGGAGGAATTCTGAGATCATCTTGTATAACCCTCTAGTTTTACGAATCAGGAAGCTGAGGCCTGGTGGCTAAGTGAGGATGTTTGAATTATAATGCACACAGTAACTTATTTGGTGGCTTTGCATGAATCAAGAGTACTCATAGGTTTTCCAAAGAAAACAGGTAAGAGTAAAGGAAAGATCTATACTTTTGCTCTGTTTTCTGATATGTTTTATGAAAAAAAGTTATGAAAAATTAAAGTTTAAGCAATACAATTTAGGTTAGCAAACTGTAAATAAGGAAAATAGCAACATTTTTATCTTAGGAATAAGTTTTATGTATGTTGCTTTTAATAATAAGATTTAGAACATTTTAAATGGTTTTTTCCTTCTCATCTCATGTTTATGAAAATGCATATACTTTGTCAAATAAGGGACATATGGATTTACGTTTGATTCATAGTACTCTTAGTGACTCTGATTTAGATTGGTATGTGTTTCTGAGAGTATTTTCTATTCAAAGAAGTTGTATACGTAAATTTCCTATTATGAAATAAATCAAGATTTTATCTCCCAATTTTCTCCTCATTTAACAAGTTAATAATATAAAGTGGTAATAATAGCCAAAATAAAATAAACAGAAATCTACTGCACACAAGACAATGTAATTGTAATTTTAACAGTGGACCAGTGGCGATTACAATGATGTAACAAAATGACAAAAAAGAAAACCTGTGATTGTTACAAAATAACAAAAAAAATGAAAACCTGTGATTTATGTAGAGTGTTCAAGCATAGCCCATGTGATTCTTTGGTTTTTAGCTAACTGATCTTTCAAAATGGCTACTTGACACTTAGTCATATGGGGAAATTACCTACTTTCTCGACACTTTTCTTCCTGTATTGGCCACTTTTATAGAATTTAAATGTCAATACAAATTTATACTGAATGGCCATCTAGTAAGTGATTTTTTTAAATAACTGCAGAATAATTAATTTATTTTGTATAATTAATTTGTATAATTAATTTCTTATGTTTATGTGAATTATCTTTAACTGCCAAACCAAAGAGTATGGTAACATTTTCCCTTTTAATTCTTTTTTAGGTATTTCTTTAAAGCATTTTCTCTTGTGGGAGAAACTCAAGAACGAGAGAGAGTTTTAATACACTTCTCCAATAGGTATTTTTATTGTAACCCAGATACCATTGCTTCACAAGGTAATCTGATAGAAATGCTAGAATTGCTTTTTTATAAAAAGGGTTATTTTCTTCATTATGAAAGTTATATTTTATTGTGGAAAATATGAGAAATAATACAGAAGAAAATGAAAATCTTCTAGATACCTGTAATTACTTAGAGATAACTATTATTAACAGTTTGATTTACTTCTTTCTGGCTTATTTACACAATATCTAATGTCAAATTGGAATCCTTAGAGAGTTGTTTTCTACTGTACTTCCCTTTCATTGTATTTTCTCATGTCATCAAATATTATTTAAAAAGTATGATATTTGATGACTACATATTATTTACTTTCTTTAAGTTATTATTACTCTGTTTTCCAGTTCCATAGTACGACAGTATACCTTAAATTGTTCACACTTTGTCACTCTGAGATTTTACCTTCAAAGCACATTGTAATAAATTAATCACGTTTTCTTGTTACTTCTTCCCATACATCTGATCTCTAAACTTCTTGATAAAAGTACATGTGTGCTCAGTCTTGTGTTCAGCTTTGGGAACATTTACAAACCTCACTGGAGTTCATGGTGTGCCTCTGGTGCTTTTGTTTGATCTTTACTAAAACAACATTGATCACTGACTTTGATTTATGATTTATGAGTTTATGTTTATTGTACTATTTGTAAAAAGTAACTTTAAACTATGTAATTGTTGATGTACCCAGTGAAGAGTGGTCTTTCCTTATTTCAGTTCCTACAATAAAGCAGCTTTTAGGGTTTGGAGTCAAGCATGTTCACTATAATTGGAGAACCTTTTATAAATTACAAATTCTGGAATAATCACTGAGATTAGATGTATTAGAAATAGTAACTGTCTCTTAGCTTTAGTATTACCAATTAATTAAGATAAGTGTACTTGATATTGACTGAAGTGATTGTTATTCCTATCTGTAAAATGAGAATTTGTCTTTATTCTTTTCTTTGACTGTATTTAGACCAGTTATTCATTGTATCACTGTCAGCATTGACTACAGGATGAAAGGGATAGAAGAGGGTTGGTTTTGTTAGAACCTTCTTCAAATGTGAGAATATGTTGACATTTCCTTTATTTATTTATTTTTTTAAGGCAAGGCAACTCTTGATGGACCTCATCAGTTTACAATCCCTTATTTTTTATTTTTTATGCCTACAGCACCTGGTTTCCCTAGGTGGTCTCCCATCCATGTACTAACCAGGACCGACCCTGCTTAGCTTTTGAGATCAGGCGGGATCAGACTTGTTCAGGGTGGCATGGCTGTAGTTTAAGATGTTGACATTTTGGAGTGAAGCAGTGAATATAGATTTGTGTGCTAAACTGATCATTGATAAGGATATTTGAGAGTTGGCTCCTGAGGTTTAAAAATACTTTAAGCAGATTTACAGATACTTTAAGCAGTTTCTTTTAAATGGATTTAGAATTTGTGATAATAAACTAAAACTTGAATAAATATACTTTTAGGCATTTAATAACATCTACTTAGGATATTAATAGAGATCTTTAACATCTCTATTAGAGATCACCTACTATACCCAAAGGTATACTTTCAAAAAAGCAGCTCTTTAATTTATGAATTCGGTAATTGGACAGGCACTCTCTACATTTAACATAAATTAATAAGATTTTTGTGAGTCTGCAACTGCTATTTTTTTTTTTAACTAGGATTAAGATTTCAGGGCGAGAACAGGGAGGGGAACTAGTTCTAAGATTTAAAAATGAGAGGCATAACGCTTCATGCATTTTCCTTTTTTTAAAAAAAAAAGGAAGAGAGAGTGATGTATCTACATAAGTGTGAAATGATCCTTCCGGTTCGGACAATTTTTTTCCCCTGAATATTTAATCTTTTTAATCTTCACAGATTAATATTTCACTTTTGTCTAATATATAGTATTTTGGACTATTCAAATTAAAGATTTCCTTTAAAGAATGGCAAGAAAAAGGATAACTATTTTTGCCTGTATATTTCTAGTCAAAGAACTAACACCCAAACAGTAAATAGTGGAAAATGCAAATCTTGGTGTTAATTTCTTCTCTAAATCAATTTCCTCCCAGAAAGTAAAAGAAGTAACAATATTAATTTATTTTTATTTCCAAATCTTGCATTAAAGAAAATTGATGAAAATTATAATCTCACTATCTAGAGATGATAACCTCTTAATATTATTATATATTCTCATTTCTATTTAAATGGAGTCATACTGTATATAATGTGTTTTCATATAATAGTTTATTGTAAAATACCTTTCCATTTCAACATGTATACTTGGACAACATTTTTAATGACTTAAAACAACAGAATTGTTTAACGCCTTAAAACATAACAATATTTACTTGTTCCCTATTATAAGCAGTGTTTTTTAGATATTCTTTAATTTTCTCTAGACTCATATTTCTTCAGTGTAAAGCCCTCAGTTAGATTTGTTGCATCAACAGACATTGGTTCAAAGCTTAAGATATCAAATTGTCCTATCAAATTGTTTCCAAGAGATAGAAATGATTTTCTTTATTCAGTATAGTCCAACTCTCTGCACTGATGTTTTTTTTAAATAGTTCATTCTTATCTATTTTCTGTCTTGCCAAACTAATATGATTAATTGTGCCTAGCATCAGTATTGTGTTTTTATAGATTCTTAATATATGCTCTTTTAATTATAAGGAGTTCAACAGGAAATAGTGAGTTAATGCTTCTGTCCTTGTCTCTTTCCTTAGATGGAGTCCATTGTCTCACCTGTGCAATGATGCTTCTTAACACAGATCTCCATGGCCATGTAAGTGTAGGTGTGTGAACTGTTTTACCGAAATACAAACTATCTTGGGCTTATCTTTGCTTTTATGTTTGTCCACATTTGTTCTCTGTCTCCCTTTTTCTCATTCTCTACATGGCAGATAGGTAAACATAAATCCTTGGAAAAAGAACTTATGTCATATGCTAGCATAGAGCATAATTTTAAGTGAACACCATATTGTCAACGCGTCTAGAGTTGTTTCATCTGTAACGTGTGTTCTGTATCTTCTTTCTCTACTGGGTGGCAGAGACAGAGCTTTTACTTTTTGTTTTTTGTTGTTTGTTTTTTGATTAGTTATTAGGGTTATTATTTTATGATGGGAAGAGAGGATATAAGTTAGATCTAAAAATGTTGACTTCATTTTCACTAAATACAGTAGTACCTATTAGGAAATCAGCCTTTTCTACACTCCCCAGCTCACCTGGTTTTTTACTCGTTGAATGATGAAAATAATCTAATTACCTTCTCATTTTCTATCTAAAATATAGGATGAGCTTCTTAATTCTATAATTATTTATATAAACTTTCACCTTTCATAGACATGTAATTTTAGCATTTACTTATTGTTTATATTAAAGAAAATGCGAACATTTTAATTAAATATATATCAATATATTCTTAGCCTAAAAATTATTTCATAGTCCCACTTTCATTTATTTTGAAGAGAAAATCAAGTTTTTTGTAATTAAAGTGTCTTAATCATCCCTCGATTTGCTATAAAATTTATTTTACCCTTTAAAAAATTAAAGTAAAATTTAAATTTTAGTCCAACTTTGTTCTATTCTAAAAGGCCACATCATTCCCTTATTGGAAACTATGGTGCTCCCCTTTAAGAAAGGCAGAATGGGGCCATTAAGATATACTGAGGGGGGAAAAGGTTTCTACCATCAGAAAAGTAAAGAGACATAGTAATAGAATCATAATTTTAACACTATCTTCAAAGATCTACCGATCCTTAACTAGGAAGTTCCTTTTGCAATTTGTAAGGTGAATTTAGAATAGTTTAGTGACTAGGAGACATCTGTAATATGTGTCTGGAAGTTATATAGACTAAAAATGTAGATACTTTTAGGGGACATTCTTGGGTAATAGAGCTGTAATATGTCTTGTGGAAATGAAAGTACTGGGATTCCCACAATATGAGCCTTAAAATCAGTATCAAAATCTCATATTCATTCAGCTTGTTATGGGGATGACCAATGAGTGGACGGTCTTGACTTCCATTTTCCTGTTAACAGTGAAGAAGTTTTCACTGATTTTTTTCCTGCTTGTTCTGTGTTAAGTTGCAACTCTGTCTCCTTCTTTTTCTCTCATTCAGTTTCTCAACCTAACTTTCAGTTGAAGGTGACAATTTTGAATATACTTGTCCACATAACTACATTGATCCAAGCCAGAGGTTCCCAGAACAAGGAAACTTTATACCAGATATTTTGAAGTTTCATTTGCATATGAATATTGTGCATTTAGTGTCTGTTAACTGAGAAAATGTCTAATAAAGAAAAAAAGCACTTCAGTAGCAGTTAATTCTTATTTAAAGGTTGAAGATCTCTTAGAACTTCTATGGAAATTTCTAGATTTGAGGGGATATGTTTCTATTAAAAACTGCATAGCTTTTAAAAAAGCTAATATTGATTGAATAATACTTTTAAATAAACATGTACCTTGGTAATCACAGTAATTTGAAACATAGCTGTAAATAAAGATGTGAGTTTTTTTTTTTTATTCTGATAACTCAGATGCTTGCTGTTCAAACAAGCCATGGGTACCCATTGTCTATAGCCCACAGATTCGAACTACAGATACTGGATTTGCTCTGGCTGTGTCTTCAGACTACTTTTGAGGAGTTGAAAGGAGATTAGTGACACATCACACTTCTTTTTGGTAACTAGAATATGAGACAGTTGGTTAAAATGAACATTTTAATATCTTGAGTTATGCCAGTCATACAGTTAACAATTGGCTATAGTGGCAGAATTACATATAAGATGGAGAAAATGATAAATATAAATAAATCACTCTATATCATCTTCAAAATTATTTTTCTGGTGATTACTCTCAGCTTCGTCTTTATAAATGTGTGCTGTATACTTAAGACAGTCTGTTTAAGTTTTATTAGAATTTTTTATCCTTATGTGTAATGAGTGCTGTTTTAAGTCCTGAATGTGCAGTGGTGATCAGAAGAACTAACCATATGAAAATTTGTTTTTCTTACCTTTCTCCTCTGGATTCATTTTAAAAATAAATTTTGCTTCTAGGTGGTAAGTTTTCTTTCATGATTCTGGATGTAGCTTCTCTTGCATCATGATTGCCTGATTTATTATAGTGTCTATTTGACTTACTAGCATGGCCCCTATGAAAGTGAATCATTCAGAATATAAAGTAAGTTATTTCTAACTTCTGTTCCTTTTTACCTTCTCCCTATGTTCTACTGCCAAGGCCATCACCTCTCATTACTTACTCCAATGCCAGAATAATTCTCTTGGGGAATGAACTAACAAACCATTTTTTCCCCTTCCTTATCATCCTGTCATGATAGCAGTACAACAGCATGGCCTTTCTAAGACATGCTCATGTTTTCCGTGTGGGAGGCATAACTTGGGAGATTAACTTCTTTTGGCTGTTCTTTGTGAATCTTTCATGTGGGTTTCATTTACTCAAAGGAATGATGCATTGAAAGTGCATTGATATGGGGCCTTTGCTCTTCTTGCTAATTTTCTTACTAATAAAATGATAGAATGTATACTAATATAATGAATCTAATAGCATTACATGTTGAATGCCTTTATGTCTTTCTTTTTCTAATTTACTCCCTCATTCAACAAACACTTGGAGTGTGTCTACTCCATTTCAAGTTCTGTGCCGTTTGGGTAAGGATCAGAAATAAAAGAGACACTCATGGAAGTCAAATCTCTCTTCTTGTAGTGTTGACTAGGCTGACCTCCATTAATTAGTCTTAACTGAAGAAATGTTAACAGGTGACGGCAGTGGAAAGATATTCTAATTACACATTGGATTATAGTTAAACCTCACTACGTAGGCTAGGAAAAAAACAATCTGAAGTATATACAGTATTTGGGGGAAAATTAATATGTTATCATTATTTTATTGGAGCTAAGAATGGCAATTCCCTTCAATACCTAATTTTTTTAAATATTAATATTTATCATTACCTTAGCAATAGTATTGACATGCTTTTAGTTGTCCGCAAGTGGTTTATTCTCTTAAATACTTTATCATTGTGGTCACATGTCTAATTTGCTAAGTAATCTCTTATTTTTAAAATGCCTCTTCCTCTGTTAAATATATATAAATTAAACTTGTACATACAGACAAATTTCCATTAAGCTGTGTTTTATTTTTCTCTTGCTGTGTTGAAACTAAGTTGTATTGAATTTTGTTTGAACTGTCAACAAGGAAAAAGCGAAAAAAAATTTTTAAGCTTTTAATTCTATTAGAAATGGTGTGACTAAAAGAATCTGTCATGCTAGAATAAATTGAAACCTATTCCTTTTCTGGACTAATCTTCAAATGTGCTCTGTTGACTACAAATAGCTCTCTTGTACTTGGATCCATCCATCCTGGCAGGATTATTGCTGAGCTGAAGACAGGTGGCAGAGACAAGAAAGTAGGCAGGAACTTCTTACCAGGGCTGGACTCTGCCTGAGTTGGAAGGAAGTTTTACATATGGAACTGTGGCTTGGGAGTTTTAGTAGCTCTTACCCAGGGTCTGTCTCTGCTTTTCAGTATTGGCAGGAGCCAGCCCACCCTGGGCAGTGGGTATAAGGGAGCAGGAGTGTGGTTCTTCTGGAGTGGCAGCTCTCTGCCTCAGGCTGGGCATCCCGCAAATACTTGTCCTCAGGATGCTTAGAGAGTGTGCAGAATATCATCCTCAGTGATCTGAGTTTAATGTGTGAGGCAGGACCTTACTGGCTTTTTTTGTATTGGGTTATAGGTTAGATAAGGGCTAAAACCAAAGTTAATATACCATACTTGTAGGGTGAAGAAAGAAGAATAAAAAGTATAGGTTTTATAATGGTATAATGTTAAAAAGATATGTAGAATATTTTTCAGTCTGTAAACTGCATTGATTATTGTGAGTTTTTAATTCTTAAATTGGCTCTCTAGTAGGAGCCTGGAATTTCAAATAGTGGGTAAAATATTTGGTTTATTATCAGAAGTGGTAAATGACTATTATAAGAATTTTTATGAAAGAATTTTAATTCTTTTACTTTTCATATTGTACTATTTTGTAGTTTTTCCCTCAAAAGCACCACAAACTTCCATGAGGTTGATAGATAGTTAACATATTCAGGAAATTTGTATCTGTGATTATCATTATGGTAATTGGCAGTGCCTTCTGCCCGCTGCCTCCCACTCCCTGCCCCACACACACACTCTTGTAGAGGTCTTCTCCCTTCTCTTCCTGTCTCTGCTATTCTGCATTCTCGATGCCCTCTGCCAGTAAAGCCATTCCTGGCACTTCTTTTTCTCTCTGGGCTTTATCCTGTTGTAGATTCCAGCGTTGGTCTTAATTTTCATTGAGCCAGCACTGCCTACTTTCTCTTTTTAACATGTCCTCGGTTCCAAGTCTGTCTTTTCACCTGATTGAGAACTCACTCCCCAGCCATAACGACTTCCTCCATGTTCTCATTCCGTGGAGCTTCTCATAGATACTGAAAGTTTACATAAGCGTCAGGCTTAGATCGCAGAATTATTTAAGGGTTTCTAGTGAGGCACGGGGTTCATTTTTACTGTTAATATTTTATTGCCAGAATGAGCATTTATGGGATAGCCTGAGAACCTATCAGCTATAGAAATGTTTTTATAGAACAATGTCATGATTTCAAAATTTTCCATTTTAAAATAACCTAAAGGTCATTAGAATAGAATTCACTATTAAACTGGCAACTACCTAGATTTTAATAGGAATCCTCCTTTAAGCATGTCAGCATTAATTGTGCACTAGTGGATTTTCTTGGCTTCTCCAAATGAAAGCCTCCTTTCCTTTCCTCTGTTCTTCCATTCCTCCTTCCCTGCACACTATTGCCAATCTTTCTTTTCTATCACTCCTTTTTTCTTTCACTCTCCTCTCTTTTAATTAGTGGAACTCATTTAGAGACCTCAGATTATCTCATTTATACATCATTCTGTCACCACATCCCCTTCCTTCGGACCCTTATGAGTGTTTTGCGTTTGCACAGCTCATTAGTAGAAGGTGATGAAGGGAAGCCTGTGAAACTCTGTTGTCAGTTTTTGCTTTATTTCTTTCTTCATACGAATATTTGGGAAGTGAGGGAGAAGTAAGGATAAGGAAGGTGATTACAACCTCTGACCTCTAAACTCATTACTTAATTTAATGCCTGTCCTTCTAAAAATAGAGTATAGTCTTCATAATTTGATTATGGGATCAGTGTCTTTTCCTTTATAATCTCAAATTTTAGAGGAAATACTTTTTTTGTAGTGATAGAATCTGCTTACCATACTTTCCAACTTTAAAAGTCACAGGCTTTATACGCTCAAATTTTTTTGAGGATCCATAAGAGCTATTTTATATTTAATAATATTTACTATATTAGAAACTAAAATATTTAAGATTTTAAAATATTTATTAAATTATTTAAAAATAACATGAATAAACCCATGAAATGAGTAACATACTTTTTATGAACAATAATTATACGTTAAAAAACAAAAAATATTTAGTAAAAAAGGCATTTAAATATTTTGTAAATCCTTTTTATATTTTGGTTAATAGAAAACAACTTGATTTTCTGCTTCTGCATTTAGTCTTTTGCAGTATATCAAAAGTTATGTAATTTCTAAAAAATTTTACTATAACATGTGTGTGAGAGAGAGAAAACATTTTTTAGTATTATTATAAAAATAGGTTCAATTTGGACACCATAAATAGGATTCTTGAACCACACTTGGAGAACCACTGTATCACCGTATTTTAATCACCATATTTTCCTTTATACCACTTCCCGTTCCTTTTTCAATGGCAATATACATACAGGTGGTAGGAGAAATCCCAGTAATATTTCAGATGTCCCTAAAGGTTGTATTGTTAACATTTACATTAGCTCTGTGGGTTATGAAAGAACATTTTGAATATTACAGCTATAGCTTCCTGGGTTGAAAATTTACAAAGGATCCTGCTTCAACTGCTAATCATGCATATAAAAAAATGGACACTTGAGGGCAGCATAACACGATTAAACTTGTTTGATTGAAAAACCTGCAAATCAAAATAGGAGCTTTTAGCAGAGCTACAGAACTTAATTACCAAATCAGTAGTATGCTTTCTCACCATTTATTGTAACATGTTGGAGGAGGTGGAATTGTCATGTGGGAGGGTATGCCTGCTGTGTTTTTAAGATCCCAAGATTTATGAAGCCAGATTTTACTAATGGATCATGAGAGCTTTGTTTCTCTGAAAGCAGCTTTTCCATAAAGCTTCTAAATTTTGTACTATTAAAAATGAGAAATTTCAGGATAGTTTTGCCTAATTCTTCAATCTCTAGGTCAGAGTATATGCCGTGGTCTCCTTTCTGGTGAATACTTGACAGCTCGCCCTATTAGCAGCTCTCCCATAGCACTGAGTTTAGATTAGGTCTTGACTGGAGCTTTGTGGAATGTTCCATTCCCCTAGTTGTCAGGGAGGGCATGCTTAAAGCAAAGACTTGGTTACACTTGCTGAGTTTTGGACTGTAACTTGTATGGTTTCTAGGTGACTGTTAAAAATGAAATTCTCCATCTTAACTTTCCCCCTTTGTTCTCATTATTACCACCAAAGTTGGGAGCTGATTATCTGCTGGAGTGGTGTTGGGGTTACAGGTGGGGAATGCCATAACTTTAGTAAAGGAAAAACCTGAAATTAAGGCACAGGATACATTAGGATACCTAATGTATTTGCATGTTTGCTCATGATGTTGTCCTCAGTGTCAGTACTACTTCTTTCCAGTTTTCTTTTAGATCAGGGGTTGATAAAGTATGACCCACATGCAAAATCAAGCAAGTCAAGTTCTATTGCTAAGTAGCCATACCCATGTGTTAACATCTTCAGACTAAAATGCAATGTTGAGTAGTTGTAACAGGGACCTTATGGCTTGTAAAGCCTAAAATATTTCCTATCTGGCCATTTACAAAAATGTATAGAATTTGTCTCTTTTAGATTCCAGCCCTTAGTCCATGAAACAATCTTCTCCTTCCTCAAATATGGTAGGCTATACTTGAGGATGATCCTTTTACTTGACATTCTAAATGGGAACATGTTAAAAATACCTTGTTTTTCAGAAATGATAAATTCACCAAAGAATTTATCTCTAAAAGGCATTTAATTTCTCTCTGAAAGGCTAAAAAACAAATGGAGAAAACAACTCTTTTGTATTTATTAAAAATATATTTGATAATGACAATGTAATTATTTTAGAAAATAGTTTACATTTGTCTGGCGATGTGAACCCCAGTCTAGGTTTTTTATACTTTTTGATTAATATTTCTCTCATAAAAAGTAGTATCTTACTTGGCTAAATATTCAAGACTTGGGCCTGCATAGTTTTTTGAGATTTCAAATAGAATTCTTAGTTTTTGTGGATTTTTCATTATATGTATTACCATTTTAGGTTTGATTTTAAATGCCTCCTGATTTTAAAGGTAATGATCCAGAGATTCATTTTTATTAAGGGTCTCAGATTTGATTTTAAAAGTTGTATTGATTTTAAGGGATGATATCTGTGACTCTTAATGCATCAGGAAGCCTTTCCAAATCTCCATGCTTTATTTAATGGGAAGGAATTCAGAATATAAGAAAACATATGAAAGCACTGCCTTGGCAGGCAGCTGGCCAGCATTTGTTTCAGAGCAAGCCTACTTTTTTCCCAAAGTTATAAATATATTTAGGAAGAAAATGAATAAAACTATGACAATGTGCGAGCTTATATGTGATACCTATGAACTGTTGAGATACAGAGTCAATGATTAGAGTTAGCTTTGTTCGGTAGACAGTATTTGAAGAATAGCATTTTAAAATAATTAACACAATTTGGTATAATCAGGACAAAAAAAATCAGGTATCATAAGTAGTGTTTCTTGATGACAAAGACTTCACTTCATTTTACTTTTACACTCTGATAAAAATGGTATAAAAATTCAGCATTTAAACATATGTCAGTAAGACACAAAATGGGCTAATCTGGCCCTTTGCTCTTTTGCTCCTAAACCTTACCTAGAAGAATTACCAGAGAGTCAGAGGACAACAGTAAATGGCAGATATAAACAGCCTTAACTTACAAAGTATTCAAGAAGTTTTTGGGCATCTTTGATCCATAGAAAGTCATGTATCTTTGTTATCTTTATTCCCTGCATTAGTTGGACAGGTTGAGGCACAGTGAATTAGGTGACTGCACTAATGTTTTCCTTACTGTGGAGGACCCAAAGCCTTTGAATTTTTTTTTTGTTGTTGGTCTGAATATATATATTCATTCCCCTAACCCAGTTGCTATTTTTTTAATTTGTATTTCAAAATCCAATTGAATCAAATTGGTATCTTTATACTGCTGTGGGTATTGGTATGGTGACCGTGAAAGTATACAAAAGGCAGTGCCAAATAAGCAAGTAAAATAAATCTGGATTTAGAATGAAGTATGATTTTATGAACCAAAATAACTTAGATTTTATCATTGTTGTTAAATGTCAAAAAAAGATAACAATTTTTATTAATTAAATGATGACCGTTTTATTTACACCTTACAGTAAACATTCATAGTGTCTTAAAACATTTTGACTCAGTGATGTTTAAATGTATTGCTCATGAACCTTCCAAAAGCATTTTGAAAAACTTAGTATCCTCCCTTATGGTTCAAAGTTATCATCTAAAGTTTTTTATTGTAAGTTTAATACATAAAAAGGTCATTTTTGATGCGGACATTAACTATTGATATCAAAAGAACAGTCTTTCATTATAGTTTAAAGATCATAGCGAGGGAGAAACATTTCCTAGTGACAGAGTAATGTGCTCACTTCAGTAGCACATATATTAATGACAGAGTAAGAACATCTGAAGCAAATGCCAATAATATTGACTCCTCCAAAAAGCAATGTGAACACTAGCAAAAAGAGTCAAAAATCAACATTTTCAGTACTCTGGAAATTAATCAGAAGCTTACAACAGTTTAAAGACTATTTATTGAAGTGGGAAAAAGCAGCTGAATTTGTGGCATTTTCACTTGCCCTATTTTCATTCCCCTCCCCCTAGATCCACAATAATCTTGAAAACCAATAGCCTCACAATCACAGTAGCTATGAAGCCTAGCACCCACTGGGGCCTACCACCCACTGGGGTTGGCATTTTAGAGCTTTTATAAATTAAAAGGAGAAATAAACAATTCAGCAATAATAGTTTGAAATTCAATACCCCACTCAACTGCGCTTAGAACAACTATACAGAATGTCAACAAATAGAAGATTTGAGCAATACTATAAATCAACTAGATGTAACAGAGACATCTATAGCACACTCTACTCACCTAACAACAGCAGAATATGTATTTTTTTCAAGTACAAATGGAATGTCCTCCAGGATAGGACATAAAACAAATCTCAATAAATTGAAAATATACAAAATATGTTCACTGACCACAATGAAATAAAATTAGAACACATAAGCAGAATGAAGTTTGTGGAAAGTAAACACATTACTGAATAACCTATATGGAATCAGAGATAAAATGCACAAGAGAAATTAAATACTTTGAGATGAATGAAAATGAAAACAACATAAAACTTATATGAGGTACAACTAAAGCAGTGCTGAGTCAAATTTGTTACTGTAAATGCCTATAGTAAAAAATCTCAAAGCAATAACCTAACATTTCTGTATAAGAAACAAAAACAGAACAGAACAAACCCAAGGAAAGCAGAAAGAAGGATTTAATATAGGGCAGAAATAAAAAGAGACTAAAAAATAAGAGAAACATTTTAATGAAACCAGAAGTTTATTCTTTGAAAAGATCAACAACATTGACAAATATCTAGATATTCTGACCATGAAAAAAAGATTGAAATTACTAAAATCAGTAATGAAAGTGGGATATTACTATTACCCTACAAAAATAAAGAAGTTATACGCGAATATGATCAAAATTGTGTTAACAAATTAGATCACCTGTGCAAAATGAACAAATTTCTAGAAAGATAACTTCTGAAACTGACTTAAGAAGAAATATGAAATTCGCATAGCAAAGAATTGAATTAATTAAAAAAAAATGACTTCCCACAAAGAAAATTCCAAGACCAGATGGCTTCACTTGTTAATTGTATCACACATTTAAAGAAGTCTTAATAGTAATCTTTCTCAGAACCTTTAGGTAAAAAAAAAGGGAAGAGAACACTTCCCACAACATTCTATGAAGACAGTAATACCTTGATACCAAAACCAGATAAAGCTATCACAAGAAAACTAACATCCCTTAGGAGTTATCCCTTGTGAATATAGATGCAAAAATTCTTTTTAAAAACTCAACATGATGTAAAAAGGATTATACATCATAACCATTTGATATTTATTTCATGGTATGCAAGATTTGTTCAACAGATGAAAATCTAAAACACAGTATTAATGGAATAAAAGAAAAGCCACATGATCATCTTAGTAAACACAGATAGAGCATTTGCCAAAATCCAACACCATTACATGTTTTTAAAAGAAAACCTGTAATAAGCTAGACATAAAAGAGAATTTTCTTAATCTGAAAATGAGCATCTATGAAAAACTCTAATATCATACTTGATGGTTAGAGATGCAAAACTGTTCCCCAGATTAGGAACAAAACAAGTATATCTGCTCTAGCCACTTCTATCTAATGTATTGACGATTTTAGCCAGGGTAATTAAAGAAGGAAAAGAGATAAAAAGCATCGGGATTAGAAAGGAGTAAGTAAAATGATCTCTCTTTACAGAAAACCAGATTTTGTAAATAAAAAATGTTAAGAAATTTACAAAAGAGAGGAAAAAAAAGATCTACTGGAATCTAAAGGGCAAATTAACAAGGCTGTAGAATTAGTTAAATATATAATTTTATTTCTATACTAGCAGTCAACAGTGTGAACATGAAATTAGTTTCATTTACAATACTGGCAGAAATACTAAAGGTACTTAAGAATAGATTTAATAAAAGAAGATTAAGATACTGACATTGAAAACTAAAAAAAAAATCATTGAAAGAAACAAGTGGAAACATATCCAATGGTCATGGATTGGAACACTTAAAGTGCCGTATTCTCCAAAGTGATCTTCAGATTCAGTACACTCACTGTCAAAATCCCAGCTGATTTTTTCCTCCCAGAAATTGATAATCAAGCCCTGATATTAATGTGGAAATGCAAAGGACCCAGAATAGCCACCTCGAAGCACCTCATTTGACCTGAGACACCTGATAAATATTGGAAAAATTGAGATATTGTCTTTTTCAATATAATGTTGTGAAACAGTCTTTTTCATTAAAGTTCTTGCTGTGCATTAAAATGAATTTTCATCAGAACTTAAGACTGCAGATTTAACTATTCAAATTATGGGAAATATCTACCAAATAAGTTAATTGGCAAAGCCAGTTTTTACTGTTAAAACATTCATCTCTCATGCCCTTTTGCTGATGGAAGAGGCAGGATTTTAAAAACAATTACTTAACACTTTCACTATAATTAGAAAACATGAGACAAATTGTTTCATTGTAAAGTAAAGGGTAGTTATGAAAAGGGAAGTGGGAATCAATTACTTTTAAGACATAGGTATATATGTTCTCAGGCAGATGTATATTTCTTAAGTTAGGGTTCTATATATATACTCTCTTAAAACCATCCATGGTTTTGCATTCCTTTTAAAGACTTCAGGAATATGCTTCCCTAGTTTGAAGACTTCTGTTCTACCTTACTTTTAGTCTTTTATGAGTAAAATAGCCTTACGGAGCATATAATATGTGTATTGTGTACAGGAATATTAACGTGGGTGCACTTCAGGTTCACTTGGACCAAGTTTTGCTAGAGATCCCATGCACATGCCACTTGTTTTGTATTCTACATCCCTCTCCTGCACTCATGACAGATTTCTCTTGGTGTCCAGATTGAACCTCAGACTCTTCCACAACTAGCAGCTTTTACTAGTTGATTGGAGCTGGCATAGGAGGTGATTCTGTTTCAGAGCAATATTATTAGTTTTCTTAGCCTATTCGTATCTTTTCTCTTTCTGTAGTTTAGGTTTTCTAATAATTTTATTAATGTGATTTTCTTTGGTTAAACTTATTATCTCGAAGTCAGCTTGGAAACACGTTTTTGGAGACAGTTCTCTGGGGGGCTCTTGCTTTTCTGTTCATTTTGTGGACAGAAGCTTTGGTTGCCTTTGTTCTGGTCTGTCTTTTCGATATTATTTCCTTAGTGACCAGCTTTAGAAGATATAGTGAGTCTAGAGCAATGGATAGGTTTGCTTATAGCCTCAGAAGGTACGAGCTGGTTTCCCCCTTTCAAGCAAAGGAGTAGACATGCTTACTGCCCATTATAGAGATTCAGGTTCCCAGAGCTCAGGGATCCTTTTCTTTATGGCAACCTACTGCATGTGCAGGTGTGAGCTGGCCCTCCTCAAATTGCTTTCTGAGAACTGGGATTTGGGGAACCTGGAGCAAGAGAATGCTGATATTCTGCTGTTCCTATTGTTGT
Source organism: Macroglossus sobrinus (assembly GCA_004027375.1). Lineage (NCBI taxonomy): Eukaryota > Metazoa > Chordata > Mammalia > Chiroptera > Pteropodidae > Macroglossus > Macroglossus sobrinus. The sequence continues at coordinate 242,660 of PVKZ01000424.1, read as the reverse complement.
AATACATCCCTGTGCCTCTGACCCAAGAGTCTTACTTCTGCTAGCATTCATGGATTGACAGGCTAACTTGTTAGCATGAAAATAGGTTAAAATCTCAGATCTTTCACAGTTCTTGATGCTATGTAGGAAATATAAATGAAAAGGCAAATAACTAGCTGTTGGTTTCACCTCAGAAATGTCATTTCTATCCATGTTTTTTAAAAACTGTATTATATATTATTTACATAAATGAAGCATAGATTTTTTTCTTAGGTTAAAATAAAGCTTTGGCATAATTTTGCTATTTTAATGACAGTTTTAAAAGCATAATGAGCCATCTGTTTCTCTTATGCATATAAATTTGTATTATATGAATGTATGTATATCTGCACATATATTGGGATATGTGAGTGTATTCATGTTTTGAAAAACTAAATCAATCTTATTTTGCTTAATTACATTTTAAAGAATTAATCTTAATTCCGTATATGTCATTATGATGTATTATTTGCCTCTATTCCAGAATATTGGAAAGAAGATGACCTGCCAAGAGTTTATTGCAAACCTCCAAGGGGTAAATGAGGGTGGTGATTTCTCCAAGGATCTACTGAAAGTAAGCATTGAAATACTGTTTTTTAAAATATGTTTATATTTTCTTATGTATATATTTCTATTCAAAATAGACTAAGGATCACTTAAATATTTTATTTTTTGCTTTTGGTCTTATTGATGATGTTTTGACTGGGTTTTGTCCTTGATGCATAGTACCCTTCAATTAATAATTTCTAAAAGTCCACATTAAAATCAGTAATACTGAGCTAAATGTAATATGTAGATTTGTAATAATTGGTGACACAGATAGTTGGTGGGTAGGTTTTTATTTATTTGTAAGCAGACTGTCAGAATTTGAGAAAGGTCACAAAGGTATATTCACTATGGAAACAAAAAGGCATTTTGCAGACTATGTTGGAAGCAGTTCTTTTTTTTTTTTTTTTTTTTTTTTGGAAGGAGTTCTGACTATATTCAGTCTCTAGTCACAGAGCCACTCAGGTTATCTCTGGGAACAGATTAAATTTAATCTGAGTATTGTAGAATGCCTGAATTATTTGCACTCAGCCTTTTTTATTGGTAACAGCATGTTTTTTTTTCATCCAATTGTTTTCAAGGAAACTACAAAATCAGCTTTGGAATTCATAACATTCTACATCTACATGAGATGTGCATATGATCAAATACAAAATAGTAATTGATAATAGATGTGTACTTAGAAATTCTAGATAAGATGTGAGAATGTGATTTTTACATATTTCTACTTGTTTCTGGCATCTTTTTAAAAACTTTATACACATATAGATTTCTTTTAAAATTGGTTCCTTTGAATGAATTTGCTATGAATGGTGAACATTTAAATCAGGTATATAATATGTGCCTGTTGAGAGATGAGTTTTTTGTTATGTTTTATGTGACTTTTAAACTATATAAAATATATAGAATAGAGTTCTGCAAGATTTGGATATACTGTGGAAAATAAGTTACAAAAATGTGGTATTATGAGAGTGTTACTGAATTTATTCATTATGAAAAAAGCAAGAAAAAAAATAGCTTCAGCTTACTGCATAGGGAAGGTATTTTTTATTGAGGTATAAATGACATACAATATCATATTAATTTCAGAAATATAACAATGATTTGATATTTGTATATAAGTGTAGTTAACACCCATCAGCATATATAATTACATAAATTTTTTCTTGTTAGAACTTTTAAGATTTTAGCAACTTTCAAATATGCAATACAGCATTATTAACTATACTCACCATGCTGTACATCACATCCTCATGACATAACTGCAAGTTTGTACCTTTGGCTCCATTTACCCATTTTGCCCCCTCTCCAGCCCCTGCCACTGGCAACTACAAGTCTGTTAAGGTATTTTTTAAGTTGTTTATAGGAAATGCTACCATTTCTGAAACTACAGTTACAAATGGAAAAGGGAAAAAAAGATGTTGGATTGTAACTGGTAAATATGTTCTGTACATTGATTGAAGCTATACTATAAATACAGGTTAACAAGTCTGTTCTCAGTGCAGCAGTGTTAGCATGGAAAATAATGGAGTCCTTCTAAGAGAGGATTTGTAGGGCTTTTATCAAGTCCTGTCAGAAATGAAAATTGACAGGAAAATTTTTCATGGGGAAGCTTTTAGATTTGAGTGGTAACATGCTTGACTAGGGGTAAATTATTGGGAAGCTTTAGAGCGTGTTTGATGGAGCTGTTTGAAACCAAAGGTAGTCACCGTAGAGTTCAGTGGCTACCGATCACCTTGGGTAAACATATGTTCTTTGATTTACTCTGCCAAGAATTTGCTGGGTGATTTGTTGCAGTTGTATAATTGAGATCATGTTCACAAACCTCAGGGGGGGAAATATGTTATACTATTCTTTATTTACTGTAGGAAGATGACAGTGAAATAGTACCGAAAATGACAGTGGAGTTTAACATGGAAATTGTCAAGTAAAATATTGATTTTCTTTCATAGCAAACCCCAACCACTCACCCACCCAAGATGAGTGTTTCATTTCAATAGGAATCTGGACTTTACTGCAATATCTCTCTCTCTCTCTCTCTCTCTCTCTCTCTCTCTCTCTCTCTCTCTCTCTCTCTCTCTCTCTCTCTCTCTCTCTCTCTCTCTCTCTCTCTCCCTCCCTCCCTCCCTCCCTCCCTCCCCTGCCGAGATTAATTATTGGATAGAATATTATTTTGAATTTGGGGGAGAAATATGATTATGTACATGCCATACAGATAGATACATATATACATAAAGATGAACACAAAAATGCTTGGTGCCATTTTATAGGTCTGGGTAACCCCTTTCTCTCTTCTTCCATCCCCTCTCCAACTTAAACAATTACAGGCATGTGCAACCTTACGTTTAATTCATGAGGTAAAACGCATATTGACCTTGTTACTTTTATACTTCTTTGGACCAGAATTTGACTTAATGTCTGTTATTCACTGTGGTTGTGTCACTGCTGTTTCGGACTTGGAGAACATACTGGAACCAAATGGACCCCTGTCCTCAGAGATCACAAACTACTGAGAAGGATGGATGGTTCTTGCTTCCTTAAAACAGGCAGTTATTGCATATTAAATTAAAAGTATAAACTGAATTCTGCTTGTTCTCAATAGAAATGGTTATTAAAAAAGTTGATGTTAACATACTCAAGTGTATGAAAAATGAAAAACTTGTGTCAAGCCTTTCATTTAGAGACTTCAGTTAATATTTTGCTTTAAATTTACCTTAGACTACGTTGAAGGGAAAAATGATACATTGAGCCTTCTTTTACAATTTATAATTTAACTGCAGTTTTCCTTTTTACTCAGGTGACCTAAACAGATCTATGAGGGCTTTGTGCAAAAAAGAATATTTTCCCCACAAGTTGCCTCAAGTAGAAGTTAGATATCTATGTATAAAGTAGAATGAGTTGGATACCAAAGGACAACCAGTGATGGGATATTATGTAGGTTCTTTAAAGTTGAAGGCTGCCTGGGAGGATGTGATATTTGAGATAGGCCTTTGGGGTATAGGTGCAATTTTAATAGAAGACTTTAGTTTTTATTTAGGTTATCATTCCATTTCATCTCCTACTCACAATTAGTGTTCTTGCTTTCTCATAAATACCCCTTCCTATTACTTCACAAAATCAAGACAGTAATTCATTCAGTAAAACATGCCAAACTATCTGGCATGTTTCATGGCTCTGCAAGGGCCTGCCCATCCCAACGCTTAGATGTGGTTTGCCTTCAAGCATCATCGGGGACAAGGTGGAAAAGGAGAAAAGAGAGATTCTGCTTTTGATTATGATAGATTTAATAAGACATTCCTAAGACTCTCTAATAAATACTAAAATTCTGAAGGGCATTATGAATAGAGGGGAATGAGAATGTACAATGTGGGCTGGTTCTAGATTGGAGGCTGAACTTTCTGAAAGACAGATGATTGCGATTATGGACTTGGGGACCTTACTCCCTGCATTCTCACCCCAGCTGCTCTCTCTTATTAGCTGAGGGATTGTAATAAAATTCATTTAAACTTTGTTGATATTCTTATCTGTGAAATTGGGGATTTTATGAGTCTCCAGCCCAGTTGTTTTAATAATTGTAACTTTTTATTTTAAATATTATTTTATTATTTGCCTAGCTCAAAGTGTCCTGGAAAGGGACTCCATCCCTTCTTGAAGGTATTTAGATCCAATGTGCTTTATACCTTCCTAGGGCTAAGTGGGATTAGTGTCAGTGGACAAGACCTCTATCCCCATTCCTTTTTAGCCTAAGTACGCACATCCTCTTGCTCTTTAAGAACTGTCTGAGCCTTGACTTTGAGCATTTCTTCCTTTTGTGGTAAGATTTTTAATCCTCATCATTAACAGTTTTCCGAAGACTTGTTGGTTCCAAAGAATAGCCATCAAAATCTGCCATAAAAGGCATTTGTTTTAAAAGTCTGACTTAACATTGTATAGGCACCTGAAAATGAACCTTAGTTACCCCTATATTTTCCTTTTTACCTTATTAACAACAGTCTTTCTCCTGGGCTTATCCTTCTTGCCACATTTTAATATCTTATATTTGGTGTTGGGCAAGAGTGGAGGTACCAAAGAGAGTCTGGTCTTAAACTAGTCTTGGACTATTGAAGAAGAACCTTTGAGGAGGCAAATTGGTTCTTGTATTCTTTAAAGACCACAAGATGATTCTAGAATGTAATGGAGATATGAATTATTTGAAGGGACTAAAAATTTCTGGGGAAGAAGCTTTGCAAGATTTTTACCTGCTGCCCCCACGCCCCTCTGCCCCAATGTTTTCTTCAGGTAGAGTCTGAGGTCAGAGGGCTCAAGACCAGGGATTGTTTGTATTTCAACCTTTCCCCAATAGTTTTTGTAGACTTGACTGTGGTAGCCTGGGGATCTCTTCCACCCAGTTGTATCAGGGATAGATACCAAGGAACTGGTGAGAGTGTTGGCATGTCATCATATGCATGTTTCTGAAGCTCTTTGTAGAATAACTTTTTTAAAACTTTCCTGAATGGTTCTCTATCTCAAAATATAGCACCTTACTCCTTTGCTTTCATGTTTCCTAAGTTTTGTTTATTTTGAGTTTCCTATGAACTTCTATCCTTAGTTTTAACAGAAAAACTACATTTTTATCTTCAGTTCAATTTGCTTTCTTTCTAACTCTGGTGGTTGATAATCCTCCATTTCTTACTACATATAGGGAGAGACTCAGGGACTTTGGGTGATGGCTACCAGTTATTTAAATATGTAGAGGGGAATTAGCCATTTCAATATATATTTACAGGAAAAAAGTAAAGAAAGAATGTGAAATAGAAAAGGAGCCAGTGAAAATTGGCCTAGGAACTTATTAGTGGAAGGTCAGTTATTGGCTGCACAATAATTTCATTTTGAGAATACATCCAGATTGAAGATTTTGACAATGAAACATTAAACACTAATTATTTACTCTCAATTTTCTTATTGCCACCTACCATTTGATACTAAGATAATGTTCTCCTTAATATTTTTATTCTAGTCATAGTTAAATCTTTAATTCTTTTCTTGAGCAGCAATTGAATTTAGTAGGTGCCAGCAGGAATTAGGGAAAAATATTAGCTAAAAAAAAATCTCTAATTTAAGAATGTTTATATAATTTCATGATGGAGAGGACAGAAACAACAAAACAAAACACCCAGATCTTTCAAAATGATTCTATTGTAACTAAAAAACAAAAATGAATGCAATATGCAGAATGTTTTAAAACATACCTCCTCCTAAATCTGTGTAAGTATACAAATAGCTTTAAGAATTCCAGTTAAAAGGCAACTCTCACTGGAAATCATTAAAAAACAAGGTAAATAAATCTTGCTTGGACAAGTCAATAACATGCCACCTTGCAGATTTAGATTAAATGTTTACTTTAGAATATTCTTCAGAAATTTGATTTTTTTTTAGTAGAAATTGCTTTTACCTCCTTTACTTGGGAATTATTAACTATGAAATTAGCAGTCAAAGGAAGACCAAAAAGTTTTTTTATTCCATTGGGTTTGTAGTTAATGATGAAGAGAGAGAGAGAGAGAGCTCAAGGCAGAGTGGGAGAGGGGAGAGTGACTGTGTGTGTGTGTGTGTGTGTGTGTGTGTGTGTGTGTGTGTTAGAGTTAGGGTGCAGGGTAGGAGAGGAGTGGCAGTTAAATTAGAAGAATGTAAATCAATATGCCTGGCTTAGTGGAGTTTGCACGCTTCCTTCCAGTAATGGAAAGATAAATAACGTAGTGAATTACATTATTACATATTCTGTTGGTTAGAATTCCAATAAAAGTTCTTATTCAAATTCAGATGCATCTGTTTGTCCTTGCTTTCCCAAAAGACAGAATCTAGGTGAGGTTCTTTTAAAAAAGGTTTCTATGACTATATAGGTTACCTACATCTATTCTTTAACATTTGTACTTGGTTGAAGTATTTTATGTTTTGTTTTAAATGCAGGTTTCTTGTTAGGCAGTTTTAAGTACAAGTAATTTGTGAAAATGTTGGAAAAATTAGCCAAAATGGTAGCATTTAAATAGACTTAAAAGGTCAACAAAGAAAAACACATTTTAAATAAAGATTAATGTGTCTTGTTCAACAAAGAAGATACATAATTAGGAAATAAAACATTATACTCTGCAGGTTCATAACCATTAGTCTTTAAAATGTATTACAGTTGTATATAAGGGTAAGCAAAAAATCAATCATCCATTAAAGATTTAGAGATAAGCAAATTTTTAAAAGCTGAAACTCCAAAAAGGATTTGTTTACGTGGTAACAGCAAGACCCATAAAGATTCTTCTAAAAAAAGGGAGAAAGCCAGCCCACTTCACTTCCAGAGTTCCATTTATCTGTCTAATTTGACCCTTTCAGTCAGGGAGAGAACTGAAAATTTAACACTGACAATTGCCCTACTTTTCTTTCTTCCAAAAGGCTGACCTTATTGTTGAAGGAAACTGGGTAAAAGGTGCAAAAAATCTGTTACTATAACTGCATGTGAATCTACAATTATCTCAATAAAACTTTCAATGAAAAAAAAAAAAGTCCACTAAAAAAAAGCAAATGGAGCACTTTCTCTCCATGCAGCCAGAGACTTATATATCATGTCAAAATTAGCTTAATGAAATTTTACTGTTCTTGGTCTTTTAAAATGCCGAATGTGATGTTTAACAGCTTGCATATAACCACGTAGCAGCATTAAAAACAATGGTGTATTTTAAAAAGGCAACAGGAGTTATTTTCAAGAGCTGGAAAGTCACATGACTATATTTTTTAAAAGTATTACTGTTACTGTGGATGCTATGGAGAATTGTTTGGAAGGAAGTGGAAATAGAAATGGAAAAGACGGTAAAGAAATGGTTGCACTTGTCCACCTGAGAAAGAATGGTGACTTGGAGGTGGGTGGCGACAGTATCGAGGGAAATATATTAGCTATTGAATTATTTTAAGCTTATTAAAGTTTTTTTTGAAAAATTGTTTTTCTAGATTGCCCCTCTGTCCCTTCCTATATTATCTGCATTCTAAACTGCATGGAGTGGAAGAACAATAAAAAGTAGAAAAATGCTAATTGTTTCTTCTGAGTTAATATCTGATCTATGAGGCCAGATGTGTAATGGAAGGCTTTGTGGTAGTGTGAAATGAATAGTGTCAGATCTGGAAAGCAAGCCCAATATTTTACCTTGGCCAGGTAATTCAACTTTTTTTAGTTTTCTCACATATAACATGGGTAATAAAAGACCTTTTTCCAAGAGTGATTATGAGGAATAAGTAAGATGATATATGTTTTATAGCTAGCATTGAGTCATCTAGAATGCATTCAAGTGTTCATAAATGTCAGCTTTTGGTTTTTTACACTAGTTTTTGTGACAGTTGTAGAAGTCACTGGGCTCTAGAGCCTGTCTTAGTGCTGCCAGTGACAAGTGATGGAGCCTCAGAAGTAATAATTTCACCTCCTGGTGCCCTAGTTTCTTTGTAAAATACGATATTTGGGCTGTGCTCATAATTTTCACATTTTCACTTTAGGCTTCTGTGGCCCATGGTAGCTACTGCTCACCCCTGCCCTGGCACCACTGCTGACTTTGACCAAAACATCTTATTTTGTTTTTCTGTTGTGCACACGATGTCTTTTGAGCAGAATATTTTGTGGCAAAGAAGTTGCAGAAACTCTATACATGATCTTTAAGGACACTTTCAATCTAAGTACCAGGAGTGTTCTTAATAACATCTATTTCTTTGTAAATTCAAATCATATCTCTCAAGTTTTAAGTTTTATATTTTATTTATTGCTTTAGATAAAGAAGCATGTACTTCATAGTGAAAATTCAAGATTTAAATCCAAGAAAATGACCTTTGCAGCATTTTCAAAGTATTACTCCTAAAGAATTATTTGAGAGGAAGAAGCAGGCCCACTCTGAAAAAAGTCTGAACTTGTAAATGAAAAGCCTCAGTGAATTCTCAGAAATACTTGATCTGAGTTATATTCGGGGTATATAGTTGAAAATAGGAACTTATGGGTGGTATTTAAGTGGAGCTAAAAAAAGAGCATCAACTGTTGCCTCAAGTAGGTGAGCTATCTCTTAAGAGAAGGTCATGGAAACCTGGTAGCAACAGTATCTATGGAGGAAAGGGCTTGAATGCTTATCCTGATATAAGCAAGAGAGCCTTTTAAGAGAAAAGCTATATTAACACACTTTTAAAGAGAAAAGCTTTAAAGATTCTAGCTTAAAATTTGGATTATTGCTTTTTTTCAGTGAAATGAATCAAGCTGAGTTGTGATAAAAGGTTCGTGGTGTGTTTCCGTTTCTGCTTTTTCCATGGAGATCTGGAAGCATGCTATTGCTTCCAGTGATGTGCTTGTCATGGACAAAATAATGATGCTCCCTTTGGTATGGTTCAGACCTTGAATGAGAAATGGTGACAATAATAAGGATAATACTTTGAAGTAGCTGAAGATCTACAAATCATGTTCATGCTTTAAAAAAAAGGTCTATCAAAAAGAAGTCTGTTAGAACATTTTGACAGAACAGATGCTACTTAAAGAGTACAAACAGATTTTTAACCAAAAAAAAAAAGTTTGAGTAGGGGAGGTAGTAATCATTAAGGGCACTGTAGTGGAATATTAATGATTCCCAGATAGATTGTTTTTAATTTGATCATGAAGAAGTGCTAGAGAATTTCATATTCAGATGCATGCATAGAAGACTGTTACTGTGTTTGGAAAATTTTTTAAATGTCTTAACGTAGTTCATCAAGGTTGGTGTTCCTATCACTCAAGCATGAACATGTGATGTTTATATTAATGGAATTTAAACCATCCTCCTTTGGAGTATGATATAACAGGAAGGATTCGTGGTGGGGTTCTCAGTAGCAGTGCACTTCTTTTCATAGACCTGCAGTCCAGTGGCAAATTAACTATCATAGCAAGTGTTCCTTCCTAAACACAGTATTTATCTATCCATTGGAGATACAGAGAAACAAATTTTAATTTAAAGGCATTTGTAACTGTACAGTAAAAAAAAAAAAAACTCTATAAAGGAAAACAATGTGCTTTGTGGTTGTATTATTGCTTCACTTATGTAAAGGTCAGTTGTCTAAAAAAGACTCAAAAAGTTGAAAACAGAAATTTTAATTCAACCCTCATGTCCGGCCTATTTGTAATAATAACCACAAATTTTACTGAAAAATTTGGCCCCTCTTTTTCCTTGGAGTATCCTAAGCAAATGACTATATAGACACAGGTCAATACCAATATATAAACAACTGCTTAAAACTGTGTCCTGGGCTGGGCTGCCACCTCTGAGCCCTGTCTTTGTTAACAAGGCAATAGCCACATCTGGTTTATTTTTTTAATAACAAACTTAATTTAAAACAGGCATTTAGGTTATTAGAATTAAGTGGAAATAATTTTGAAGAAAACAATTTTCCCACTTAGTCATGAATTACATGAAATTGGGGTATAGTGTTATATGGACATTAGCAAGAAGTGATTTGATAATGAGATGTAGAGAAAATGAAACCTAGTAAAACACTGGATCTCAGAATGTAACAGCTGGAGTTGTTTAGATAAAAGGCAGACAAATATGTGTAGCCAGTAGCTTCTCAGAGAATGGCTGTATTACAGCACAGTAGAGTAATGGATGTACTTAATGAGTCATCAGAAATGTTACATTGTGTTTATTTAGTTTGATTAAGGAGACAGGAAGTGTGAAATCGATTTGGAAAGATTGCCAGCAAAACTATTTTATCAAAATTTGGGCATTTAAAGAAATTAGCTTCTATCAGAAAATCCTCTAATATAGAATAATTTGTTTCTCTACCTAAAAACATGCTTGGACTCCATTCCCTGTCAATGTTGAATTTTTATTGTTGTTATTTTAGAGCTTTTTTTTAATTTTCATTATTTTAACATTTTCTCTTCTCTCAGACTTCCCATAGATAACAGCGTAGTTTTTGGACTGTAATGTTGCTTTCTCAGAAACACCAAGAAACACATTTTCTCAGACCTCACAAGGGCGATGCAGGCACGTGAACCTTCCTTGGTCAATGGAGACACATTTCTGTAGTCCCCCCTCATCTCGCCAGACTACCTGTTGAGAATTCCTCTACCTTCACGCTATTTTTCAGATTTAAAAAAACTGCTCTGTTCAGGTCAACACACTGCCATTTGAAGAAGACCACGAAGACTACTTACTCCTGAAGCAAGTCATTTCACCATGAGGTTGTTTAATTCTAGAAGCAATCAGAAGTGATTATTTCTTGAGACTACAACATACATAAGTTGTTACATCTCTTTTCCTTTCACTTCCAGAAATAAATCAAAGGTAAATTTGTATACCCAAATATTACCTTGAAGGGTTATTTGCATTTCAGGTTGTTAGGCATACATTTGCATTTCAGGTTCTTAGTCATATGTTGTAGATGTAAGCAAAAAAATACATCTTTGAAGAGTTATGGATTTTGAGAATGTATGAATTTTGATTAAATGCTATTGCATGTCACTTTTGCATGGTCTCCTCCTTCCCCTTATTCTTAAAGACAGAGACCTGTTGGTCACAATATCTCCTACACCTTGTGTAATTCCAGGACAAATCAGATATTTAGTAAATACTTGTGAGAGAAATGATTGCAGTTTTATATAAAACACAGTGCAGTGATTTCTGACCATAGATAGGCTTTGTGAGCACCATGTGAACAACCTGATTATGGTACGGAGAATTGTGAATGTATGTGAGTATGTATGTGTATATATATTTTTTTCCTTTTTTTTAGAGAGAGCACCCACATGTGTGAGAGAGACTGAGCACTTTAATCAGCTTTTCAGAAGGCTCTTTGTTCCCCAAAATATTGAGAGCTATAGTCTCAGGACCCTCTCACAGTGGAGACTTGTACCTTGTTGTTTTAATTAAAATAGATAAACAAAAATCTTGTAAGGGTTTTTCTTTCCCTAAAGCACATTGTTCATTCATCGAGGCCTTACTACGTGTCAATCTCTGTGCTGGATTTAAGGGTTGAGCCTTTAGTAAGACAGACACAGGGCATGTCCTCATGGAGCTAAGAATTTGGTGGGAGAAAGAAATAATGGACTCATGATTACACAGGTAATGAAATGCTATACTCAAAATTATATTCTAATTGTGTTTAGGTGTAGGAGACATGCTTAATAGATTTACCATGTATGGCAAAAGTCAGAAGCTGGATCAAGTTGAAATTTGATAGGATTCATGAGTTTCTGCTTTAAAGACTGCTAAATATATTAGGGAAAGCAAATTGAGTAAGATGCATCCTGTCCTGAAGAAATTTTTGATCTAGTATAGTGGTTCTCAACTCTGACTCACGTTAAAATCATTTGAGGTCAGGGGAGAACAAGTAGGCGACCGACATATTCTCACTCAGATTGAAGCTTGCTAAAACGGCATAGACACTTCTGAGAAAGGCCTTGAACTTTCTTTTAAAACTAAACATACACTTACCCCATGATCCAGCAATTCAAGAGAAATGAAAGCATATGTCACAAGAATGTTCTTAACAGCTTTATTCATAATAGACCAAACAAAATTGGAAACAACCTAAGTGTTCACCAGCAGCAGATGAGTGGATAAACTATGGCATAGCCATACAATGTGACACTCAGTAAAAAGGAATAGACTACCAGTGCACACAACTGCATTAAAGAAGCTTTCTAACAAATCATGCAAAGCATGGTTTTGTTGTATGAAGTTCTCGTAGAGGCAAAACTAACCTGTGGCAGGAGAGAAAGGTCAGTAGTGGTTTACTCTGGGGATGAGCATGCAGGAACTTTCTGGAGGTAATTCTAATATTCTTAAATGTTGGTGATAATGTTACTTTCAGAACTATATAAAAAAGATATCTTTTCTCTGCTCTCCTCTGATCCCCCCCTCACCAATTTGAGATCTCGGGATGGGGTCCATGTACATTTTTAAAAGCTCATCAGGTGATTCTGACATCCACTGAGAGCTGCACTTTTCAATAGGATAAAGTACAAAAACAGTGTATTCGTTTTCTATTGCTGTTACAACAAATTACCACAAAATCAGTGGCTTAAAACAACACAGGTGATTACCTCACTATTTATAGGTCAGAGGTGTGGGTTGGCCTGGATTCTTCTTCTGCTTCAGGTTTCACAAGACCAAACTCAAGGCGTAGGCAGGCTTAGGTTTCTTTTTTGGAAGTTCTGAGGGTGAATTCACTTTCAGACTTATCAGGTTGTGGCAGAAATCAGTTCCATGTGGTTGTAGGACTGAGGACCCCATTTCCTTGTTGGCTAGGTTATTCTCAGCTTCTAGAGACCACCCACATTGCTTGGCTTCTGGTCCCCTTCCTCCATCTTCACATTCAGCAGTGATGTGTCAAGTCCTCTCACTCTTCATCTCTCTTCTGACCCCTTCTGCCTCATCTCTCCACTGCCCTTTTCTTTCAGAGACACCACATTTCCTGTGACTCTCTTTGTCTTCTCTGCTTTGAATCGTACAATTACATTGGGCCCACCCAGATAATCTAGAATAATTTTCTTCTATTAAGGTCATTTTATGAATAACCTTAATCCTATCTACAGAGTTCCTTCCCAGCAGCATCTAGATGAGTGTTTGATTAAATAACCAGGGGATGAGAATCTTGGGGACCCAACATCTCTAGCATTCTGCCTGCAGTAGAGGTACACAGAAAATGCTATGGGCTCTCGGAATAAAGAGAAATGACTTCCAACTCTGGGGAGCATGTGGGAAATCTCAAGGAGGTAGCATTTACTTGTCATTTAAAAGGCATTTCTGATGGAAGCTATGGAGCCAGACTAGGTGGGAGTAATAGTTTAAGTGCCCGTGTGGAGAAAGGAAAGGTGACGACAATATGTAATGCACTTAGAACAGCCCTTATCCCATAAATGCACTCCATGTGTGTTAGTTATCATTTACATTGAGCCTTTCAGGTCACTGAAGCTCAAAGTCAGGTCTTTTCAGACTGAGGTAGAAAAATAGGAATGTCAAAAGTTACACACTTATGCATAGAAATATTTTAAAAGGACTAGGACAGTTTTATAGTGTGATTTTTGTATCACCTCCTCTTTGGCTGATAGAACCCATGTGAAAGTCTAAAAAGTTGTATTGACATATTCTAAGCTTTTTAATCCACTAGTGAAATCTATTGATGAAAACCAGGTAATGTGACCTTCCATTAAAGTATACCAGTCTTCCTTTATATTTCCCCACAGTACTTACCTCTCTGCCCATTTATAGTGGACCTTGTACCCTGCTTGTACAAATTATAACATCATTATAATCTTAGCTTCTGTGGACAGATGCTGTGGCCTTGGGGCATCTATCTGAAAACTGAAGCCTTATCAATTGATTTTTTTTTTTTTAGTAACTCCACGTAAAGGAAAAAACTTTTTATAAGCATTAATTACTCTGTACCACTTATCTTTTTTACCTCATATTTATGAACTTTTAAAAAGGATTTTATATCCTTTTTTATTTCGAAGGACACACATGCATCTATATAAAAAGTCTTAGAATACCTCCTGCCAACCTTTAAAAAATACAAAAGATGTAACTGCTCATGGTCATTTTTATTTAGCCTTCTAAAGGATGTGTGTGTAAGGGCTAAAATAATGAAACCAGCTCAGCCAGCTGGTATTTTTTGCCAAAGCTGGATATGAGAAATAGAATTCAAAAGAGTGGGTATGCTGGCAAAAACCTAAGGGGTCTTTTAATAAGGATCAACAAATTTCACTTTCCTTAGGTGACTCAGATTTTGCTCTTTAAACTTCTAGTGCACACTTAGCATTCCAGAGCCTTTCCAACCGTTTCTTCCAGTCTCTTGCCAGTGTTTGTTTTTCCTTCCTTCTCTTCCCACCTTCACCCAAACCTGAAGTGCTGGTCGTGATGATTAGTGCGGCTGCCAAAGGAAACCCATTCTTCCTCTGCATCACTTTTAACTACCTTTGAGAGGAAGAATTGTTTGTTTGTTTTCTGGGACTTGCTTTCTGCATTCTGGGTAAATAGAATACAAGTCATTCATCTAGTAGTTAATTTAGCTATTTAGTACCTGCAGGGGAAGCTCTGCCTTCTTCACCACGTAGCAGTCTTCCGTTACCATCCTGCCATGATCTCTGATGGTGTTTTGTTTAAAGCTTTATGCTTGCTTATTCAACAATATCGGTAGCTATTTCTGTTTTCATTTTTCCCCTCATTTTCTCATTTAATATGCTATGATATATTTTCTGATAGCTCCAAAAGATTTCCATTGCTTTTACTATTTTTTTCTCATTGCTACTGATTTGAAAATATGTATATGTACATCTATGTGTGTATACATATATTTGGTGCCCGTCTTATCATATCAGTTATATGTTTTTCTATAGGAAAAATGGAATTAAAACTACATGAAATCAAACCTTCAAAAACTGTCTCAGGTAACTTTTTCAGGTTCTTACATTCTTATGTTTTCCTTATTTGTAATACTTAAAAGCTACTGTAAAAATCTTTCTAGCACTGTTAACTTCCAGTAAGCAGTATCGATACTTCTGCAGGTATCCACGTATATTTTTATGAAAAGGCCAAACTCTGATTTATGATGTGTTTTTATGTTATCATTATTAAGAAGAGAAAATTATTTGGCAGTATTTGTATTTGAAGGAACCCTTTTCAACCTTAAAAAAGTTTCTAAACTTTGCATTATTTCCTATGAGCTAGCAATTCTGAAACTATCACTTTCTATATATACCGGAGTTAAATAAATCTGCAAATATACTGTAGATGGTAAGAGTCAGGTTTCTCTCTTTGGGAGAAAGAAATTACACATTGGGGAAAAGGGGAAAGCTAAAATGAATTCTGTGGGTGTTAGTTTGGAAGTAGAATTACCAATATGAATTCATAGTTTTTAATGTATAAACAGATATATAAATGTACCTGAGAGTGTGTGTGCCTGGGTTAGTATATACACAAATACTTCCTAACTATGCCTGCTGGGAGTATCTTGAAGCAATGACATCCTGTAGCAATGACAGACCAAGCACTTGGACCTTGATTTCTAAATAGCATTCACCAATAAAAGAAAACAAGGGTTCCTTGGAGAAAAGTGTTTGGTTCTAGACCTGGGATAAGGAAAATACAAGAGGGACCTAGAACATCTTGTGGTGCCAGAAGATGAAGGAAGTGCTCAAAAAAAAGAGCGAGGCCAGAGGCCAACCCAGCCAACCTAGAGGAGCTCCTAATAGCCAGAACTGGAAGAATTTGAGCAAGAAAACGATAGTATTAGATTATACCCATAGAATAAAATAAATGTTTATTGAATAAATAAATGGTGGAGAAGGGACAGCTTTTTCTTGCAGAAGAATTTTAATAAATATAAAAGCAAAGAGGGAAATAGAAATTCACCATGAGGGTAAATACCACAGAAATTGCTGCACACACAGTCTATCGATGGGTGGTAAAATTTGTGGGTGAAAGTTTCAGCAGATATAGGATATTTGCATAGTTTCAAGATATATCTCCCAAGATATTAATTACAAAGGGAAATAGTAAATTTACAAAGAAGCTCATACCACTCCAGCCAAGTGATCAGGGTTACCATCACCAGTGATAAGACATACAGATGTCATAAAGCCTCTGATCTCATTCATTTGAAGAATACAGCATCACTTCTGTGATATCCTTCCTCGAATGCCTAACCTCAATGTAAGCACAAGAAAACATCGAGCAAACTCAAGTCCACAGAATAACTGGCCAGACTTCTTCATGCGTGTTAAGGTCATGAGAGTCTGAGGATCTATCACAGACTGGACAAGACCAAGAAAACATAGCTACTTAATGGAGCACAGAGTCCTGGAATAGGAAAAGACAGTAATGGAAAAGCTGGTGAAATTCAAATGTGGTCTGTAGTTTAGTTAATAATACCGTTCCCGTGTTAATACACTGGTTCGGTAATTAAAATATGGTTATGTAAGATGCTAACGTTAGAAGAAGGCTGGGTGATGGGTGCACAGGAGCTCTCTACTATCAGTACAACGTTTTCATAATTCTAAAAATTATTTCAAAAGAAGAAAATAGATGCTGGATACTTAAATACATAAAAATCTAATAAGTATAAGGACATTAACTACAGTGCCATTTACAACAGAAAGAAATTAAAATAAAACAAATGTCCATCATTCGGGGGTTGGGCAAATTATGTTATAGTCATATAATGAATATAGTTACTAAGAACCACCACGTAGTCTTTTGTACTGATATGTAGTCATAGTGAAGGGAAAGTGTTGAGAGTGTTTACTTCCGTTTGTGCTGCCTGGATTCTCATTCCATCTCCAGTACTTAAAACTAATTCTGTAACCTTGGGAAAATTCTTCCTCACCTCTCTGTTCATTGATTTTCTCATCTATAAATTAGAAATAATATATAATTATGGACTGGCTATAAGTATTAATGTGAAAATTCATCTAAAACACTCAGGATAATACTCAACATATAATATTGATAAAATATTAGTACCTATTTTTTTCTAGGAATAAATGGGGGAAAACCCCAACATAACATTAAGTATCAAATGATGCCATTTCTGTTCTTTAAAAATTAATATGAATCTGTAAGATTAGCTATGAATGTCTTAATGATGCTGGTATTGGGGGAGGGCAGAAATTAGGGAACTTCCACTTTCAAAATTAAGCATTTAAAAATATACAGTTAGAGTAATTATGTAGAGCTCTTAAAAGAAGCCTGCTATCAATAATTGTTAAATAGAAATTAAGAAACAAAAACTGTATCTCTGAAGCTAAAGGAATTAGTTAGTCATTCTAGATAAGTCTCTAAGATCATATGACTTGTCATCTGTCTTGGGAAATACAAGAGGCCTGACGCAACTCTGGGCCTTATGAAACTTGTCAGTATCTGTAATTCCCTAGAGGGTGGTTCTAAACCTGGAAAATGGAAAACTTAATAGCTTTAGCCTATAATTCCAGGCTGTGAAAGGTTGTTGTTGAGGACAGTTATGATTTGCTCTTTCTCTTCATGGGAAATAAACCAAAGGCCTAAATTTTAGAGTTTAACCAGAAATAAGTAATTCTGGTAATTTTCATTAGAATGATTGAAACTTAGACTATAGCACCAAAATGATGTACTGTCCAAGCCTATTGTTAAAAATAGGATAAATATTAGTTGCTTTTTGATTCCTAGGTGGTGGTGGCCACTCTGAGTTACCATGGAAGCCAGAATTCACTAATATTTTAACAAAGGCCATCTATATTTATACACAGCATAGGAGGAATATGTGTGGAAATATACATGTAAATATCTGTACACATTTCCAAAGAATACACTTATATTCATGTTTTGAATATGAAAGCTTTTTATGATTATAATGGTTTTTTTTTTCATGTTTGCTTTATTACCTGTGATGTTCTGAAATTCCTTCTAGTGCTAGGGTGCTAAGCTTGACCACTGTGATTTAAGTGTGCACAGATATGTGCAGCAGATTTAAGGCCCAGCTGTCTTCGTGGTTTGGGGCTGTACCGGGTTCCTAAAAGGACTGCAGGGTGGAACTAGGATGAAGTGTTAAAAATAAGTATATTGCAGGGATGTAGGAAGACTGTTCCAAGAAATTAGAATGAAAGGTAAAATGCTTTTCTGTTCTCTTGTATTTGTAATTCTTTTTTATATCTTCCCTCTAATAGGCCTCTCAAATTTGAATCACCAGAGCTTTCCAAGGAAAAAAGTAAAAATGTTGAAAGTGTATTTTCTCATTTGACTCTTGGTAATGTTTTTACACATCTTTCATCCTGATTTCCTTAAACACTGTTGTTTAAATATACAATACTGGTTGACCTGCTGTTTTAAAATCATTTAGATTTTATTTAAGTTTCACTTTTTCCTTCACGAATCCACCTGCTATGTTTCTTCTGTTTGCAACAGTCACAATTTTATCTATAGTAACAGGATGGCAGAGCATTTTTCTTTTATGATAAAATTAGATGCAGTGCTATGAAGCCCATATTGTTATATTCCAGTCTCTAGAGACCTTGAGGTGGGTGAGAAAGGAGATCCCAGAATGCACTATGCTACTGATTCTGGTAGATAATTTTAGCACAAGATTGGGATTTAGAATATTACATTTTAAAGGTGCTGGTTTATATAGCTAGTGCCAGTGTCTAAGTGTAGAGTTTATATATGAATAGCACAGTTGCAATGTTTGTGGAATATTCCACTTTTTCCCAAATACTTTGGTTTCTTAAATTCTAGGATTTTAATATCAGATAAAATTGACAGGCTGTAGTGGGCACTGCTCATGTGAGCCACTGCTATGGAGTTGGTATCATGATAGTAATAAGCTCTAGGGAAAGAGCCGTATAATCTTGGAGTGTTAAGCACCTTGGGTAAAGTTCTGACCCTGCCATGTGAACTGGCTTTGTGTGACACTGGGCAAATTAATGAAGCTTTCTGAGGCTCCTTTCTCCAGCTGTAAAATGGAGATGACATTGCTTCCTTTGAACAGTTGTTAAAAGAATTAAATTAGATTACATATGTCAAAATGCTTAGCACGTCTTCTCTCTCATAACTAATACCTGTAAGCCTTTCCCCACTTGTTCTAATCTGTCTCTTGCTCAGTGTTTTGTTTCCTAAGATTCAAAAAATAGACAATAAAATATTAAGTTCCTTTTTATATTTGGGTCTGAAAATCCTTATGTTTTCTTTCTTCCTTTCATTCCTTCATGTTGACTGTGTGCCAGGACATCTTTCTGGAGGATAAGATAAACCTTCTGTCCTGAGGGAGGCACCCAGGCTAATTCACACTCAGGAGAAGGTAGGGAGTCCTAAAGCAGAAGTGCTGTACCCTGCAGAGCTACAAGGTGTGGGCGGATTAAGGTTGGCTTCACAGAGGAAGTCGAAGTGATGTTTAAGCAAAATCAGGAGGAATAGGAGACAAAATGACAGGGATTGAGGGAATAATTTGTTCATTTAGATCTGGGGATGAGTGAGAGAAGATTTTTGGCTGGCACCTGAGGTTTAGTTGCCTGATGGTGCCATTTCACTGAGATTAAGAATACAAGAGCAATTTTATTAGCATTGGAGATAATCTTAAAAGATTATCTTGTCTGATACCCCTGGACTTTTAGATGAGGAAACTAAGGAACTCTTATGGATGGATTTGAAGAGGAATTGAGACTTATTCAGTGAGGTCACTGCTTTACTAGGAATGCAATAATTTGATTGCTAAAAGAGGCCCTAAAGGCTGAGACTGAAGGTTTGATGTGTTCTACTTGAGAATTTTACATGTAAAACACTAAGGCATTTCTGTCTTTGTAGCAAGAGAAGGTCATTGCAAGCTGTCAGAAGTGAAGAGGAGTAGTGAAATGGAAAAAAAGAGGTAGAGCTAAGGTCACATTTTGAGAAGAGAGTGAGTAGGTTGCCAAAACCCATTGCTGGCAAAAGCAGTGTGGGTGTGATCCAGGCTGGGTTACCACAGCAGGAGCTGTCAGCGTGGAGCCAGAATCAGTGTCGTGCTCTGCGGGCCAGTCACAGATCAGATCCCCAAAGATGAAGATGAAGATGCACAGCCATCCTATGTGGATGATATGGAGTTGGTCCAGAGAAATTCCATGGGTAGCAGCTGTTGAGGTGACCTGACGACCTCTCCTGCGGGCTGGCCTGCTTCCACTGCTGCTCTACATTTGGCTAAGATCTACTGTCTTTCAGTTTTGTTTCTCTGAACTTTTTCATGAAGAAGTTACCAAGCAGTCTGTCACCCCAGATTTGATGTTGCAGTCATTATTTGTGGACTCTTGAAATTTCTTTTCTAAAGAACTTATATTCTAAAGATAGCTGATCATGTTAATTTTATGTAGTTACTTATATTCTTTAAAGATATTTTTTGCTACTAAAAGCATAATTTAGAATCCTGTGACCATGTTTATTAATAGTGATAGATACTAGATTTATAAAATGGACCTCTTATCTATAAACTATTAGACACATGAAAAATGGAAGTTTAAAAAATAAATTTCAAAATATATAATCCTCTTCTTCATTTCCAACCCTATAATAAAACAGATGTTTTAGGATATTTTATGGTTCACTGTAGAGTTCAAGCAAATGTGCTATATTTACATTTGATGTTTTCTAGTTTTGCCCAGCCCTTTGTTTCTTTAAATACTCATGGTATTTCAGCAGCGAGCCTGAAACTAATAATTAAGCATAGGAACACCCATTTTTCCTTATATATCCTGGTTTTCTTTCTTCCACAAAGATTTGTTTATTGCCAAAAGTCTGTTTCTGCTGGGAGAATCATATATCTTCTTGTTAGCAATTATAGTTTTCAACCTAAATGAGTTTTTCAGTTGCTTAATATTTTCTTAATGGTATTTATTGCTAAATTTTCATCTATTTGAATTCTTCCTCCTCTCCACATGTGCCTTTCACAATGATTTTTAGATATTTAACTTATTTATTAATTCACTAGGTAAAATCAGTCTTTTGTCCAAGTTCTGAGCAATCCACGATACCTAAGTACCGAAGGTACTTATAAGGGGAAAAAAAAAATCATTCTAGGGTAGTTTTGTCTTACAAATATATTAAAAGGCAGAATGTTAGAAACAAGATGACTAGAATTTTTTTATAGAAAACTTTTATTTGGGAATTATTTGGGGATTTCCTTCTGTTGAGTAGAGCTTTTTAGCAATCCAAGAAGACCATTTCTGGAAAATGATTAATGATTAGTTCATTAAAGGTATAATAAGCCCTTCAATCTCTATGATGTTTATATCTCTCATGGAGCCATTGTTCTGATGACTAGAATGAGTCTTCATTTTGCGGCTGAGAGTAAGGTGCCAGTTTGGCATTCACACCTACTTATATTATGCTTTAGCCTGTGATGGAATACACATTTCCAATAATGATTAGAGTTTTCAAAACTTAATGTGTTATATGTATGGTAGACCCCCTGTTTAATATGAGTTACCATGTGGATTCAGATGTACCATTTGGTGAATTGCATCTCCAGAAAAAGCAACTATATGCAGTAAAATAGCATAGACTAGCGCTGTCATCTTGACAATGTAGAAGTTATCTAATTATAGATTGTTAAACTTGAAAGTCACCCTTGAGATGATTCTGATGAAACCTCTCATTCGACAAATGAGAAAATGGGTTTCAAGGAGAGATAGTGACTGGTTCAAGGCCCTAATCAGTGTGGATAGGTAAAGTGAGAATAGAGATGAGTAAAGCTGATTCTCCTTCCCACTGCCACAATTTTCCCACCTACCAGGATGCCTCTGATTTGAAATGACATGCAAAACTGGTTACTGGAAAGTCATAATGATAATCTGTGATGCAGATGCTGAGGTATGGAATTAACACTCAGTCTGGGTTTGCTGTGCTTTGCCAGTGACCCTGTGAAGGATTCAGATTTTCTGATTCTCACTCCATTTCCCTTCTCCCAGTCTCCCATCAATTAAGATTTTTAAAATCAAGCAAAGATAGCTTTTAACCTTTCTCACCTGTAAGTAGAAAAGAATTTACAACCAATTTCTCGTGGTTACAAATTGTACATTCTCTTTCCTTCCTCAAACCTGTATCTGCAAGACTGATTTATAGTCTTACATGTATCCTGAAACCATATACTTTTTGAGTAATTAATGTATTGAAAATAGCACAGCAGAATATCTGGGTGCAAATGGATAGTTCCACATTGTTTTCTGATGGAGAACCCTAATTTTCTCATTTGTGAACTAATGCTGGGTTTCTCGACTGTGGCTCTGTTAGAACCATCTGGGAGCATTATAAAGACAACACAAAGCAAACAAAATAGTACCTGCCTCCATCCCCAGAGAGCTCAGATCTTAACTGATCTGGGATGGGATTGGTATTGTTTTAAAAGCTCCATAGGTGACTCTTATAGACAACAAAGCCACCAGACCAGATGACTTTGAAGTCCCTTTCGAGTTCTAATGTATAGCAGTCCTGAGATTTTCTATATCATCTAGTCCAACCACACAGAATCATATTTTAAAGGCAGCATCTTGTTTTTATGTTACCATTCATTTATGCTACCATGTTGAAAGAATACTTATTACTATCAACAAGCCAAGTAGCAAGGCAGGAAGGTATTTCCTCTGATTTCACAGTAAGTGGCAGAGATAGAATGTGAATATATAAGGCATTTTACTGCAGAACCTGTAATCCTTACCTTTTCGGTAGAGGTCTCCTCATCTGTAATATAAGAATGTTGATTTTTAAGTACCTTGTCACTTCCAAATTCTTAAGATTCTATGTAAATTAATAATAGTATATTTATACTGATCATTTTAACATAGTGTATTCAAATAAAACAATCTTCAGCCTTTTAGGCCTGTTTCTAAAGCAGTAACAAAGCTAAGAATTTTTCATTTATTTTATTCTGCATCACAAATGCCATTTCCCAGATTTGCACACTAAACTGATCTTTTTATTTTATAGTAATACATACATGTGTACGTACATAAAATAAAAGAATTTTTATTCTATTCATTCATCATCTGAATGTCTGGAGAAAGTCTAGTCTGAACCTGAAAGTATTTCATGGAATTCTAGAACCCTAGAGTTTCAATTATTGTGACTCATGAAGTCAGTTACCTTTAGTTCGTAAGTGTGGAAGATCAGGGGTTAAAGAAGTTATACAGAGGATATAGGTTTATGCTTATACCTAAATAGGTAAACTAGATTATAGGAGATGTGCTCAAATTTGTTATAATACATGCTGTTTTAAGAAACCTCAAGTACTTGTGAAGCTACTTTCCATAAAAACAATTTATATGCTAATTATGTTATTTTTATTTATTCTTTAAAGTGGATTTTTAATGACTTCTGCTAGACAATCTTTGTTCAACTTACCAAATAAATTTCCTAAAACATAATTTTATTCAGATGAGTGTTTCTTCAATCAACTCAAACAGAAAGTTTCTGACTCTTATGGAAAAAACACTAAGAGAACCTTCGTTGATATCCAGTAATCCTTTGTGTTCTCACAGTTTCACTAGCCTGAGAAATTTGTGTTGATTCTAGCTCTACGAATATTATCTTTTAGTCTTTGTCCAATTCCTTCTGAAAGCTCAGTCCTTCTGTGTAAAGCTTATACACTTGAGGTTTTACACTCCAGTAAAAACTATGCTACAGGGGAATAGAAACGTTTCAGAAGAAACTGACCTGTAGAACCTACTCTCTCTATTTGACTTCTTTAGCTTCAGATAACAGAATATAAAGTACAAAGGCTGTAAATAGAGCATTTCCGTTTACTGTGACTCTTAGTCCAAAGGGTATTTGGTCTGCTTGTGTTCAGTTTGCAGTCCATGTGCCAGCTCAGTATATTTTCCAAACTAGTCTTGTGAGCATCTCAGCCATCAGCTGTGATTGTGCATGCTAAGGCTTGGGTGGTCTTGTGTGTATGTGCCAGTATTACCCTCTAAATCACTGGTTTAAGGAGCATAAAGAAAAGGGCAACCTTTGATGTGCAGATTCAATTTTCCCTTTAACAGCAAAGGTTTCCCTTTAACATCAGAATTGTATGTTTTAATCTTAGATGAGGACTGTCGCTTTTATAGCACAGAAAGGCTTTGTAATGACGCTGCTGTTCTTTGGAAGCTTTAGATTTTAGCTTTAGAAAGAAAGATTTAACGCCTTATAAAACAGCATGAGAAATTGTGATCTTCCTTTCTTTTTGTTGACTTTCCTGATACAGTCATAGATTCATGGACTTAAATGGAAAGAGGAGGGGGTCTTGGAGATATTCTTACCCAATCACCTCATTTTATAGGTGACACTACTTTGGCACTCTGCATTTGCTTCTTTCTTATCTCTCTATGACATGAGAAGCTCCATGACAGCAGTGACTTGATTTACTTCATTCACTGTTGTGTCCCCAGTGCCCCAGTAGGTACTCATTTAGATTTGCTGAGCAAATGAAGAAGCAAGGACTTGGGAAGAGAAAAGACTTGCCCAAGATTGTCCAGCCAGTAAATAGGAAATTCTGACTTAGCAACTTCATCTTCTGACTACAAATTATGTGATTTTTCCATGATCAAAATAGTAGATTTTTACTTAGGATTCTTAATTATTTGGAGGCTTTCATATGTATAAAAAAATCAGAATTATATATAGTTTACACTTATTGGATACTGTTTTTCAGACATTTAAACTGCTTTCATTGAACCATGTAGTACAACCCATTGATTAACAGTATCTTCATATTTTTTATAGTTGAAGAAACTTGGGCTTTAAAAGATTAATTTATCAGGGATTATACAGAGTCAGAGACGTGATTCAAATCTGGGTCTCTGTCTCCAAGTTTAGTGATCTTTCTACTTTGCCTTTTACATGGAGATCAGTGTGTGTCGAAATGAAGACTTATCCAGACCCATAAGTAATAGTAACTGATATCATTTAGCCTGATGCCTTACAATACATATCTTAATTAATACCTGTAGAATTTGTTGAGTAAGTGCTGGCTTATTAATCTAGGGGTCTGTATTTAAAAGGCAGCAAAAGAAGTATTGCTTCCCAGTTTCTTTCATCTGTGGTAATGAGTCTTGGCCTCCCGTGTGGTCTTACTTGAAGGGCTTTTCTGCTCTCTTATCTTTTTCTCATTTTTACATAATTGGACTTAGATTTCCTCATTTTTGGTCCTAAATGATTTGCAGCCTTCAAAGCTTTCCTACTAAACTGTCGATGTCGCTGGAATGGAATAGTATTAAAACTTAGTTGAAGATTACCAGCTATCATTGAAAGAAAGATATTGCCTTTTTTGTGTTTATGAAGGAGAATAAAGAGGAATGATAACAAACCAGAAAATAAGGACACTGTGCCATGGCACACTTGACCACATTCTTTGATAGCAATAAACGTGCTCTTATCCAATGAAATTTTTGTCCAGGCTCTCTCCTGGACTAATTTTTTAGGACACAGGATTATCTCATCACTCCTCCAAACTGGTGTGTAAACCCATCTGCCAACCATTTTTTGGCAAAGGTCACACATGAGTAATACCACTGTTTCTCACAAACGAGGATGGAGGTTTCAGGAGCGGACGGCATTAGGCGGCCCTGAACTCTGGTGCGGCAGAGAACATCTGCCTGGCCACAGGCTCTGCTGTTACTACCTCTGTTTCTCAGTTTTATTTTTTAACTGTGGATATTCTGATGTTTAATTCTAATAGAAAAATATGTTTGAAGCACTGAGCTTTTAAAATCATGACCCTAGAAAGTAGAACTTCTCATTGCTTAAAAAAAACTTTTCATTTTTTCCCTAACAACTTATTTAATAGTACCTCCTTTAATTGTGCCAAATTTTTATCCCTTTTGGTATAAAATGTCCATTTAGTCAAAGATACTAAGAAACTCAGTGGTGGTTCTATAACCTCATCCTTTTGTTCTCTCTGTATTTTTAAAGAATTTTAGTTCGATGTTGGTAATCAAGATTGCTGTCTACAAAGATATTGTCTGTGCTGCATCTTCCATCTGTTCATTCTCTTT
Organism: Macroglossus sobrinus; assembly: GCA_004027375.1. NCBI lineage: Eukaryota > Metazoa > Chordata > Mammalia > Chiroptera > Pteropodidae > Macroglossus > Macroglossus sobrinus. The sequence goes on along the minus strand of PVKZ01000424.1, from coordinate 216,610 downwards.
TGGCTGCAGAGTCAAGGGCTGGGAATGGGATGTATTGGCAAGAAAAGACACCTAATTCTGGTCATCTTTTATTTCTCTTGATTTCCTTTATGTTATTATGGCTTCCAGTAATGGGGTTCATGGTGTATTATCTGCAAAGGCAGTCACGTGTAGTTTTCCCCATCCCCATATGCATATGCCTGTCTAGCCATCAAGAGGGTGGTGTCTCTTTTCCCTCGAAGTGTTGTTGGCTGGCCTCGTGTGACAGAATGTGGCAAAAGTGATGCTATTACAGTTATGGACCTTAAAGTGCAGTTTCTAAACCACCATGTAAAGAAGGAAGTTTAAGCTCCGTGCCAGAGAAGGAAGCATTCTTGTAGTAGGAACATGGAGGCTCTGCAGCCTGCAGCCAGCACCACTCCCACACTAGGCAGTGAGGCACCTTTGATCCTACAGCCCCAGGTGACCTTGGCCGGCACTATGGGAGGAAGAGAGGAGCAGTCCTCTCTGAGCTCCACTTCAAACTGCACATCCACAGAATCATGAGCAAATAAAATGGTAGATGTTATCAGCCACTGGCTTTTGGGGTAGCTTGTTGCATAGCAGTAGATAACTAAGATGGGATTTTTATATTTTCCTAATCTTTTTTTCCCCTCATATCTAGTTATAGTTTGTCCAAGGATGCCCACGACCCTGTATTCTTGAGGAAACTTCTAACTTATTAGGATTTTGTTGGTTGTGGTGAAAATTTGATAAACATTCTTGAACAGTTGTTTCTCATTTTGTCCTTTACCAGCTTTATATTTATCCTTACTTGGAGCATATGTGTCTCCTGAAATGCCCCTAAGAGGTCATTTCTCTGGGTCACACAGTGACACCAATTTCTTATAGTCATTTATGGGAGAGAAAAATATTACTTCTCTCTCTCAATAGAAAAACAATGAAAAGGAAAAAAAAAAAGACTTATTTCCTGCTACCAGATTAGACCATAGTCTCATCTCTCAGACCCCACGAATATCTGAACATTTTACTCATTGGTGGAAAAAGAACAAAAGAGAAGGATCTGGGATAAAAAATAAAGTGAAGGCCAAGACAACCCAGGGAGAGTTTTCAATGTGCATTTTCCACTCAAATTGTAAGTATTCTCAGGAAAACTTAGAAGTTAGTTAGTTAGTTTTATGTTAAATTTTTCCAGAGGGATCTGAAATTATTTTTAAAAGTACAACTTTTAATTTCCTGAGTAGAATGAATGTCTATTCTGAAGTCCTTGTATCAGCTTATATAAGCAATTTCCTTTGAAGGTTAAAGGTAGTATTTTTCTCATTTAGTTGTCAGTTTTTTGTACTTCAATTAAAGATTTATTATTTTTTCTGTTGTCTTTCTGCCTAGCAATTTCTTTCCTAAAACTCTCCTAAGCAGTTGATTGAAAAGAATTACTGGAATCATGTTTGATCCAGGGCAATAAAATTTAAATATCAGATGGATGGAAGAGCCTGGGTTTAGAAGGTCTAAAATGCCTTTCTTAATTGACAGACTCATATCAATCCCACCTTAATGATTTACCTTTTCCAAATTTCCAGTGATTATTTGTTTAATAACACTGATTCTACAAGTTCATTAGTCAGTAGTTAGGATAATGTTTTGCTGTGTAATGACGAGGGTGGTTTGGGGGGATTCAAGGGAGAGAATTTTCTAGAAAGGACAGAGGGGAATTTTTTTTTAGGAGTAAATTCTCTTTCCTTAGTTTTATTTTAAAATATTATTTTCAATCTTACCTAAGTACATGTGAATCTCTACTTGGTTACTATTTCTCCAACTCAAAAATGGTATTACAGAATATTTATGCATTTTTTTCAATGTTTTCAAGCACATTTCAAGTATGCATATCTTTTCTTTCACTTATATTTTAAATTTTTGAAAAATGGTAGTTACATAGTCTTAACCTCTAAGGCAGTGGTTCACAGTGAACGTTTGGCAATGTTAGAAACGTCGGTGGTTGATACAGCTCGCGCTGCATGGGACCTACTTGTTTTTAATGGGTGAAGGCCAAAGATGCTGCTAAACATTCTATAGTGGTCATCTTGTTAACAGGCTTATGTAAAGAGTTTTTGCATTTCCTGCAGAGTGGCAAATATCAATGCTAGATCATTTTTTATTAACATGTGATATGGGGTTTGTATGTGTGCACATATGCATATTCATGTTGGAGAATACTGGCCACTAATCAACCAGAGAGTCATACTGACTTAAGAGAATTGATGATACACCATGGTGATCATGCCCTTGATACCTTCATCCCTAAATTATCAGGTCCTCATTTTTTTGTCCTTTGATGTAGAATAAATGCAATTTTTAGAGTTATTCCAGAATAACACTCCATATTAAGAATATTTCAAAAGAAGTGATACAATTGGAAAAAGAACCACATACTGTATGTAATTAGAAAAGGGTAATACTTTAGTCTGTGTCTTACTTTTGAAATTCTAGAGCTACTATGCCCAACGATGCCTCTATTTTAGAAAAGGAAAAGCCTTTTTGCTTTATTATGCTTTCTTTCCTAGTCTCCATGGAATTAAAACTTTGCCATTTTAATGGAAGGAAATAAAAATGTGATCAATAATGAGACTTGTTTTTACAGAGTAGAGACATTGTGTAATGCATCACAGGAACATTACTAGGAAAAATGCACCACTAGCTTCCTCAGTAGGAGGGTCTAGCAGAAAATTTATTTCCCCCTCCCATAGTAGGATAGAGACAAGGATATGAAGGATTTTCCCCCAGAATGGCATTTATAGTTTTTTATGGTGTCCTTATTTCATTCATGGCCCACAGTGAGTGCTAGCTGTTTTGAGGAAAAACAGTTTTTAAAGGTAATTTATGAGATATATGCTAGATAACTTTTCTTAATACACAGTTAATATTGAATATTAAATATTAAAAACTGTTTAGTTAAAATTCATACCTTTTCTAATCCATACTTAGAAAACTGCAGTATATATATACTTTTTTTGTCTTGGAAGCTTTTAATTCTGTGTATACCTTTTCATTGACTTATAATATGGAGTTTGTGTGTGTTGCACACTTCTTTCATGTGATGACATATTCTCAGTAGTACTGCGTAGGTCTAGATACAGTCCCCTATCTTGAAATAATTTGGAGTGAGACAGTCCCAAACAAAGTATCACATTTGGATAGAATTCTACTGAATATGGACTAATGTTAAGAACTGCTATAGATTAAAGGAGCCAGTTAATTTGAAGCAAAAGTAAAAAGGAAATAAAAGCCAGTTTGAGCTGTTTCCTTGGTACCTTGCCTGAGCTTTCACAAATTGCCTGGTAATGATAAAAATTTATAAGATTCTAGATTCTGAGAGGGTCTAGATGAGAAATCTCTACTGACCAACCAAGAAAGTTCAGAGTCTCAAAAGAAAAGAAAAATAGAAACATAAAAATCATATAGTTTATGAAATTCCCTGCGTTTAAACTTACTAGTCTCTTTAATTATTACATTTTCAAATTACTTTTTTTTTTCCTTTGGATGGCAAAGGAGAAGGAAGAATCAAAGTTTTCAATCAACTCTTCAAACACTGCATTTTTTGAACAGGCATTTTGGGATAACAGAAAATATAAGACCACAGGAAATTTATTCTCTGCTTTTCCCACAAAGAATTTATTCTCTAGACTGAAAGACAGATCTGATTCCTAAGGCCTCTCCCTCTCCTTTGCCCTTTCCCAGCTTCCTTTTCATATTCATTTTGAAAGCTCGTAATACTACTCTCTTTTTTCCCTTTGGATGGGAAAGGGGCATCTGAAGGTGATTTCAAGGCCCTTCAAACTCTGGCTTCTGCCAGCCCTGCAGCATCAGCTCTTTTCCTGAATTATAAATCCAGTGAACTTTCAGTTCCCAAACACTTTTCTACTCTGTCTTTCCTCCAGGTCTTCATCTATGCAATTCTCTGTGCTTTAAACACTCCTCTCTACTTTTTATCTGGCTAACTCATGCCCATCCTTCAAGTCTTCCCTTAGATGTCGTTTCCAGTGAGAAGCTCTTCTAATTGTTGAAGTCCACATTCCTTTGTTCATTGATGTATCACCAGTGCCTAACACAGAGCTTGGCACACTGCAGCTCTCAACTATTCTCTGAATACTTGGCCTGAGTATTTAAGAGCTGAATTGTGTGAAGAAGGAAACCAGTGAGGGTAGAAGTGATGACTAATATAAATGGGGACTTGACCTGAGTGATAAGCTCCTTTACTGGGGAGTCTGAGTCTCTCTCCTACTTCCCTTCCTCCTTCTTTTCTCTCTCTCTTTTTAATAATCTCATTCATTCAGCAAATATTTTTTGAGGACATAATAAGTTTCAGCATAATTCTAGGTGCTGAAGATATAACTGAAAAATTTCTGCCCCCATGGAATTTACATTCTAATGGACTAATGGATAAAAATGGGTTAAATATGAGTATAGAAATTAACTTAGCAGGCTGGTAGGGCAATGAGGAGGCCAGCTTGATGGGTAGGGTATGCTGCAAAGTCAGACTTTGAATGGTTCCCTAAGAACATAATTTTACTTTGGAAAGTAGGTGGGTAATGGAGAAGTATATATAGATTTTGAGCAAAGGAGGCTTTTAGTCTGTAATTAGTATGCAGAAACTGAAAGTAAAAAGGCCAACTTAGGCAAGATTGCCAAAATAGGGGTTAATAATACAGGGTTTGGCATAGGGTGGTGACAGAGGTAAAGGTGGATAGAAGAGACTTTTTTTGCTAGGCCTGTGGGAGCAGGTGGAGGGGCGGGGGATAGCAGGGGAGTATGTGTGTTTGGATTGCTATTTAATTCAGCAATATTGTCTCTATAAGGAAATTTTCCTAGATGATGGAATGTCTGGATGGAAGAGATGGAGAGAAAAATTAAGACTATAAATTTAGAATCCAGAAGAGCAGTGGGAACACTGAGAAAGACAGGGCATGGAATTAAGGTATTTACATGAATTGAATTGGAGATTTCATCAAACTTTGTTAAGTTAATTTGACTGATGCTTATTAAGCCTCCCACTCTTCATCACGCTCTAGGGGTCAAAAAGATGCACAAGACAAGTGAGGCCTCCACTGTCATAAAGTTCACTTTCTACCTGACACCCAGATGAAAGAGTAGAATTGTAGGTCAGTGTTTGGGAAACTCTGTTGCTAGATATAACTCAAAGTCATGAGAATAGATGGAGGTTTTAGTCTAGGTAACAGAAAATCCTGTAGTTTATTTAAATTTTTATATCTAGGGTTTTATGTAATGTAACAATTATAACACTTAGATAGCAATTGATATCACACTAAAGAGATCAGAGAAAATCAGGAAATTAATTATCATGGATCTTTTAACAAGCTACATTCCTTTTGTTTAAATGTAGAAGAAAAAGACATTTCTTTGTCTTTAAGTTCTAAACTGTCATTTTATTAAAGTTCAGTAACTTAATGTCTCTGCCTCCTTTTTACTTGGCAATATCTCACTAGCTCATCGATGTCAATTTAGGCTGGTCTCCAACAAATACATTAAAGAAATACAGGCCCATAATTCGTGTGATTTTTAAACATATTTAGCACACGAGTACCTTTCTGGGTTTAGGAAAGCAGTGGGTGAGTAAGGAGAGACCCACAGTTACAGCTTCTCCTTTTGTCTTCATGTTCTTTCAGTAATGACCATGAACTGTGAGGTTGGTGTCTTGGCTCAGAGCGAAGGATGATTTGGCATCGATTCTTCTGTTGCTCTCTCAAGCTGTTTTTTTTTTCCTTTTTTTTTTCTTTTTTTTTTTTTCTGTCCCCAAGAACAGCACTCTCAGTGGGTGTGGAAGTGGGTGGGACATGAAGCGATGGTTTGCATTGCATTGCCTGGCTACAGCTTGACACTTCTTCCTTTTTTCCTTCCCTTTGCGTCATTGCCACTGGTGCCACTAATTTTATTTCCCCCTTCTACTCCATTTCTTTGGGAGTAACCTAGCATCTCAGCATTATATTTTCTTTGGAGCCATGGCAGTATTCTCAAACCATAACCTAGGAGATGTTTTTTACCCTCCTTTACAGGGTTAATACTAAAGGAATTTTTAAATAAAGTGAGAAAGAGAAAGTTCCTCTCACTGTATCTTCTACTTTCTTTGTTGTCTTTTACTTTGAGACATATCCTAAATGATTATGTAGTTGACCCTTGAACTCAGGGGTTGGAGCACAGACCTAATATGCTGTTGAAAATGCACATGTAACTGTAGTCAGTCAGCCCTCCACGTACTTGGATCCCAACAGCAGAGTAGACCCTTGAACAACACACATTTGAATGCTCAGATCAGTATTCGCATAGTTCAAGCCTGTGTTGTTCGAGGGTCACTTATACACTAGATGCCTCAAGTGCCAAAAGAAGAGGGAAATGAGACATAGGTAGCAGGATGGTAGAAAAGAGTACCAACCCCATTGCCTCGAGTGATTCCAGAAATCAAAAGCTAGCCTCCTTGAAGGAGGTATAAAGGATTTTTACCTCCTTAGGACAAGTGTGATTGAGAGACCTGGTTTTTGTCTTTTTTAAGATCCCAACCAAGGAAATCTGGAATGTTAGTTTCTTCCAAGCTCTAATGCTACTTACATCTCCCCCTTTATGTTTCTGTCCCTTATCTGTTTTTTGCCACTCTTCTCAAAGCTGACTATTTTCTAAGTTTCCTAAAGAAGAAAGAGTTCTTGGGGCTTGTGTCAAGTTAGACCTTAAGGGAGGGGTAGGACTTGGGTGGGGTGGATTGAGGTTTATTCCCGACATGGGTACAAAAGAAATAGCATGATTGGGAGCCAGTAAATAGAACATGTTTTCTACACTGAAAGCTTAATGAAAGGTTATTTGGCAGAAAATAACTAGGAAATTAGGAATTGCTCAATAATCTCCTACACAGGAGAATTTAGTTCACTTTATCTGTCTTAAAATCTTTTTACATAAGTTTTCTTGCCTTTTTTTCCCCCTGGTAGATTTGGGCAAAGCTGCCAGCTTTGCCCAAGCCTATCTGCCCACTCCAGATTTTCTGGTGTTCCTGTCTAGCATTAGAATTGTTCTTTGTCCATTTACTCCCCCTTGTATCCAGAAGCTCATGCTACTAATCATTTGTCCCCTTTCATTTTATTTATGTATTCCTTTATTTCTTCCTCCATTTATTCTTGTCCATTTGTTCTAGAATCATATTTTAAGCAGTGTCTATCTTTCCTACATTTACTATTACATGCCCACATTGACTTTTATACCTACTCAGAAAGAATTATAAAGAGATTTCTAGCCTTAATATCACAGCTGTTTGTTTTGGCTACTCAATATGTTGTTGCCTCATTTTTCTGCTTGTGTAGACCCCTATGGTAGGCCTCGATAATAGTCATGGCCCCTCTGTTTGTCCAGATGCCAAGATCTCTACATGATGTTTCCACCCTCGCCTGCTCATATAACCCAAAACTTAGGCTCGTATTTTTGCCTTCGTTTTAGTATATCCATTCTTTTTATGTCTATTGCCTTTAACTTTCAAAAGAATAATTTTCTGTGTAACTTTTCTTACCCTTGTAAGCTTACAGTCTTTTGCCTGTATTGATGCGGCTGTGATATACATTCAGCGCGGTGCCAACAGCAGGCTTCCATAGCTATTCTGAAGTGTATAGATACAGAAGTTACTCTCAAACTCATTTCTACTTCAGGGGACATTGGAGGGGATTTACAATCAATAAATGTTTTTTCAAAGACCATATGAAAGATTCAATTCTTCTCTATAAATTAAGTCAGAAGATAAAAATATATTAACTTATTTTTAATATATTAAAATATATTAACTTATTTCTATGTACTTGGCTTTTATAGGATTGTTTATTTATAAAGAGCTATTATTGTACTCTGCTATATTTATATCTTCAAATTTCATTATTTTATAAACAATACAGCAGCACAGGACTGTTATTACATGCACAGTACTGGGAAAATGGTGTTGGGAATGCAGAAGGAACAGGTTTTTGTTCCTTTTCTTTGGAACTGTATGTGTGTGTGCACGCGCACATGCTTCTTATATTTGAGAATTAACAGAAAGGGAACTCTGTCGTGTCCTTTTGTATTTCTTCCCAGATGTTGCTTGATGCTAGGCATTTAACAGATCTTCAATAAAGAAATGCCTATGGAACTAATTTTGATTACACTAAAGTAGCTGACTACAGGTTCCTTTTAATGAGAAAGTGCACTGGATGATGAAATCCAAAAATGAAAGAAAAATTACATTCATATATGCACAAAGGCATTGAGGAATTTGCATGACAGCTCATGCCCAAGTATTACTTCTGGCACTTAGCTTTCTCTCTAGATGAATACAGCAATAATAATATTGATGATTATATCTAGTCTTTTCAAAGGAGCTGGAGCTCCAGTGTAATTTACAGCCATATATACCTTTCACTTGCACCTGAGTTCATACACAGCTAAAGGAAGGAATTTTGTAGGTCACTCCTAGAGGCCTGAGTTTGACTGTGTTAAATAAATGCAACAGGATTTTTTTCTAAGCATCTATTTATCCACTTGAATGCTAGTGCTGTGGAAACAGTTTTAAAGTATGAATTCTGGTATATGCCCTTGACATTACAGTTTAAGTGGAGAAACAAAACTGGTAATGTATATGCAACAACTAGCAAAGGACACAAGGCATTCTCTAATTAGTGCAAATTATGGGGTTCTCATAATAGGGCTATAAGAACTCTGAAAATGACGGCTTGTTGGATACATGATACTCCAGGGAAGACCTGTGGGAGTAATAAAATTTGAATGAACTTTACAGATAGGTGGGATTTAGATGGATGGAAAGGGTATCTATGGGAAAGAGGAAATGGCATTCTGGTATTAGAGAAGAGGAGGATTTGGGTGGTAGGAGGGAGCATAGTCTTAGTGTTGGATGGCAGTGAAGATGCCCTTCCAGAGGTCAGACTGAATAGGTGTGGCAGTTACTGAGAGGACATGACACTAGTCGGAGACACTGGAAGAGTGTCCCGGGGACTGAGGGATGTGGTGTCCTTGCCATATCTGCAGTTGCTGCTGTATCCTCCTCCGTCTTGGCTTCAGACTTCTGGAAATGAGATCAACATCTGTCTCTACTGATTATATTTTGAGACATTTATTCACATCTGTACTTCCCTAGGGTGGGAATAAAGGGGGAGGAAATGGAGAGAAAGATTTCATGTTCATTTCTTAAAGATCGAGTTTATTCTTAGTGCAGATTACTTACTACTCAGCTGACATGAAACCTTTTACAAGGCAATCTAGGTAAGAGAAATCTGAGATTATCAGCTGTGATTAGCGTTTTTACTGTACTGGAAGAGAACATGTAAGAACATGTGCATATTCACATTCTGCTTAACTTTGTCAGCTCTACAACGTAGATGAAGCAAAGGAAGGCCAAATGTTTCTTCTTTAAAAGAAGGAACAACCTGCTCCTGATGAATTAGGGAATCTCTAAGACTCTGTCACATACATTTCAGTCCCACTGACATATTACTCCCACATCCTTGTGGGTAGTAAAGTTAAAAATTTTTAAATGTTCTCTGATCTTCCTCCCACTGATCTGGTAGACATTTAAGTTCAATACTGCAGCTAGGAGAAAGGGGAGTTGAAATATAATTTATCCTGTTAAAAAAAAAGCCTCAAAAATCACAGACTATGTCTGCACTAGTTTAGAAATTATAACAATAAATTGGTTTCCGTTTTAAAATGTGTTATTAGTCATCACACTTTTAAATTACATGGCATTACTATTTGTGACCTACTTAAAATGTCATTCTCAAAGTGGGAATAACATTTGTGCAGCCACTGCTTGATTTTCTTAGGCATTTTTCAAAGCTGTTGTTTTATTGCAACCATATTTTGAACATTAAGAGGTTAAATAAATACAGGTTTTGATTCCCTATAGGTTGGATTTTATTGGGTAAAGAAGTATGTCAAGTTTTGTCTAGGAAACCACTTAGTAAATAGTGCATTAGTTAAATGGCTCCCTTCTGCTCTTTGTTCAGATAGGACACATTTTCCTGAGTCATCCTATATTTATGCGGAGTGATTCCAAGAGCAGGAGTCAGGAGACCCAGGCCTTTCCTGGCCATGCTAGTACACTGCCCCATGGCCTCAGGCAAGCCACACACAGCTTCACTTTCCTCACGAATAAAGTGAGGCACTGTATTATCATCTCACTAAATGTCATTCTTTTTAACTTCTCAATTTTTATGGCCCCAGTTATGCCGTAGAACTTCCAAGGAATATATAGGAAGAAAACAGAGGTCCTTGGTTTCAAGTGACTCAAGTACTTGGTCCTAGTTACCTAGGGCACAGTTGATTTATCCAGGTAGACATTTGTAGGCATATCTCAAAATGATAGCACTATTCCCCCCCACCACCCCCTTAGGAGCCTCTATTAGAACTTTGGCAGGTTTTATTAAAAAATAATTAATGCTTAAAAGGAAAGCATTAAGATTACTTGAAAAAAACACTATCAGAAATATCACACACATTGTTTTGCTAGCCAGAAGTGAGTGTTCTGAGCGGGTAGCCTACCGGTCAGATGGCAATGACATGATTCATTAGAGCTCTAGGGGCGAGAAGGGCTTGGCTCTCAGACAGACGTGGACAAGGGGCAAAGGCTTCTTTCCCCAAGAAAACCAGCAAAATGTTAGTGATTTAATTTTTTTTTTCACTTTGGCTGATGAGGCTAACCCCTCGGTATGAATATTTCTATCTTTATGCTTTCTTTTTAAATAAAGTCTCATTTTTATTTCTCCCAAATTCTGAGGAAGAGTGATATCAAGTAGGAAAAAATAAAACATCACCACTAATAATAAATTGCTGTTTTGAAAGTAACCTTTGAACCTTATTTTCTTTTCTCAAGGACTTGGGTTGTCGTAATCATGTGTGTATTTAAAGTATATTACATGAATGCGTCTGTACCCCTCCCTGCATTATGTGTATTGTATGCCATCTGCAGAGCACTGTGGGGGTGTCAGGGCGGGGAGGAGGATTTTGTACTAAAAACTGGATTTTTCTTTCAGTTTTTCTGGCAAATTCAATATGTACTTCTTTAAGAATCTCACTTTTCATTGTTTTTGTTTTTGCTCAGTTTGCATATAATATTTTATATTTCTATCCCAATCAAGAGCTTCTGATTCTTGCAGCTTTTTACCAATTGTCAATTGCTATAAACACACATAATTGTAAGTAATTTGAGATATGGATACAGTTTTTTTGTTAAGTTGCTACATTGCTTGACCTTACTCAAAAAAATTGGCTGCTTTTCCAGATGTTTTATTAAAGTGTATTGTCAATTCATAGGGTATTCTTAAAAGGTTTGTAGAATGCAGTTGTGCCACAATGTGTAATCCAGTAAACGTCTGCTGGTTGAAGAAGGTAGCAACGATTGGATGTGCCTGGGTACTTTAATGCCCTGTCCAACAAAATATGGTGGCATTTTTGTATCCAAAGCTGTAGCTTTGAGCTTTTTTTAAGTTTTCCAGTATGCATCTCTACTTGCGGGGATTACCTCTACAGATTTTTCTCTGCACAAATGAGTTCTGCCATATTGGGTGTGGCAGTAGTCCATAATGGAGCGAGTCAGAATGGAGTACTCATAATTGCCTGTAGGTTTCTATTTTTCACTTTTGCACATTGAAGACAAGAAAACTTACATATCCCTACTTTTCTGTGTTTCAGCAAAACATAATCCTTATATCACTATGAACAGAAAAGAGATTATTTGTACTTTTTAATCCTATGTGTTAGTATATAGTGTGTGGTATACAAAATGCTTTCTTAACTATTACCTCATAAATCTTTGGCAAAACAAAATGTAAGACATTGAGTTTTGCCTACATTTGTGCACTATATTCCTAAACAGCTATTTGCTTAAAATGAAACAACTTGACCATAAAATAGTTGATTTTGGCAATTTTAGGAATAAAAATAAAATATTCTAGAACAAACAAATGAGTCTTTCCCAGGGCTAGAGGTATTCATAGATAAAATATACTACCTCACTAAATGGTGGCTTCCTTGACCTGAAGGTGTTCAAGCATAATAGACTGGACGGTTAGTTGGAACATGGGGTAAGAGATCCAGCTAAAAGAAGATTTGGACTAAATGACCTTTAAATTCTTGCTCAAATGAGAATCCATGATACTTATTTTGTTACAGTTTAATCCAGATATAAATGTTTTAAAGTAGGATTACTAGTAGCACATGATAAAGTAGAAGCCTTTGAAGATATCGTCCACTTCTGCCAGTGTTGCTTATGTGGCTTAAGAAAGATCTTTTTCTTTGGAGTTATCTAAAACATGGAATAAAGCAAAAGCCTAGCTTCGTTTATTTCCTTAGGCCACATACTCAGCTTTAGATTTTTAAAATTTTCATAAGGATTTTGTCTTTTGACAGATACCCCCCCCCCATACAGTCTGGTTAAGAGGAACTTTATATGCATTACACACAAACTTATAATTTTGACAGTCTCAGTGGCGTCCGTTCCTATCCCTAGAAACTTGTTTATTTGCTAGAAAAGGGCAGAGCACTTCTGAAACAGGCTGCTTGCCTGTGGGAAGTCACAGCCACCTGATTCAATCTGTCTTTATTCTTCCTTTTAGCCTCATTCTCCTGATCTGGGATAACTCTATTATCACTGACATTCCTTAATCCTTTATTCTCACAAGATCTGTGCATCAGCTGCCTGACAGTTTTACAGATGTCTGTGGCAGTTGGGTGGAGTCTGTAATTCTGTGATGTCTGTTTTTGCACATTGTCTAGGCATTTGTGCTAAACTCTGCTCTCCTCACTTGCCTCCTTTTAAAGCTGTTTTTCCCATTTTAGTTTAGATTTGGGTTTTGGGTTGTTTTTTTTTTTTTTTTTTTTTTTTTTTGTACCAAACCCCCTTACTTTCAAATTTATTATAGTTTTAAATTAGAAAATTTCCCTGACCACCTCCTTTTTTCTACTATCATTTCCTGTTTTGTTTTTTTACCACCATTTTTCATTTCGTAGGGGCTTTTAGGGTTTTATTTCAGTCTTAAAAGAGATTACGCTCAAGAACACAGCTAAGATATGAATACATGCAGTAGTCATGTATTCTTTATGTTAATAATTTTTCTCATTATAAAATTAAACACTTGTTATAGAAAGTGTTCAGCGCATTAAAAAATGCTTTCAGTAATCTTATAGCCCAGAGATAATTAACATGGGTGAGTATTCCTTTCTAATCCTTTTTATCTGTCTGTGAAGCTAAATGATCTAACCTCTTTGTAATCCCTGCCTCTTCCTACTTCCTCATACACAAAAAAATCACAGAACAAAACACACATATGATAATATGCTAAAGCTAGAATTATAAATGAATAAAATAAAGACTGTGGAGGTGAAAGGCTGTTACACTGTAACCTTCTTTTAGGAAATGGAGGTGAGTGTATGCATGGGAGCAGCAGCCGGAGGTAAGAGACATCAAAGCCACAGGGGAAGGTGCATCTAAAGCTTACTGGAGCAGATGTGGAACAAATCCCCCTTCCACCAAGTATACTTGAAAAAAGTATATTAAACCCTGATACAAAAACGGGAAAGGATGAGTAAGACCTTGGGTGCCTTCTTAGAAGCTGGCTACCACAAACCCTTCTGAGCCACCTTTGGCATTTAGTCTGATCCTGTGGAACATTTTTCATATCCTTTACCAGACCTAACCTCAGCTAATTTAGTGTATGTAGGGGAGCTGGAGCAGGCGAAAGTTTGTGAAATGGAAAGAATGTTTGGTTCAAATTTAATTTATATGTGAAAAAATCACCAAAGCAGGCTGTTATAGAAAGAAAGCAAAGGAAGTGATGTGGGTTTTTTTATTTGTTTGTTTTTGTTTTTGTTTATCTTTCTGACTCAGGCAGAATGGCAAGAATTCATCAAAGCTAGTATTGTGGCTACTTGGGGAAAAAAGATAAAAGTAGTTATATAAATAGCTAACATACAAATACATAAAATAGGTAATATATCAAATGTATTTAAAACTAACTTCCTTTCTGCTTCATGTTTTCTTTTAAAATTGGAGCAAAATATGTTTAGGCTCAGAAACTTAAAATATAATTATTGTAAAAAAGAAAGCAAATTAGAACATTTAGTTCACAGTTATGATGCATGTTCTCAAATCAGTCATAGGTGCTCTTGGCAAAAGCATGACAATTGCCAAACTAAGTATATACTTATGGTAAGTTCTCCTCATTCCCATTTTGGAACATTTTTTAAATCGACATTTTCTTTTAAATGGCTCCACTCCTTACTCAAAGTAGGTCCATTGGAAATGGAATGTTAGAGTGAAATGTGTACTCTCTGAAAAAAATACATAAGGAGAAACGTGATTTACTTTGGTGATTTGTTTTTATTTCATGCTAATGTTTTAGTTTTGAATTGTACATTGGAGAAGAAAACGAAAAAAAAAAACCCTTCGTTCATACTGGTACTTGTTTTTAAAAGGCTGATTTTAGGGCTACCAGTTAATTTTCATTTTCTTTTCTAACAGTATTTTTTCATATTTAAAGAAGCTCAGGTTTTCTAAGTCCAGGTTCATCCTCTATCAACCACGTCTTTTGAGTCTGGCAGAAGGCGTCTGCCCGGGGTCAGGCCAGCTGCCTTTTGAGAAGGCAGAGATGATCTGGCTGACGCACCCACTATCTCTGTGAAAGAAATTGAGAGATGATAGCTTGTAGGCCTTTCTTTTGATTTGTAAAATCCTCATTCTAAACAGACCAAATTAGCCATTTTTAAATTTCGTGTTTTTAAGCTATTTGACTTAAATCAGACATGGAGACTATAGAACCATAATAATCAATTATAAAGGTTATTCAGATTGTGCTACACTCCTGCTTAAAACCCTTCATCCTATAATATCCCTCTATACTTATAAAAAGAAATTTAGACTCCTTATCAAAGCCTACAAGGCTTGCATGATCTGGCTCTTGACACATACATCCCACCCTTACCCCAGCCTCCTCTCTTGCCAGTTTGTCTCTTATTGCTCAAGTTTCAGCCATACTGGCCTTCTTGCTGGTCTGTGAATACACCAAGCATTCCTGCTCTTAGCCCTTTTATTGTTTCACACACCTGGAACATTCTTCCTTTAGTTGGCTCTTCTTTATTAATCAGGGGCCTGCTCACATATAGCATTCTCACAGAGGCATGTGTTCCACTGCAGTTCAGTGCCTGGAAAGGTAAAAACTGTATATCCCTTAGCCCTTGCTGAATTCAATCTGTGATTCAGGTTCAGCTGACAGACACACCACGTGAAGTATGGGAGATAAACATGGCCATAAGGAGACTGAGTCTGCTTGTGGTAATGGTGCTGTTCCCGTTGGAGTTGCATTTTTCTGTGGCTTCCGTGGCTGATGTTCAAATGAATGGAGCTTATGTGCACACCCAGAGCAGGATGCGGGGTGCCGATTGCATTAGAGGCCAGGTGGTTCGTGGCTGGGGCAATGGCTCCTGTAGCAGCCCAGTTCTGCAGTACCACTTGGGACTATCTCCTGGACACTCAGTCTGGACTTTTTCTTCCTCCTTTCCAGCAATCTGAAAACTATTTAACATCTGATAAATTACCGTCTTAAACTAGCTAAGTAGATTCTGTTCTCTCCAGTTGTACTCTGACCGATATTCGTGCTGGGCCTACTTTTTCAAGTAGCACTTACCCACCCCGCCAATACAATCTGTCCTGTTACCCTGCGTCTTCACATAGGCAACCTAAATGATTTATGTACTTCCTTTTCGTATACTGGCTGCCTCCCTCACTAAAATCTGTGTTCTTTGAGGGTAGATGCTTTGTGTTTTTCTGCTGTGCCTTTTCATACTTAGAACAATGCCTGGCACATAGTAGGGTCTCAGTAAATATTTGTCAAATGAACTTCTCAGCCAATTCCAGTTTTGGGGTGACTGCCTAGAGAATTAAGATAAAAAATGAAGACTGCAATGGGGTTCAGTAAAAGAACAGTACTATTAATAAGTGGCATTTGTCATGGACTGTAGAGCCTCAGGGCCCTGCCATAAATTATAACAACTGAGGCAGAGCACATACTAACCTGTGTTTGGGAAACAGTTTCCTTTTGAAAAAATATTTCTGTTTAAAATTTTCTGTTGTATTTAGTATATGAGACTAAGTCTAAAGGCTTTTACTCTAGAAATAAATTACATTTAAAAATTGTCAGTTTACAAGCTGAGTAATTCAGAATTTGTATAGAGCTGATTACCTTTCTTGAACAATTTGAATTAGGGCAATTCAAAGAATAGCAAAATATAGCAAAAATAGCAAATTTTGACATTTTCTTAAAATGTCAGAATTTGTAGATCAACAGTAAATAAGTACATACATGGATACATTATTAAAAATAAGTTTTCTAATATTGGGTTTTTAAATCTGCTTAACCTACATCAGTGCTTTTCAAATGGCACATTAGTGGATCATAGAATTAATCAGGTGCTTTGTGGCTAGCATTTTTTTTTTTTAATCAAATGGAATAGAAAAGACTAGTATGTGTAAGGAAAAGTAAAAATTTCTGAAACTGTTGTTTCATACATACATGTGTGCTATATGTACCGGATCATAATGAAATGTTATTTCATACTGAAAATTAGACTAAAAACTCATTGAAAAACAGAGAGAAAACTGTATGAACTACAACTTAACAGTGATAAATCTTCCCGGAAATACTGCTAAGATTGGAGAAACTTTACTTATTTTTCCAAACCTTGGGCCTGGAGCTAACTTCTGAAGCTCGTTAAGCATTCACACAGGTGGAAAGTAAGCCATGAGCAGTGTGTTGCCCCTGTATTGAGCTTGCACTTAGATGCTCTTTCACAGTCTCTTAATTAGATCTTTCAGTGCAACTCTGAGGAATTGCTATTATCATCCTGTTTCACACGGAAAGGAGTCTTATTATAATTTTTATAATTATTTTTTCACTGCCGTAAATGAAAAGAAGAAAGAGAGAGTAAGTCTGAGGATCAACCTGATCCTCATTAAATTGTAAATTAGACATGACTTCTTGGTTTCTTTCCCACTTCCCCTACCTCTGGGGTGAGGCTGTGTACCCTTGCCAAGATTGTAAATAAATATTCTTTATGTAATTGTCATTACAACAGCAAAATTTTTTATCACCTGGGCCAAGAGCAAAGGAGCATGTTGGTGACATCTGTCCTCTGTTGTCCTTAGAAATTCAGCTCTAGCCCCCAATTTTTCCTACTCTACCAAAGGAAAACTGCAGTCAGTCACTGCCTTCCACAGAAGACAGGTTGGTATCTGTGTGTTTTTATTCAAGCATGCATCTTTGCGAGTCTTACTTCCCATCTCAAACTTCCCAGTCTCCCACTGTTCTCTTCCCAGTAAGACTCACTGGAAATTATTATACTGAGCTAAAATTAGCAGGAGGCGGTACACATAAGACTAAGTAAGCTCCCAGGTCTGAATCCTGGCTGTACCACTTCTGTCTGCCCCTGGGAATGTTATCAATCATCTGAGCCTTGCTGTCTCATCCGGAACATGGGAGTGATGATAGTATCTGTCTCATAGACTTGTGCCTTTTGTTTTTATGGGATAATTTATTTTTAAAATGCCCAGGGCTCTATAGTAAATGCGTTTGCAGTGGAGCTGCTGCCCATAAATCCTCAACCTCCCTGCCCCGAAACTGCCAAATTAATGTGGTCACAAATCAGTTCCACAAATATTTTTTGAGGACCTGCTTTTCACCTGACGCTGTGGGGAATATAGGAATAGGTTTCAAAGAGCTGATGGTCCTCTGCGGATTGTGGGGAGGAGCAGCATTTGCATACACTTGACACAAGCAGCATAACTGGCAGTGCTGTTGAAAGTCAAAAAGGAAGAGGAGGTTTAGGAGGGTGAGCTTTGAGGATTTTTGTTTCTTGGTTAGTTTTTGAATGATTCCTCGTCACTCTCTCTTAAAAATGAAATCTAAACGCCAGTTTATTAACTTAAATATGTTTTATCTGAATTCATTTTATCAGCAGATTCTTTCCCAATAGGTGAAACTTCTAAGAAACCATATAGTACTCAGAAGATTGTTTAACTGGTGTGGCCTCAGGACAAAGGGAGTAGAGAATTGAATAATGTCATCATCAAGCTGAGACAGTTTGGTACAACCATTTCCAATGGGAACAAGTTCGCCCATGGACCACAAACCTCTGTCTCCTAGCTGCAGTTTCTGTATCTATCTGCATGCTAGGAGACTGTCTCCATGTTGGACCAGAAATATATCCAAGCCCATTAGCTAAGACCTCTTCTCCCCTGGACTGTACACGAATGGGCACTGCCAGTGCTCTTGTGCACGGCTCTTTTGCTGTTCTTGCTTGGCTGACAATTAGCTGACAAGGACTGTTTTTTTAGTTTTTTAACATACTCAGTCAAGTTAAAGTGAAACCTTTAATCTCATTGAGCTGTCCTATTTCTTTTTTAAACTACTGTGTGATACTGTAATACATAGTTATGAAAGAAAAATTAGGAAATACAGGTAAACAAAACAAGAGAAAAAATTCTCCCATAGTGACATTCTGCAGAATAGCATTGCATTATGTATTTATTTAAATAGCTGTACTGTGTAACAAACAACCCCAAAATCTCAATGACTTAAATTAATTATTTACTTCCCTCTTCCATTACATAGTGGTAGTGGCTGTGGAGTAGCTATGGCCAAGCTCTGCTCCAAGTTGTCTTCTCGCTTGGAGAGCCAGCCTGATAGAGCAGCCCCTCTGCAGGCAAGCCCATTCTTGTGGGAAAGAGAACAGGAGAGGCTGAACCCAACCGCTCAATGCACTTAAAGCTTCCACTGGAATGTGACGTAATTCACATTCACTCAGATTCTGTTGACCAAAGCAAGTTATATGGCTATGGCCAACATCAATGGAGTAGGAAGGTTTCCTTGGAAAACCTTGGGAATAGGGTATATAGTATGTATTTATGAAAAATAATGCAATTTATGATAGTTTTGGTCATAAATATTTCCTTTCTGCACACACAAGGTACATGTGTGTAGAGTAATACAGCAACCACATTCTGCTTTTCTGTTCATGAATAGTCACTGCCTTCTACAGGTGAAATACACTCACCCCGCTCCCTAGAGAAGAGTCATCTGAACAGCATATATTGTATTCTTTAGAACTTTTGCAGTATTGCTATAAATGAACACAAATGTAAGGGGTTGTGATCTGCTTTTTTCTAATTCATATATTTAAAAAGTCTTTATCAATATGTATTTCAATAGAATTGTAATGCGCCGTATTTCATTAAATATGCTGTATTATTTAACTAGTCTTCTTTCATTATCAGATATTGTGATTGTTTTTAAATTTTTGCTATTTTAAAGAACTATTCAAACTAAACATTTTTTTTAATTTTCTGTTATTTCTTTAGGAATTATTGAGTCAGAGGATAAATGTGTATTTTTAGAGCTTTTTATTTGTATTACAAAATTGTCCTCCAGAAAGGCTCTTCTGTACTATTTCTGAACTAGTTCAAGTGAAATTAGTATCTCATTGTCTCACTTTTTTAGTATTAATTAACTTCATTATATTTATTGAACATTAGTATTTCTTCATTTTTGAATTGCCTGTTTTATTGGTTTTCAATTTTTTTAAGTTGGATTTTTATCTTTTTTTCTAGTTGATCTCTAAAATTTGTATTTTAAGGATTTTTTCTACCCTTATCTGTCATATATGCTGTTTATATTTTTTTCTAGCTTGACTTTTAATTTTGTGTTACTTTTTAAACTTTTAGTTTTGAAGTCTTAAGCAAGGCAAAGATATTATGAATAGTATATTGTATAAAGGTCGAATGGAATGGAAAAAATGGAAGCAGAAGGACTAGGTAGGAGGTCTCTCAATAACTGGGCAGGCTTGAGATGGAAACTCAGAGAAAAAGCAGGTGACATCAAGATTCTCTTATTTCCTGTATAGTCAGTGTTTAAGGTTACTGTTCAAGCTCATTTTTTCACAACTGGCCCTCTCATAGAGAGAAATTCTCCATTGTTAGTCTAATAAGAGAAAAATAAAAGTGTTCAAAACAAAGCAAATGATCTTTACTTCAGCGACAGTAAAGTTTCTGTTTGAAGAGAACATAGAAATCCATGTTTTCGATTGGGAAGCAACATTTTGGTGCATTATGTTTTGCTTTGGTTTTTGCTTTTTCATCTTTTTTGGCGTCTCTGTTTTAGATCTTAGCTGCCAGGAAGTTCCTTTTTGATGAATCAGCTGCATTTTGAAATCAGTGTCACATTTTAGGAACAAATCAGTGATGTTGCAGTATTTTCAGGGTTAAAAGCACTTTGATTAAAGTGCAATTCGTTAGTAAACCGGGCCAAATCTTAAAAATGATTGCTTTGAGTTTCGGCTGCATTCATTTCTATTTATGTGGTTTTCAAACACAAGGTTCACTTACTAATTTTCAGGCTTAGTGTTATATAGTCTCATTAGAGACACACTCATTTTATTTTATACTTAAAAATAAAGATTAGCAACTGGCCTTTTAGAAATAGCTTCCATTGTGCTATAATCACCCAGTCTTCTATGGAAGTCATTTGCATGTTATTTATATTAAGTGAAAATTCCACTTCCAAGGGAATTCTCCACGTGTGAGTCTGTTTTCTGTGGGCGATTATTTACACCAACAAAAATAGTACATTGTTGTTTTTATTCTTAGAAGTTTGTTTTAAACTTTTCCCTGAAAAGTAAATGCTTGATCCCCTCAGAGTTCAAATAATCTGGTGATAATGAAGAATTGAAGGAGAACAAAGTTGATTTCAACCTCCTGAAAGTCTGATTAAACACCTCTAGGCACCTTGGAGGAGATAATTACACAGTATAACTCTGGGTAAGCCCTTTCTGAACGGGCTGGGGACTGTAATAGCTGCAGGTTTTATTTGCATATTGGTCAGGGAGCTTTATTGTCTTTTACAGCCACAGAATGCACATGAGAAGGCTCTCTGCCATGGTTTGTGGACTATTAATTCATCAAGGAAAAAGACCCCCCCCCCCAGGAGGGCAGTAAGAAAGCTCAGGCACTGCTGGTGGCATTGCCTTCTTTTTTGGCACAGTCTTAGCAGCAAAGAATTAAAGGACACTTCAACTCTGGACACTGGCAAGCAGCGCACAAAACAAAGTACCTCTTATAAAGAGTACCACTTAAGGTACAGCTCTTTTACAAATAAGCTAACATTTTAAGTGATTTCCATCTTGTAACCCTGAGAACAACTCATAAGTAGGTTACATATATATACACACACACATAAAATGTCTCTATTTTATAGACTTGAAAACTGAAGCTTGGAGAACATAAGTACCCAAGGTTTCCCTGTAGTAAATGGCACATTCCCCCTTACCCATCCTTCTTTACCACTGTACTCTATTGCCTCAGTATAATTTATTTAATTGGTCATGTTTTGAAGTTATTGGGGAGAATGTAGATCTGAAACATAGAGTTACAAATGGTTCCATTTATTTCAAGATGATCCTAAACATGTAGAAAAGAACCATTGGTTACAAATTGTTCATTTCAGCCTTTCTCTACAGGTGAATAAATTATCAGTGTCATACTCAGCAGCAGTAAAAGTCACTCGGAGTATCTGCAGTCAGTTTCATGATTCCTAGAAAACATTCTGCCTTAACTAGTAAAATGTTAAAACCCGTGAGATCTTAAAGAGTTATTTGTTTTGGCTTTTATTTTTAGTTCTTTCATATAGTTTTCATATAATATATAGGCAAAAAATGCCAAGAGCTGTAAACGATCCTGTGAACATAGTATGTAACTCCAAAGACATTTTTTGCGATTTTTTTTTTTTTTGGTCAGATTGAAAAAGATTGAGATGAAATATTATCCGTAAGTTACTACTTTTTAAGTTGGTTTTTATACCCTTGGGAAAGCTGATGGCTGTGCTATTATAAAGCTCTTGAAATTGGTAAATAATTCCATTCTAAAAGTAAATATTACTTAAAGACAAACACTAAATGTTACCAAATAAACTCATTGTGTTTGAAGAAAATTTACCTTGACAAATATATGTGTGTATCCTTTTAAACATCTTGGAATTCATTTGTTGTGCACTATTAGGAAGCGACTTTTTTTTTCCTTTCTACAGTGAAGGACTTAACTCATATGATACCACTAGCACACATTTGGTTTAACTCGACTATAATATTTATGATCAGCTATACTCTGTTGATAATCAATATGCTTCTGTCTTGAATAAGAAGTTCCTTGATGTATGCTGGGTTTTAAGTTGTGTAGTCTTCACACAGAGCTTGTTAAAATAGGTTCCTGTATATGGGTTTAAAATTTGTAGCAAGCTGAATGAAACTTGTTTTGTCATTGAATTTATAGCAATTCAATGTGTGTGTGTGTGTAAAACAATTTCCCGTGACCACAAAGATCTTTTCAGTTACAGTATTTAAGATAAATTAAATTTTATCTTAAATTTAAGATTCATGAAATTGTAGAACTTTAAATCTGCGAGGACCTGAGAAATCACATCTTCTGTACAGATGAGCAGACTGACGACTGGGGACATGGAGGAACTCTTCTAA
This sequence comes from Macroglossus sobrinus, assembly GCA_004027375.1. Taxonomy (NCBI): domain Eukaryota; kingdom Metazoa; phylum Chordata; class Mammalia; order Chiroptera; family Pteropodidae; genus Macroglossus; species Macroglossus sobrinus. Next base: position 194,026 of record PVKZ01000424.1, on the reverse strand, counting down.
TGCTATGTGGCAGGAGTGGCACTGCTTCAGCTTCACTCAAGTGTTTTGAATCTCAGTTCAGCACCCTTTTATTTGGCCATTTCCTTAGACCTAGGCAGAGGGAAAGAAAGAAAAGACAAGGGAGGAAAGGAGGGCTGCAGTATTCTATGGATTGGTCTTTACTGTAATGTGAAATCCTTTGGTTTTGGAGTTCTAGAGGCTTGGTTTCTGTTCCTATTTTTGCCCTTATTTTGATGTCTGGGGGAAATTGTTTCACTTTTTGGCCTCATTTTCTTCTAAAATACTTTTATTTCTGCACTGTTTTATGTCTCTATCTTGTTTTAGTTTTTGTTTGTTCATTTTTTTTTTTTTTGCTGGAGAAATGAGCCTTTAAAAATTCTTGTTTTACAAAATGAAATTTCTTTAAGTCTTTATTCTCCAGAATTTAGTTAATTTAAAAACAGGTAACCGTGTTTAATGATAAAATTATAGACCCTTACAGCTGCCTGCAAGCTGTTATTCTATCCTGCAGGGCTACAAGAGGCATGCTAAATGATCAAGTTGTGCTTCTGCTTATTCTTAGCTCCCAAAGCAAATTGTGTGTAGTATTGAGAAGAACCCTAATAAACTTTGACTTAAATAATGAAAATAATGAAAATGCTCCATTTATTGTGTTTCCCCGCCTTACCACATACCCATTTTGTGTCCTAGTATGCCTATCCAAAAGTTTCTTATGATTAATTTATCTTTTATACCATTTGAATTCCTTTTATTTTTCTCTCATCAGTATTTATTACACAGTAGTTCTTATACTATCTGAAATCTTTATCCCAACTTATAAACATTCCCAGCAAACATCTTAGGTTCATATAGAGTGATTGACCAAGTGAGTAGATTAGTCATGTCACTAAATAGAAAGCTATAGTTTTTACACATATCAAAAATTGTCTTCATGGAAGCAAACTCAAGAACCAATTGTTGGGTCCTCTTTCTTAATTGTAAATAGGTGTATTAGTTTGGGTAAGCTAAATTGCTATAGTGACAGTTCCAAATTGTATACTAGCTCAAACATACTAGAGGTTTATTGCTTAACTGGTTGTCTTAAGGCAGATACTTTGGGCGAGGAGGCTGCTTTCTCCTATGCAAAAATATAGCAGCCTGTTTCTATTTTGTGGCTTCTTCATCCCCAGGGACATCTTAATTTTTCTGTTTCTGACTCGTGAAGGGGGAAAGAGAGTACGGAAGGCAGGCAGGAAGGGCACTACTTCTTAAAGAGCTTGGCCTGGAAGTGGCACTCGTTCCTTCCACTCACGTTCTGTTGGCAGGCAACTAGCTGCCAATGGGGCTGAGCCACAGTCTCTGGATATTCCTGGCAACAACCCTGTGCCACAGAGAAGGGAAAGGGTTTTGACTGACGATATCTCTTCCATACCAGATAATCTTTTCATCCATTTCCTGATGAGCCTGTTTGAGAGAGGTTTCTTCTTTGGGTCTTCACAAGCTCTCAGATGCATTGTTTTTAATGTAGAATTGCTGTCTTCATTAATAGTAATTTTAAGTTTGAATATTTCTACATATTTTCTTGAAAGAGCTAGTGCTATTTTTTTAATTTATTTTTCAGTTACAGTTGACATGCTATATTATATCAGTTTCAGGTGCGCATAGGCATGATTAGACTTTGATATACCCTACGAAGTGATCACCCTAAGTCTAGTACCCATCTGACACCATACATGGTTATTACAGTATTATTGGCTATATTCCCTGTGCTGTGCTTTACATCCCCATGACTATTTTTATAACTGGCTTTTTACAGTTCTTAGTCCATTTCACCTTGTATTTTTTTTATTAAAATTTATGTGTTGTTGTTATTCTCTTATATAAGAACCAACATAAAACCTGTTGATCGTAATGGAATAGGGAGATCCGTTAGAAATCAGTACACCTACCTCTCCTAAAGAAGCCACATAGACATACCATCTGGGATGATATTTGAATGATATAGAGGTGTGTTCATTTCCTGTTGCTACTGAAACAAATTACCACGAACTTAGTGTCTTTAAAACACAATGTAGTAAGCTCTGCTGTGACCTCCTCTCCTGTAAGAACCTTCGTGATTCCATTGTGCCCACTGAGATAACCCAGGATAATCTCCCCACTTCAAGATCCTTAACTTAAATCTTAAGAGTCTCTTTCGCCACATGAAATAACATATCATAGAGTAACCAAACATCCTAATATAGGGAATAGGGTGTGGACATCTTTGGGAGACCAGTATTAAGTTTAACACCTTAGGTAAATAATGTGCACCCTTTCCTCAGGAAAAAGCAATGCAACAATGAAATGAATTTTTGGTCACTTTTCAGAAGACAGTTTACTCAATAGTAAAAAAATGTTGATTCTAGAAATAACTGTAGATATTATCTCACCCAACACTCATACTTCGTTAGATAAGAAATGCAGGTTCCCTACAAAAATTGAGAGACCATTGCTAGAGGTCATTCAGGTCATCAGAGACAGAACTTCTAGACTTTCTGAGGATTTTAAGATAAAGGAAAAGAGAAGGTACTTTGTTACTTTATTGAAACTCCATTTAAGACTTTAAAAAAGAAAAACTAATACTCTAAGAAGACAGAATGTTCTCAAGTCTACTCCTGATAGCAAAGAAATGACTTTTTAGTCCATTATGGACTTCAGACCTCAATAACTATAAATAAAAGAAATATTTCTTTAGAGTGTTTTATAAGCTGCTCTTGTTTAAATAGATCATCAAAGAGACAGTTTTCATATTGGAGAGAACATTTTCATTGTTGGCTAAAAAGAGAGTAACTAGTAGAAATACTGGAAATTCTCAAATCTCATAATTAGCCCTTTGTTTTCTACTCTTTGCCCTTTACCTGTGTTATCCAGTGGCCCCATGTGGCTTTTGAGCACTTGATACATGGCTAGTTCAAAGTGAGTATAAGATACACGCCAGATTTCATAGACTTATAAATGTGCAGAATAAAGGATGCAAAATATCTTAACTAATTTTTTGTTGATTATATGTTGAAATAATGTTTTAGGTATATCAGATTAAGTAAAATTATTATTAATTTTCTTTTGACTCCTTGTAATGAGGTTACTAGCATATTTTCAATTATATATGTGACTTTCATTATATTTCTGTTAGACAGCACTCCCCTAAACTTTTCTCCAAAACTACTGATGCTGATGTGATTTGAAGCTGAACACCTCTACCTTATCCTAGTCAGAGTGAGTAAAAGTGGTGAAGCCAGATGCTTAGAACTAGCTCAATAGGTATTAAATGTCTTATTTGAACTTATATTTACAAACTAGTAAACCCAACATGACTCAATAAGTGATTGTGAAACTATGCTGTTATAATATAGTAAAACCTTGATAATTCTGGGGAAAATATAATTAATTAGTACTTGCCTCAAGTAATATTTTAAAGGAAATGCACTTCCATATGTGTAGCAAAGTGCTGCTAAGCAAAATAAGCCATAGAGAGTAATAGAAGGAGGATGGCTGTTAGGATTCTGGTAGACTCAGTATTGAATTCAAGTCCCTGGTTTAGCTGAATGACTTTAAGCAATTTAGCTCACTTCTCTGAAACACATCTCTGAAATGAGATTAATCATATCTACCTAATAGGGTTTGTTGTAAAGATTAAATGATATATAATAATGTAAATGAAAGTTCTGGCATATATAAAGTTCCCTAGGAAGCATACTCTGAGTCAAAGATTAACTTATAAGAAGTTTATTAGAGAAGCATCTCTAGATCATCCCAGGTTAGAGAGCTGTGAGGCAGAGAAGAAAATAAGTTGAACTGTGTTACAGTCTCAACAAACCTCAGATGACCCTCTTGGAGCTCTGAAACCAAGAGGCAGCCCTTCAGAGCTGTCTTGCAGCGGGATGAAGGAGCCAGGCGGCCATTGACTCATCCCTCCCTAGAGGCAGTGAACTTGGGCCAGGCAGCTCTCTTTGACTCAGGGCAGTTCTTAGAGAGGGCTGACAGGTGAGGCCGGATGTGTCCTTCCTTCCTGCAGGGACATCTGGGCAACCTGGCACAGAGTTCACCCAGAAATGTGCATTATCCATTTCCTCCTATCACAAAGCTTGCCTTATTATAGGAAAATATGCTATTGTGTTAAGTGAAGTTACCATAATTAATCTATTTTAATTGTTTCCTGTTAAAAACAATATATTTTTTAACTCATCTCCTGGAGCATATGTGGAAGAGTTTTTTTAGAGTATAGTCCTGGGAAAAGAACTGCCAGGTCATAAGGTAGACAAATTCAAGTTTACAAGATAATGCCAAATTGTTTTCCAGAGTGTTTGCATGTAGAAAAGCAAAACAGGTGGGATGGAAGCCAATGAACTTTTAATGATGATGATTATATTCTACTTCATATATTGGGGGTGGGGGTTTGAAGGGTGTTTATTTTTTTATTGTTTAGTATCTTGCATAAATATTACATGTATTTTGAATGTGTATCAAATATTATATAAAATTAACCCCTAATTGGGACTAGAAAGAAGTTGTTCCTAGCTCTATGAAATCCTTCAGGGGTCTTTTAAAGTACATGGAAGAGGTCTAATTGTTTGTTTCTAAAGTATTTGATATCTTCTACCGTTGTGTTTCTATTATGATAGGAGGCATGAAAGATGCTGTTAACTGGTTACTTTTTACCTCATACTTGCACTTTCCTGTCTGCAAGGCTCATATGGGGCTGTCAGGTATCAATGACTGTTGTGTCTGCAGCTTCCTCGAAGAGATATTAAGGTTTAATTTAGATTGTCAGCCTTTACCTAGTCAGTCCAAGTTGTGATCTCGATATCACTGTAACATTAGCTCTCGTCAATCCTTTGTTGTTGCTGTTCTTTGTAAAGAAGCTTTTTCCTTCTGCTAGAGATCTTTTGTCTTCTTGGATTAGTTCAGTCCCTAGAGAATTTGAGACTCGCACAGCCTAGCTCTGGTCCCCTTATAATCCTGTTTGTCTTAAGATTCTTTGTTTCCATTTATTGGTTCTTCTTACATAAAAATCTGTATTAGATTGTTTTAATATCTAAGAGTTAGTATTTTGGAGGGAGATGCTATAAATTTCTACCACACACTTGGCCAGCTCTATGGATTCCTTGAATGAACACTACATCTTGAAAACCATTTCATTTATAAGAATAATTTTAATTAGCTAGGTGTAAGAAATGAACGCTTTCATCTAGAGAATTCACCCTACTTTTTAATTAGTTTATTTGAGTTCTGTAAATTATTTTCTCCAGAGACTTAGGGAGCAAGTAGTGGTGGGGACAGATAAGCAGAGTTGACTGGTGGAGCGTTGGGATGTGGTGGAAGTGGTGGATAGGTTTTTAAGGCACAGGGAACAGGAGTGTTTTATGGATGATTATTTACTCTTCGGTGGCTTAAGTATAAATAGGCACCAGGATCTTTTTAGTCTTTGTTACTGAAGCAAAGCTCTAGTTTCACCTACTTTATTGTTTGTTTTATGAAACTCAGGAGTATTTTCAAATTTCAGAATCACACGTCTTTAAGAGCATCGAAATCTAGCTTCACTACTGAGTTATCACAAATATGCCACTTACATGTCAGGTGCTATGCTAAGTGCTTCATCTGTTTTCTCTCCACCATCTCCCATAATGTCATTTGTAATAGCCTGGATTCTTGGTTACAAAAAAAAATGAAAACTGACCCTCAATAACATAAGGATAAAAGACATGTTTTGGAAGGTCATCAGATAGCTCATAAAATGGAGGGAGAGGCTATTTGAGAATCAGTGTAGGAAAGTAGCTCAAACCAAGGAAGGCTGACCGCAGAGGAAAATGCCAAGTTTCTTGCATGGAGAAGATGTGGTCAGCACCCTGCAGCTGCCACCACTGTGCAACTGTGCAAATGTCTCTGACCCTGTGTCTTTACATCATTACCTTGGGAGCACCAAGGGGCCAACCTTAGGTCACATGGCCTTTGCTCCCACCTTATAGGGACAGGGACTGTCCTGTCCATCCCCCAACCTCTGGCACACAGTGGGAGTTTCCTCTCAAGTAGGAAGTTGTTTTTGGTGAGTAGCCTAAAATCAATAAATGTTCCCTGGGTCATGCCCCACCCTCCACCATTTTTCATTGAGATTTAGAGAATTTGAGTAATTTACCCAAAGTCATACATCGAGTCAGTGATGAAACCAAGATGTGATCACAGGTCTCTTTGGCTCATAACCATTGCACTTTGCTGCCTCCTTTAGTACTATCAACCTTGTAGAAACCACAGTTAACAGTCTTGGCCCACACTGAAATTTGGATGAGGCAGAGTGTTAAATAGAAATCTATTGTTGTTGTTTAGGTTGCACATTTCCAGCTGACGTGGTTCCACAGAAATCTTACAGATGTTGTTAAGGACTCACTTGGGGTGGGGATGGAGGTGGAGGGTGGCACTAATATAACCAGCAGCTTGGAGGAAGTGTGTTTGAAACAGCCATGTATCCTACAGACTTTCAAAAGTGTGGCTCAGTTCGAGAAGTTGATCATCTGCTACCCTGTGATATGTATAGTCTAGCTTTTAACTATTTTAGAATGGACTAAACTTCTGAATTTGCTCCAAGATTTTTCTAAACCTTTCAGGAGTTTACTTGAGGGTGAGCTGGTGCAATTCCAAACTCCCAGCTGGACCTTCAACCCCTGGAAGTAACCTTCTGAAGCCCTAGAGCACAGCTTTGGCATGAAATTGTTCCTAACTTTTCTGTATTCCATTCTTTTCTTTGATTGAATTCTGGGGAGATCTTGCTGATTAAGAAGTTTAAAAACATCCATGTATCATGGACAGTTTGGTTTACTGTCCTTTTGAGAATGAAAGCCAAGGATAAGTTCAGAAACAAACAAAAAAGTCTCCAAATTATCAATTGCTGCAGCTCCTTCTGTGACTAATATAACCACTGCTGCTGCTATTATGTGACAATTACTTAGACTTGTTCTCTCTCTTTCCTGTTCATCCTCCAGAGTCTGTCTCAGCCTCATTTCCTGCTTTCCTCAGGGAAAGCCTTCCTACACTTCTCAAGTAAGACCAAGCCAGAACCTACTGGACACTCAGAGGGCCTTGTGCTTCTCCTCATAGCAGTGGCACAGTTACTGGTTTGCATTTGTTCGTGGGATTACTTGATTCTTTACTAATCAATAATTATTTGATTAATGTCTATCTCAGTGTAAGCTCAGTGGCAGCAGCAGTCTGTTTGGTTTTATTCTATTTCTGTTGCCTAACATAGCAAATGGGAGAAATCCCAGTGGTGAACAGAATTAAACAGGTGTTTTGTCATTTGTCCTCTAGAATTTAACAATTGCTCTGATGTAGCACCAAGCGGTGACAATTTTGGGTGAAATTAAATATGATTCGAAATTATTAAGGACTGATGGAAATTGAGAAGTAAGTGACCCACACTACCAAGTGAACTAATCAAAGAAATTGAAAATGAAATTTTGTGGTTTGGAAGGACTTTCTAATAAATGGAAGCGAGGCAGCAAAATGTGGCATGCATTCTGTACAAATCATCCTTTAAAAGAAAAAAATGTACATGGAGTCACGTATTTTGATTGGCGTTGTTTCTTAGAGAATAATTTGTCTTTGGTGCAAGGATCTGCAAGGGCAGCGATCTCTGACTGTTTTACTTCCTCCTGGAATGTGTTAGGTACTTAGAGAATGTTGTTGAATTGACACTAAATGCTATAAAGAGGTTGTTATATGGGTGGGCTTGCAGATTAGCTTCTGGAACAGAATATTTTCTCAGCACTTACCATCTCATCTGTAATTATTGGTTTACTCACTGGAAAAACAGCTTTGGGGCTTCAGAAATTATACCATTTCTGTGTCAGCATTTTGTATATATTTTGAGGTAGAATGAAGAGTACCTCCTTGTAGCACAGGAGAACTTATATCGTCTCGGATATACATAAAAGGTTTTTTCCCCTCCAGAACACTTAGCTTCAAGATAAGGTTTTGTGTTTATTTCCATGTGATAATTTGAAAAGGTCAGCTGAATGTGACAGTGTCAGTTATACAGAATTACATCTTATGAACACAGAGGTGCAGTCTTCCTTCTTTATTTTCCTGTACTTCTATAATAGCAAATCTAATATGTGACCCTTGTCTAAACATTTTGCATGAACTAGCTTTAGTTAATGAGGGAAAATGGTTTTTGTGTTTTTTTAAGTTTGGAACTATTTCACGCTTACAGGGTGTTTTTTTCCCCCTAAAGAATGTTATTTAATTTTAAATGTAAGAAGGTTCTATTTAAAGATTTTTTTCCTCTCCTGTTGCTTTGTATGTTTGAGGAACAGATGGAACTAAAGCATGGGATAATACAGGCAAGATTGAGGGCTGCTAGAGTGAGGTAACGTGTCCTTACAGGTTGAACAAGTCATAGGGCTTTGGACATCCAGCTGCCAGTTACTTAAGACAGTGATTGTTCATTAAAACTGAACTTAGTTTATTTTCTAGATAATAGCTTATGGACCAAGGAAATCCATAGCCCCTCTGCTAGACAAAACTTTTCACTTTACTGTGTATCTGAGATGGGTAAAGATAAACATTACCAGACCTTTGTGAAAAGTGTCAGTGGACAAAGGGGAGGGATTGTCAAAATTTGTTCATTAGGCTGGGATTGAAGGATAAAGGGACTAGAGAGCAAATCCCGTGTCTGTTCTGGGAGAAATTATCTGAGCTCTGTTTTGGAAAGTCATCTGTATGATATGTCCCATCCATTACAGTGGTAGATTGGTACACATGGCAACACGGCTCCAGTTCAGACTCTTAACACAGATGTCAGGAAGGCTAGGAAGCCTGTGTGAGGCCTCAGGTGGCTGGACCTGAGGGGACCTTGGGATCAGGATCTAGTTTAGGGTGGAAAGCACTAGATGAATCTGGACTGTCAGCATCTACTGGCGTTCAAAATGGGTCCCCAGACTAGAAAAGTATCATCAGCTGGGAAGGCCCAGAAGAAGACAGGAAAAATAAAGCAGGGAGTAATTTTTTATGTAATTTATCTATTTTTAATATTTAAAATTATTCGTTGTTTTTATGTATGCTCAGTGACTATATTGAAGTAGGTGTTGTTCTCTAGAGGGTCAACTAATTTTGTGATCACGTTGCTGTATGGAAAAGGGGTAGCACCTAGCCAAGGGAAGGGTACAGACCTCTTTCCTGCCACATCAGGGTCAGGTTGCTGTCACTCATTTTCTGGACCCCTAAGACTAGTTCCTAAGCTATTGATAGAATTGATTTTTCCATTGTCCTTTCTGCAGTTATCATATGATGACTGGCCTTCATTTCATTTTTGGAGTCAGTCTCCTCATATTGAATTTTCCATTTCAAGGTGACCATTCCAAGCCTTATTGCAGTTGAAAAGATGTGGGGCCATGGACTGTTTAACCTTCACACAGGAGAAAAACAACTCTGTTTGAAATTAGGAAACCTGGACACAAGTCTCAGTTCTCTGCCTCTTATTAGTTATGAAATCGTTTTTCTGGGTCTCAGGAACCTTCATCTATAAAATGAAGAGATTAAAAGCAGTTATTTCTAAGTTCCCTTTTAGTTCTACCAATGAGATTAAGTCCAAATGAGTGGCCTAGAAATCACTCATTAGCACTTTTATGACAATAGCACCAGCTTCTTGGAGATGGCAGGCCATGTGCCAGTCATCTCCAGAAAGCTCCGTGAGCACCTGACCTCCGACTCCCAGATCAGCATTCTGTCACTTTACTCCATTTCGTACAAACCAGTGCGATCTAAAGAACCTAGGGAGAGCCATGCGATTCTTCTAAGTGAAGTGAATATTACATTTACCATTCTGTCCTGAAAATAAACTGAAGCTGGCTTCTTCTCACCATCTTATAGCTCTCTCCCCTCATAGGCCCTTCTATGTATTGTGTTAATTATACCTCTGGACAAGTGGTATTTAGAATTTCCTACCACTTTGGCTTCTCTCTGGAGTTCATAACTCTGTCTTCAGCCTTTTTCTCTCATGGTTACACAACAGTTTTTGAGAGGACAGAAACATCATCCTAGACACCATTGATATTTTCCTGTCTTTCTCATTTGAGGTCTACAAGTTTTCAGTGTGTTGATATCCTGAAGGTATTCACCATTATAATTATGGCAGTAGAATTTCCTCTTTTTTCTGCCTCCCATCCCCAGTCGAATGTGAGCTGCATGAGGTTAGGGGCCTAATTGTGTCCGTGTTATATATATCCCCAGCACATGGTACTTCATAGACACATATAAACAATGCATTAAATTGAATGTATTTCTCTGGGACTCTGCCTATTGATAGGTTTAGAGTTTTTCTATTGACTGGAATACTTTTTAGAAGCCTTTTAGGGCTCATGTAAATAATGTCCTAGTCAGAGAAAGCATCATAAGGTGATGCCTTCTAGTTAATAAATTTGCATAATTAGATTTCTCCTACAATATCTTTTTGATATGGAAGTCACCTTTATTTTCTGCTAAAGCTTTTATGGAAAGTTATTTTTGTACTTTTAAACAGCTGCTGCTCGACAGGTGGGCTGCCTTTATTTTATAGCAAGCAGGCTCTCTGTGCACAGGCTGGCTGACATCTGAAAACTGTCAAGCCCTCTCCGAACAGGATGGGGCAGGACAGGGCTATCCACTATGTCTTTGAAGTGATTTTTCAGATTGAATCTAGTTGCGAACCCCATATGTACCTACCACCACAACTATGGATGATATGAGATATATGTAGGAGGAGGAAAACATGACTTGTTCAGAGAACAATTGGAAAACCATATTGTTTAAGTGTTATTTAAGTTATGCCATATTACAGGCATTTTCATTGCATCTTTAGTTATGGTAGCAAAAGACTATCCAATAGTAAGGTGCTAGTAACAGGATAAATGTATACACTGGAGTACTGTAAGCAACTGTTAACAAGAGTGAGATAACTTAATGTGTACTGATGTAGAAAGATCTTGATGGTAAGGGAAAAAAGTAAGAAACAAAGAATATATATCATGCTTTCGTTGATAACCACACACACACACACACACACACACACACACACACACATACACATACTCACAGTGCATATGGATAGATCTCTGGAAGAATGCTTACGGAAACTGGTAATACACAAAATTCATTGTCTATGAACTATTTATTTTTCAGAATAAAATTATTCTGAATTTTCTTAAAAAGAAAGTTTATTGATATGAAATACCATAGAGAGGGGACGCTTACCATATATTTAAGGAGTATGTTTATTCGACAAATAGTCATTGGCTCCTGCTCCCCACCAGATACTGTTGTGGGTTCTGAGATGCAGATGGCTTCAGCAGCAAAAGCGCCACAATGGCAAGGAGACAGCGGTTATGATAGGGAGGGAGCTGGCTGACTGCTGTAGGTAACATCTGAACTGAACCATGAATGATGAGGAGCCAGCTATGTGGAGGATGAGGATGGAACAACAGAGTTCAGGTGGGAGGATAGCAAATGGCAAGTAATTCAGGAAAGCTTGTGAAAGGAGGCGAATTTGTGTTTCACTTACGGGTTGAGTGGAAGCTATAGTCTGATGTATTCACCAGGGATGAAGAGACAGGCCTGGCTGAAGGAGATCGTGTCATTGGGAAATAGTGGGTCTTACAGCTTCTTGTTCACTCTGTTCAGATACAAATTTGATAAGAACAACAAATATAGAGGAGGGGCAGAAGAAGATTTCTCTCCCTGCCTTGCGGAAAGGTTTATTTCCAGTTTAAAGGAGGGAAGGGCCATATAAACAGCCACAGTATGTGGAAGACAGTGTGGTTTGTGTTCTGGCTTTCAGTGAGGATTTGAATGCTGTACCTGTCATAGCCTTCTCATCTGATGTCTCTCATGCGTAAACTGGGGATTGTAATATCACCTCACACACCTCACAAAATTATCGTGTTGAACATCAAAGTGAAATAACGTATGTTACTTCTGTAAAGTAGAAGATGTTAAACAGGTAAAAGTTTTTATCAGTAATGACTTTATATGAATAATAATGCCAGTTTGGCAGTCTTTGGTTAAAGACAATATACAGTAAATCTTCACTCAATGTTGTACATAGATTCTGAGACTTTAAGCAAAATGATGTATAACAAAACCTAGTTTGCCACAGGCTAATTGATATAAATGAGTTAAGTTCCTACAGCATCTCATCAACATATTTGAGTAAAGATAGAATATTTCTGCTAAATACCCCAGAAATGAAGTTGTATGTCAGATTCCATTTCTGTGCATGGTAGCACATGGTTTTATTTATTTATTTTTTTTATGTAGGTCTTTTTGGTGCAGAAAAGGAAATTAAATTCATCAGGAGATATATTCTAACTCTTCATCATGGCAACTGGCAAATATCCAAAAGATGTGTTTCTTTTAAGCCAGTGCTCTGTATTTATAACCACACCGAGGCAGGGTCTCATTTCTTTTACATAATACTTTTTAAGTTTTTATCTTGGCTCTGCTGTTAGTTCCTTCTTGGATTTTACCTCAAGATTACCTGTGTTTAATGGAGATATTTGCCTATAGAATCATCATATGCTTACATTAGAATTATATATATTCTAAATGATCGATTTTATCATAATGTTTTAGTACACCAATTTTTTATGTCTTTCTTACATGCTTTGTAAAATATAAAGTCACTACAGAATTATTTTCAATTTATTTTAAAGGACAGTTATTCAGTAGCTTCAAATTACCTGTCAAGAAAGGAAAATTTATCTCTCAGTAGCTGAAATAATGTCATAAACACTAAACTCAATGCATTCTTTTTTTTTCTTATTTGTTTTATACCTGGAAGTTTGAAACTCAGTGCATTCTTAAAGGAGAGGAGATTCCCAAGATCTTCCAAAACCTATTATTTATTATTATTTTAGACAAAATTCTAGCAAAATTAGTTAATGTCTTTGTTTTGCTAATAGCAGAGTTGAAGCATCAAGTATTTCAAAGACAGGAGATGGAAAATGAAGAAGTCTAGAGGAGGGTGAGAGGAAGGCCCCTGATGTGAGAGTGAAACAAAGCCCAGAGTTCACACAACACCTTGCCTGTGTGGAGGAAACAGGGCTATTGACAGTGGAGGAAACAGCCCTATATGCCTTAAAAAGTGCTCAAGAACATCAGTGCTTTGCCATATATCAGGAGTCCCCAGCCCCTTGGTCATGGACCAGTACCAATCCGTGGCCTGTTAGGGACCAGGCTGCAAAGCGGGAGGTGAGTGGCGGGCAAGCAAGTGAAGCCTCATCTGTATTAGCAGCTGCTCCCCAGCACTGGCATCATCGCCTCAGCTCTACCTCAGGCATTAGATTCTCATAGGAGTACTGGTCCCTGGGGCCAAAAAGGCTGGAGACCGCTGCTATGTACTATACAAAATTTAGATTCCTGAATCATCAAAGAGATGTTCAGATTTGGGGAGTGGGTTTGGTTGAGACAGCACACTCTTCCCAGAGTAGCATTTTACAACCTGCTTTTAAATTTTGTTATTTATATTAACACTAAAACTTCCTGTATCTGGAGATTTCTGTGGCTGACCCTTTCTACCCTTGGGATTCCAGATAAGTGAAGCATTGCCATTGCACTCCTGAGCATTTTGCACCAAACTAACTTCATGTGTCAGGAACTAAAATTACCCAATCTTCTAATAATCTCCAATTTATAATTCTTCCTCAGAAGGTTACGTGTGTTCTTGTATACTGACAGCATTTATAGCTCTTGGATTGTTCCTTATTGATTGGAGTTGGCTTTGTCTCACTCTCACTCTAAGCCGTATTTAAAGTTAACCAACCAATTTTTTTTTTAACTTTCCAGTGTGACAGGGAAGTAGCATAACATCTTTATTCTGGCTTGCTCATACAAGCTGACATAATTCCTGTTTAAATATCTGCCTGTAGTAGTCTAAAGCTGTAAGAAATGTTTCATTCTTCAGAAAGCAATACATTTTGATAACTGTTAAACAATGTGTGGCCTGAAACAGGGAAGAGAGGAAAATAAATGATCATGGAGATGCCTTTGTGGCTACTCTTTACTAGCCTGTAATTGATTGAACCTTTTGATGCCCATCCGTATTTTTGTTTTTCCTTTTGGAAATTTATATCTGTTCCCACCCCACATGTTGCCTCACAGATTACTTGAGACTTTTATTTGTGGTATCTTTATTTTGTTGACATTAATGAGATTGCTGCACAGTATCACAAGAGAAATAGTGTTGCTATTTGGAGTGTTAATGAATTGCTTGCCTGGCCAATTGCCATTTGTTCCAGTGTGTGAATATGGTGTGTGTGAGAGAGAGCCTGAGAGAGAGTGAGAGTGGGGCGGGGGGGGGGGGGGGGGGGGGGGGGGGGGGGGGGGGGGGGGGGGGGGGGGGGGGGGGGGGGGGGGGGGGGGGGGGGGGGGGGGGGGGGGGGGGGGGAAGGGAGGGAGGTTGAGAGAGAGAGAGAAAAAGAGAGAGAAAGAGAGGGAGAGAGAGAGGGAGAGAGAGAGAGAGAGACACGAGTAGCAGGGGTGGGATTGCATTTTTTTTCCTCTTCGCAGCCAGTGACGTGAGCCGTGCCTGGAACAATCAGACTCGCTGCAAATAGGGTAGTTGAAGATGCTGGGGGAGGCAGCCTGGTGTTTGTTAAGCTAACGCGATCACAGCGCTCCGAGCTGCTCAGGCACAACCCGACAGAGCTCCTCCAGCATTAGAGCCTTGCGGCGGTTGGAAAGTGCCTTTTTATTTCTCCAAACCCCTTCCCCAGTCAACCTTCGAAATGATTGGCGTCAATAGTGTTCAGAGTACCAGCAAGGTGCGGGTGAGGACCTCAGGTTCCGTGAAGTACTCCCGGGAGGATTCTATCCGGCGACAGTCCCACCGATCAAAGTCTATGAAAATTTCCAACTCCTCAGAGTTTTCTGCTAAGGAGGCCAAGGTAAAGAAATACCACGTTAAATCATATAGACAGTTGTATACCAGGATGGCAAAATTCTATAGTCTTTGCCAGTATCTAATGTGCATGACAGACTGAGAAAGTAAGGTGTATAAAATGGCTCTAAGATAATCAGGTAAAATCAGGTAAAAGGGATGGTATCTGAACTCCAGAGATAAAGATTGCTGTGGCCTGGGTCAGTTTTGTAAAAAGCCAGTTTGTGGAAGAAAAGGGTGAAGCAGTTCTCAAAATGAAATGATTGTGGGAAAGTGTTGGTTGGCACATTGATCTTGCTTTTAGTCTCAGAAAGGTTGCCTTGACAAATGATTTGTCAGTGCTGTGTATTTTTAGAACATCATAGACATTATGTATGATTCTGTCGTTCATTAGTTCCTCTTGCCTTCCCTTTCCTGCTCTCTCCCCAATATGTGGAGCAGATATACAGTAGTGACCTGGTCCTATTATACTCCATTCTTGTCTTGTTCAGAGTCCTCGACCTCCAGTATATTAGGAAATTAGGAAAGATTTCTTCTTTCATGTTTCTTACACGTATGTGTGCTAATGCTGTGCCGCCGGTAATTTGCTTGTCTTTTTGAGATTGTCAGTAGGATAATATAATCTCTGTTCATATGAAATGTAAAGGGAGTGATTACGTAGTGAAATGGGCATTTACTACATGCAACATATTCTTGAGATTCTTCCCACCACCATCTGTGTGAGCAGGGTACTCAGAAACACTCCCACTCTACAGGTTTAAAAATGGAATAATAGAATCATAGGATCACAGAACTCTAGGGCTGGAGATGTAGATGATTATGATGGAAATTCAGAGGTTGGATAATATGCAGGAAAAGCTTCAGGAGAGTGGATCTCAGTGTCATTTCAGTCTTCTCATGGGTTATATATCCAGACCCACTAAGAGTGACATTAGCCTTTCACCCTTCCAGTGTCCCCTTCTATGGCATTCACTTAAGTCATTATTTAAAGACTTAAGGAATAACAGGTTCCCTTCAAAATATGGTGAGAGTCGGAGAGAAAGTAGCAAAATACCTTAGTGTGACTTTAAGAAACATGTTGGCTTCCTGTCCACCCCCTTAGATTATGACGTATTGGGTCTAACCCCATCAATCTTTAACAAATTTTCTAGCTGGATTGTACTTCTTTCCTCCTTGGTATTTTTTTTTTTTAACAAGCTGTGTCTTTAGGGAGAAACATGTGTCTTCACAGTCCTGTCAATGTGACCTGCATGAAGATATATTGGTTTCTACTGAAACTGTTTTGAGACCCCCGTGGTGTGATGACTATTGTCTCCTGCCGAGATAGACCTGGATGGCTTATTCTATAGCTGAATAACTAATTGTATGTAGACATGTATGTGATTCTGTACATGGCTCTAAAATTGGCATCTTTTAAGGGTGCTAAGAAGCATCTTTAGATTTTGTTTTAATACGGATTATACCCACAGTATGCATTCAGAAGCTTTGGGAAATTAACAGACCATCATCAGCTACCACCAATCCCAATGATAATTTAAGCATCATAATATTAGTATATTCACCCAGAATTATGGTTTTGTATTATAATGTTGGACTCTAGCATAGATGCAGAATGAAAAGAGTCTACTATCTTCTCTGTTACACAGGACAGTTTCTCTTATCTAATATGAATCTATGCAAGAGAAAGCCAAGCCTTTTCTTGAGGCATATTGCAAACATTGTAAGGAATAACAGTATAAAAGACCCCTGGTAGAATTGTAAATAGGCCATCCTATGATACTTTGGAGACTATAGTCAATTTTTTTAATTATATTTTTGAGCCATATGTAATCTCTAAATTCTGAAGTGCGTATTCAAGAATGTATCCAAGTTCCCAATATCTCACAAGAGATATTTTTATTGGATTATACTCTTTTAAAATTGAACACCAGAAGTAGCTAATAGAAAATCAGTAGAATAGGAAATAAGATAGATTGAATTTAATCTTTAGCTAACCATTTTTGTTCCCTAAATGAAGTGAATTGAACAACACTATGTAGGCTTGTACTCTAAAATGTAGTGAACTTAATTGCATTATAGATGTATATAAATACATATTAATATGTGTTCCTATCCACAGTGTACACATTTCACTCCAGGGGTTAATCAGAATTCTCATTTACCTTATATTTAGTAGTACTTTTTAGCACTTAAATCAGTATTTCTTTCTGTTAATCATGTAAATAATACATTTTGCTTATCTGACTCTTCATCTAAAATGCATGTCTAAATCTAATGATCAGAAGAAATTACCCCTCACCGCCCCCCCCCAAAAAAAGTAAGATACCATTAACTTGTAGTATGCTCCTGGATTTAAGTTTATCTCTTTGGGACTCTGGCTTTTCCTAGAATAGGTGTAATAATTGTTGCCCCTTGTCAGAGAGTTTGAGTTATTATTATATGTTTTGTATTCCTTAAAAGCTTTCATTTTTTGTTTCTAACTTCTGTTTTGTTGTTCATTAATAAGTAAAGGTTTATTTAAATATTGACTCATCTGTAGTTCTCACTTTTTATCTGGTTCATTCATTTTTGTTAATTTGAAGCAAATGTTAAGGGACTTATGAAAGGATTAATGCTCTTGCCTTTGATTTCAGCAAAATGTCTAAAAAGCTTTTCTTGATCTCATTTTAAATTCAGAAAATTGAATTTTCTAATCCTTTGTGGTACATACTGGATATTATTTAATCTACTGAAAAAGTCTATATGTTATTTTCTTTAAAACTTGATTCTCTGTGCAGCCTTTTTTTTTCTTTTCTTTTGAGTATTCTAAATCCTACTCATTATACCTCTAGAGTGTGACTTTGCTCTTTTCTATATAACATTGTTTATAACAAATTTTGAAGCAGATAAAATGGGCAAGACACAAATGTCAATATGTTTTAGACTATTTATGCATTTTATAGAGAACACATTCACTATTAAAACGTATTAGTCAAGTCTAACTTTGACTTAAGCTATTTATCAGTGAAGGTGCTGATACTGGAAGAGTTACCAGTGAGTCTCCTGACCGTGAGGGGGCAGTGCTGGCCTTCCTGCTGTCAGCCCAGCTGGTTGCTCTTCCTTTGACAGAAGTAACATTTTGGAATCAATTTCTCAAAAGGCAAATACTCCAGAATTTGGTGTGTGCAGTATTAGAAGATGTTGATTAAGCCTCAGTTCTGCCAAACATACCCACATTTCTCCTCTAGATCTTGATATACCTCAAATATAAATTATTTTGGTGTTGCTTAGTTTTTAACTTAAGTCAACTATAGGTTTAAAACATCTGTAAAAGTTCATGTTGATAATACCCCTCTTTTTCTTCCATCTTGCCAAACGTGATACATTATAGATGAGAGAAATCTGAACTCCACACTTTAGTTTATTTCTTTTGTTTGTTGTGGGTGGGCATAACATGCATGTTTGAATCCTTGAGGCATTTTTTTTTAGGAAGAGTATGAGACTAGAGGTTAAACCAAGAGTTTTCTAATTGATTATTGTCTGGATTCAAATGAACTGTTTAAAGCTATCATTCAGTAGTATGGCAAAGAGATCAATTTCTCCAGCAGTGAAATTTTAGAGTGAAACCCCTGGTACTTCTTTGGGTGGTGCAAGATGAAAAAATTGACCATTTGCTTCCTATGCCCAAGTGCTACATCCTGGTGGGCTAGCCTGGGTTTTGCTTACTAATTAGTGATGTGTGCCTAGACAAATCACTTCTCTCTGAGACTCATCCATAAAGTGCAAGGGTTGATAAAATGATATCTTTGTTCTGAGCTACATTAATTTTAGAAATACTGTGGGAGCTCGTGGGGGTTATTTCTTCTATAAAGGAAACCTAAAGACGGAGCAAGATTCAGGGAAAGTGAGTTTTGTATGTATTTTGAATAAACTTCTTCCTGTGCTAGAAAATGTTAACCATAAACATGTCAAAAGAAAATGGGAGTGCCTAATTGGTTGCTTTGTAAAACATGTTACAGTAGTGTTGAAAAGCACTATCAACTCTATTCTCTCCATCCTACATAGGCTTTGCTTGTTATTTCTTCAGCATTGTTAGGTAAATGTTAATCATTTCTTCCCCCTGTGAATCAGATTTATATACAAAAGAACCTTGAAGAAATCATTACAATGCCCTTTTCCAATCTGAAGTTTTCCATGAGAGGTTTGCAGATTGTTGTCATTCATTACTATATCCCTTTTGTTCTTTAGACTAAGGCTGGCGGCTGTGATGGAGATTCTGGTTAAATGGGTCATAAATGTCTGCCTTTTCAGAAATGTGTATTTCATATAGGCTGGGAACATCTTTAGTCATAATGTGAAATTTTTCATGCAAATGTCTTTTTATATATTATTTATTCTTAAATTGAAGCAGAACATCTTTTAACCCCGTAAAGTCACCCTTTAGCTGGATACTTTCAGAAGACAGTAGATTTAAACTATTGGGGTCAGAATAGCAAGAACATCTCTCTGTACCAGCTGTAACCTTGACACATGAGAGAAGCAGGGACGAGAAGGTGTCTCTCATGAAGGAAATCTGGTAATGCAAAAGTAAAAACAATTTTATCTCCAGAACTCTTTTTTTTGTTATTGGTTCCACTACCTTCCCACTGGCATCACGTATTGTGGTCCAAGAAGTTGTTGACTGGAAAAACAGACTTGACTACGTATCCCGTCACCAAAAGGATTTATTGAGAAAAAAAAGGAGATTTCAACTAGTGTACAGACCTAGTGAACCACATGGACATGCACACACTGAACCAGACAAAGATGAAAAAATGATAGAACGGAAGAAGAGGGGCTATTACAGCCATAGGTCTCTCTTGTAAATATAGGGAACATAAGGTTCTTCCTATAGGGTTTTCACACTGGCATAGAGTGTGAGAACTCCCTCCCTAAGTCCTAGCTCTTCCCACAGACCCTCTGATTATGTCCAGGCTAAAATCTCTGTCATAATTTCATCAAAGTTATGCTTTTCCTTCAGGTGTGATTCTGCCAAACTAACACATTTTGATGTTTAAGGTGGTCTCTTCCCAAAGGAGGTCTTAAGAAGAGAGCTGGCCCCTTCTGAAAGGTAGCTCTGCAGACTACATCATTATCAATAGCTGTTGAACTCTCCAAAGACTTGAGTCAGTATTACCCCAAAATAGAAGTTTGCATTACTCTTGGTTTAGTTTTTAAATTGTAAAGCTAATAAAGCAACATTGATTTTTATTGTTGAGCTTTTTGTTTGTTTGGATTGTCTACTAACCCCTAACTGCCCCTCTACCCAACACCAGCTCATTTATGAATTTTGCAGATCCTGCCAGTACTTTCACATAAATTAATACCTTTTGTTTTTTTAAGGATGTACAAATAATTATTTAGGATATGGAACAAACTATGTTCTTCTTGGGATGACACATGTTGACCCTTGAATTCAGTAATTAAAAGCAGATCTTCACCATCATTCTGTCTACCCATTTTCACTTGATCAAAGTAGCCATGCTCGTGTTCTTGGTTTGAGCATCTCTAAAATAATTCCCAGTATCGATACTGTCTTTCTGCTCTGCTCTGCTGTATGCATGACTTTATGTTATGTTTAAACGTGTTATTCCAGAGATGGTATTCTAAAGCAGGTGTTCTGAGCTTCCACACAGTATTTGATCATTGTAAAGAAAATTCCGGTGCATGCCATCGTTCCTCGCAAGCTACTATAATAGAATCAAGGAAAGGAAAAATGAAAATCTGTGAACTATTGTTACAAGTAAGGGAGAGAAAAATACTTGGACTTTTTTGTTGAAGACCCAGGGAGGTTAGTAGCATCATGATAATTTGAACTTAACCATCAAGAGCTCTTGTGTGGAAATACACATGACGACCAGATGTCCTACATTTTCCAGGGTGGTGCCTTTCCTTTATTACTGTTTGTTAGATCATGCCTGAGTGCCTGGTTTGAATTCAGAGATTACAGTAAGCTTATTGACTAATAGGAGATTTTTTGAGAATGTTTTTGTTTTTGTTTTTTTTCTCTTCCATAGTGATGCAGAAACCATGAATAGCTGAGCAAGGTGTCTCCTCAGTAATTTATTGTGGGAGTTACTCTTCTATCTTTAAGATTTTTGAGCATTGTCTTATCCTTTAAGCAGATTACTTATTAAGTTTTAAAAATCAATCTACCACATTCTGGTGGTACAATATTCAGTGTACACCTGTGTACACAGATCATCGGATTTCAGTGGAATTTGTTTTTCTAGGTAGATTACTTGGAATGAGTGCTTCATGTCAAAATTTTTAAGAAAGTACTGGCTGAGGCACTCTTTTTATAGCCTGACTCATCTCATGACACGCCTAGTTGTAGCCTGCAGTTAAATGTTAGGACGTGAGACAGTGCCCAAGGCAGCTGCTGACATCAGTATACTCATTATCACAAGATTCAAACCTGAAGAGCCAAGCTTTTGTATGGTTTCAGTATAGGCATGCCTCGTTTCATTGTGCCTCGCTTTATTGTGCTTCACAGATGTTGAGGTTTTTTTAGAGATGAAAGCAAGATCCTCTACCAATCTTTTTTGCAAAAAAGATTTCAACTTGCTTTATTGCAGTGGCCTGGAACCAAACTTTTAATATCTCAGAGGTATGTCTGTAAATCAAATAAGAGTTTATATCTGTCCCACACACGATAATCTCCTTCTTGCACTGAGGTGCAGTTAGTTTAGTGGGGTCAGCTACAACTCTACAACTGAGAAATTACTGGGACCTGCCGAGATGTTTACAGCAAGTAATAGGACCTTCTCTAGACCCTGGAACCCCAGCAGGCTCATGACAGAGGAATTCATTTCTGTCCAGCTTTTTATTGGAGTTTTCTTCTAATCCAGCATGAGTAAATGGGAAAGGTTGGAGTCTAGTTAATAGGCAGACAGATACAGGAAAGTGCTTTGAGAGATGCTTTTTCCTGTTACTTAAAGGTAATGATAAAGTATCAGCAGTGTGCTGATTTATGACAGTTCTTTTCCCCAAAACGCGTTTTAAAAAAAAAACAAAAACAGGTAAAATAGAAAGCCTCTCCAGAATACTTTTGTTATGATTGGGCAGTGTTTTCAGGGGATTTTTGTATGCTTCATCAACCCCCTGCTATCATCTCTGAGACCATGATTAAGTGATATTTATATGCTGTAAAAGCATAATTCTCAGAGTTTAAGGAAATAATATGCTTTTATCTCTATGCCTACGTAAACACCACTAACATGACAGTAGAACTCAAGGATGCAGCGAACAAGACAGGATGTCCTCAAGATGTCAACAAAATTTGAAAGATGGAAAGCATGTAGACTTGTTAGCTATTTTAGCACCCTAGAGAAAGCTGGCACCCAAGGGACTGCATATCTGGAAGCCAAGGAAAGAAGATGGAAAGATTTTTTTCCCCACAGAATTCAGGAAAGGCCTAGGAATTGGAGGTAATGATTACCTTTGAAGGCAGTGGGTCAAAACAGGAAGATCCCTTTAAAGCTTCTGACATCAATAACAGGACCCTCTAGTTGCCCTCCCCTACTTTGTATATCCAAGTAACCTTATTCCCAACATCCTCTGCAGTTGCTCTCTGAGATTAACCCAGAGACTTTGGATTTAGCAAATTAGGTTCAGTTGAGGCCAATAGGGAGATTCCCACATGGAAAAAGGCAGGATTAAGTGAATGGTACACACGTTGCACAATGGGCAGTCTCTTCACTTTGTCCTCACCCATGTACCTTTTCTCAGTTATTTAAAGAAGAGAAGGCATGATATCCAGTCAACAGGAACTTCACTAGCGGAGAGGTAGAGTGAATCCCCAGGATGGTGATAAAAGGAAGCCTTAGGACAATAGCTATGCAGGAGATGGAAACCAACGAGTTGGTTTGGAGTGGGAGAATAAAGGATTCCAAGGATGCTCCCAACAGAGTCACTGAGAATAAGTGAAGTGTCAGACCATATGGAGAGACGATTTTTAGTTCTGTTGGAGAGTATGGAGATAAATTAGAGATAAGCTCTTAGAAGATGAAGTAAACAACAAAATGAGGTACTGATCAACTCCAGGGAAAATAAAAAAGCAAATGTAGCATAATGCACTCATAGCTCAGGAGCAGTTTATCTACAAAGTCATAATAATGTAGGCATTAAAAATTGATGTTCCTCCAAATTGTGATTGCAGTATTATTTTAGTGGAAGGATTGGGGTTAGAGGAGAGAGAAAGCCTGAGAGTGACTCACTCTCTCTCTCTCTCTCTCTCTCTCTCTCTCTCTCTCTCTCTCTCTCTCTCCCTCCCCTCTTTGTGTGTGTGTGTGTGTGTGTGTGTGTGTGTGTGTGTGTGTGTGCGAGAGAGAGAGAGAGAGAGAGAGAGAGAGAGAGAGAGAGAGGGAGAGAGAGAGAGGGCGAACACACTAGCAAGTGCTAAATGTTTTTTCACAGAGTTCCACAGTTGAAAGTCAGTAGTTCATAGTGAAATAAATAAATTTACCCATGATGCCAAACTGCCAATTTGATTCAGAATAAGTGATTTTCCCCATGCCCAGGAGTTGAAAAAGGTTACCTCTGGACAACAAGAGTTAGCAGTAAATCAAGGAATTATTATGTTCATTTGTAAGCGTTTTAGTAATTTTTGATTGTGGAAATGGTATACATGAATATCCTTGATAAAACATATAGCAGGGAAAATGCATATATAAGTACATATAAGACTGGAATAACTTCTCATGACTAAAATGGTTTATGTACCTTAATTAACTTTGTATTTAGCAAGTGCCAAATAGCAGAGATGCCTTTTTCAAAAGTATATCTTTTCCAAAATACTATATTCTAGCAGTTATGGTACTAGACCATGTTCTGCCGTTGGTTGATAGAGTTTTCAGTCTATAGTGAAAATGTTAATTTAAAATTAGACCTTTCTTGGAAAACACT
Source organism: Macroglossus sobrinus (assembly GCA_004027375.1). Classification (NCBI taxonomy): domain Eukaryota; kingdom Metazoa; phylum Chordata; class Mammalia; order Chiroptera; family Pteropodidae; genus Macroglossus; species Macroglossus sobrinus. The sequence continues at coordinate 170,181 of PVKZ01000424.1, read as the reverse complement.
CCTTTATTTTGAGATTGTTTTTATATTTATGTAATGGTGGCAATAATAGTGTTTTGTTTTGTTTAAATTTATTTCCTCACTTGGCAAAAACAAAAAGCTGACAATTCTTTTTTGAAAATTTTCCTGCTCATGAAATCAAAAAGCCTGGATTAGGTTATTTAATTTGGCTGTATTGATTGCTTTAGATAAATTCTATTTCCGTTTGGTTTGTCTTCATTGCTTTGTCTAATGCATGGAAATGATAGAGAACAAACGCCACAGCCTGGTGATCTCTCTAAATGTCAAAGTCCCCCAGGGATCCTTTCTACAAGACATTTATAAAAAGAACTCTGCGTGTTACCCAGCAAACAGTTTTTAACTGTGTACATTCTTATCATCATGTCCATAATTATTAAATATAATTGATAATTTTTCTCAGGTATTTAAAAATATTACATGTAATTTACAAGGTCATTTTGAACTCTTCTTCCTTGAGTTCTAAAAATGTGAAGCATTCTTTATTATGGTACGCACCTGTCCACATCCCAGTAAGAAAGGCTTACCAACAGGGAAGTCTAACAACAGATTAAGGCAGGTACAATCCAGAATCTTCTTTGGTAACATTGGTTATTGTCATATTTTTCAAAAGCATAGGTTAATCCAAATCCAGATAAGTTTTCATAAATAAATTACAGTGCCAGAGGATGAGGGTATAAGAATTAAAAGCAAAATCAGGAAATGTCCATAAATGCAATGAATTTAAAAATCATTATGCTTACACAGGTCAGAGAATAGTTATATATATTGAAGAATACTTTGGAAGTTAATCTTAACTCATGTGGAAGAAAGTGGTGATTCACTAAAACCATAATTACATTAACTTCGTCAAAGCTCTGTCTCTAGAAGGATTGCTACATTAAATCGCATCTACATCCTGGTTTTGGACACTAATTTCTTAAATGCCCACATTGGTTTGAAGATGAGTGTCCTTTCAGATTATAGTTTGTAATCCATCTATACTTCAGTGAGTATACCTAATCTACCTGAGATGCAGATCCTCTTCCCAGGAGAGTTTTGACATAGTGATAGCAAGTCCATTTTGGGAAGGACAAAAAGAAAGTTTAAAGTAGTGTATGTAAACATGGGCTCTGGAGTCAAATAGTCCTATGTTTGAGTTTCAGCTTTGTCACTTACTAATAACTGTCACCAGGGCAGGATTGTCACATATAAAAAACAGAATACCCAGTCAAATTTGAATTTCAGATAAATAATAACATTTAGTATAAATGTCTGGTGCATGATTTGAGGGCACAGTTATGCTTTAAGAGAAGTTATTCATTGTTTATCTAAAATTCACATTTGTCAACCTAGAGAAAAAAGCAAAGCTGCAAGACAAGTAAAGCATTTATTTGGGGTGTTGAATTATAATTTGGGAACACAGATTCTGGCAGCAACCAGAAAAGTGTCCCTTCAAGGATTAGGCACAGGGACTTTTAAAAGAAAAAGGAAAAAAAGAGCATTCAGGTTACATTAGTTATCTACCAAGAATTATGATTGGAGGAAAAATTATCTTTTACAAGTCATTGGTTTTTCATGAATATCTCTTTCTGTTACTGGGAAAGAAACTTTTGTGTAGTCCTTTAAAAGCACAGCTATTTTGTAGTCCTTGAAAAGTGCTTTCTCAGCCTATAACTTCTTTTTGGCAAGTCAGCAATGTCAGTGCCATGTGTTTGTCCAACAAGATGGAGTCCAGAGTACAAGATGGAGTCACTGTGGTCACTTCTTTTCACACATAACTGGGCATCCTGCATTTGATCTGGCAACTACAACCTACAGCAAGTAATAATCTGCCAAATCCCAGCTTTGAAATCAGTGGAGTAAATACTCACTTCATAGGTTGCAGAAGGTTACATTTTAAAATGCACATACATGCTCAGCTTGGAATTCGGAGTGTAGTAGCACTCAATAAATGTCAACCATATGGAGGGTGTTCCTTCTCTTGTCAGACATCCAGCCTGGCAGCTTCTAAAACAGACAGGACTCTAGTTGGAAAATAACATTAGATGTCCAGGTTTGGAGTTCTGTGCCAAATTATAAGATCCTTGAGAGAATAATATACTAGTTAGAGTGGTCAGAGACTGTGTATTCTTGTTCTTCTAAATTTTAGAGGGAGAATTATTTAAAAGAAGCTAGTCTGTGTGCCTAGCAGTAGAGACACAGGAAGTGAGCACCTAGATTTTTTAAGGAAAAAAAATCAAAGAAAAAATTAGAATCAGACTGCCTTATGATTTTGTTTTGAGATCTGCCATTAATAGCACTTAACCTATCTGCACCCCATTTTCCTCATTTGTAGAATGGGAACAAAAGCTGTGGGTGGTGGTGAAGAGTAAATGATGTAATCCACATACAACCCTAGGAACAGGTCCTGGCACTTAACTACTCAGTAAAGGTTAATTGTTGGCATAATTTTTTCATGATGCCATACTGCCAGTTTGATTCAAAAGAAGTGATTCTCCCCCATCCAGAATATGTCTGGCATGAGTTATTGATTAGCTAAGGGGAGTGGAAGTGGATAGATTTTGGATATTTAAATTCAAGTGTTCTATAAAAGGACAGGAATAGACTGCATGTAACAACAATAGTAGCTTTTATTTACATGTCATTTTACACAGTACAAATGTTTTCATACTGATGGTTTCATCTCATCTTCATGATTCGTGAGGTAGGTGTTGTTAAACTATCTTTACAGATGAAGGAATCAATTCATTGTTAGCGGCCTATAGTCACTAATAGCTAATAGAAGAGACAGGTTTGATACAAGTCTACTAATTTCTTGCCTGTTGTTTTTCTTTCTGCATTTGCTACCTCTCATCGTAATCGTGATATTGAGATCATTACCACTGAGGTCCTTGTCTTTTCAATCAATTTTTTTTTAAACACATGCTGTGGTCAAGACAATTAATGAGGCACTATGGGGAATAAAGAGAAGCAGAAGATTTGATTAGATATGTACAGAGTTTAAAATCTAGTGTCTAGGTTTTTGAAAAGGTAATGCATGCATAGTTTGGTAAATATTCAAACAGTATACATTGAAAATTTTCTTTCCCACCCCAACTCCCCCAGTTGCCACCATCTGAGGCAATTGCTATCGTGGTTTCTTCTGTATCCTTTCAGAAATGTTCTGAATGAGCAAATACACTCTTTTTCCACAAGATGTCAACATACCAAACACACTCTTTAGCACCTTTTTCCTTTAATAGTATATTCTAATATACCTACCTCATTTTTAGCTTAAATACCAATGGATAACGATGTATCTCTGGTGCTACTGTTGAAACTGTCTTACCATATATTCTTATTTGTGTTTGAGGTATGCAAAAATGGGCCACCCTTCTTCCATAATTTAGGAAGATGGCCTGATACATCCCAAATCTGCCACTGCCATCACCCCAGTCCAGGTCACCTCATCTCTCCCTCAGATACCACCTGCCTCGCTACCACTTCCCTTGCTCTCTTCCAGTCCCTTCTCCACAGAGAAGCCAAGGTGACTTCAATAACATGAACTAGGCCGGGTAGTCTTCTGCTTAAAATCCTCCCGTGGTTGCCCAGCACATGCAGAATAAACTCTTGTTTGCTGGGCAAAAAGCTCTACATGCATGACCTGTTTACCTGTTTGCCTGTATTTTAATTACCTTATAATAATTATCTGGTAGCTTACCAGAAAACGATGGAATCATTTTTATCTGTTTGTTTTCCTTATTCCTTTATTGTCTGTTTCCACTCCCACTAAATCTAAGTTCTTTGTCTGTGTTATTCACCACTGAACTTTCAGTTTCTATATTCTATATCTATACCTGACAAGCTGACAGATAGTAGAGATTCAGTAAATATTTGTTGACTGAATAGATGAATGAATGAGTCAACAGTTTTAAGAGATTTATTTATACTATACTGTTATAAGTGTTATACTATTCGTGTTACAAAGATGAATTATACTCTTACAGTAGTTATAAAATATACTATTCTGTATTAGTACTTATGATATATACTATACTATTATAGAAAAAATGCATTCTTTGTTTAGTAGTTATAAAAAATGATTTTCCCTGATATCAGCATCTATTATAATAAAATATTTGTTGTAAGAATTGTACATTAGAATAATACAATAAATATGAATTAAACAAGGTATGCTGTGTAGGTAGTTGGAGCAGAAAGATTATAAAGATTCCATGATATATTAAAGGGGAACTTGAACTACTGACCATCAGTTCATATACACTGTCATCATAAATTTTCTTAGCTATGAACTTAAGATTAAGATCATGGATATCTTTCTCTATGAAAACATTTTTAAATAAGTCCCAAGCTGACAATAGAAAGTAAAAAATTAAAAAGTTAAAGAATATGAATAACATTGTTTGCTTTTAACTTCATAAACTCTTAATTTCTAGTGTTTTAAGCAACGTAGCATTTATTAAAGTTGCAAATTTTATCACTCAATCTATTAATATTAATTTAAAGCATATGTGTATATGTATATCAATATTGGGTCATGAGTACAGCAGTTAAAGCACTGGCTTCAGATGTTCCTTTCTTCAGACCCCAGCTCTCTGCTCTATGACCTTTGGCAGGTTACTTAACCTTTATAAGCAAGCATTAGTTATACCATTTCAAAACTGGGGATAATAATACCTCTCTCATACAGTTGCTGTGAGGATTCAGTGAGTAAATGAAAATAAATCTCTTAGTACAGTGACTCACATAAAATGGCTTCAAGGATAGCTATATTATTATCATCAGTGAAATATCAGCTGTTAAAAAATGGCTAGATCATGATCACAAAGTCAGAAATCTCATTAACTGAAACATCAAATAATGAGAATTTTAAGTCTCTAAATTATAAACCAAGAATTTTTGTTATATCTATTCAATAATTGTCATTGATTGTCATTGTTACTTTTCTACAGATTTCTAATCACATCGTTCTAATCAGAGTTTCAAAACTGGTGGCCTGTTGGACAACATAGGGCATTTTGTCTGGCCCATAGTGATATTGTTGTTTCTGTTGCCACACTTGAAGGTTTGTGAGCCTTGAACAATTTATACTTCTAGCTACTTCTGAAAAATAGAAAGAGTGAACAATAGTGAATGTGCATTCCTGCCTGGTTGAAATTAGGCTGCAGCTGAGAATTAGCTGCCTGCCTAGATGGAGCTTTCCCTAATTCCTGAGAGTCTCTCCCTGGCTGTCTTTAGGAATTTATGTTACCTGCCTACTTCTCTAGATAGTTAGTCTTTGTTTTTGTTTTTGTTTTTGTTTTTTGATGTTGGACCAGCGTTTGAACTTAATATTCAAATCAGTTCATTAGGATATGTTTACAATTTTTTTAAATGAGACATAATTGACATATTAGTCAGGTATTCAACATGCTAATTTGATATTTATATACATTGTGAAATGATCACCCACAATAAATCTAGTTAATATCTGTTACCTTACAAAGTTACCGAAAATATTGTTTTTCTTGTGATGAGGAATTTTAAGATCTACTCTCTTAACAACTTGCAAATATGCAGTACAGTATTATTAACTGTAGTCACCATGCTATACATTATATTCCCAGGACTTATTTATTTTATAACTGGAAGTTTGTTTTTTTGTTTGTTTTTTTCCCTTCACCCAGTTCTCCCATCCCCCACCCCTCTGGTAATCACCAATCTCTATCTTTGAAAATGAGTTCTGTTTTTGTTTTTTTTACTTTTTGTTTTAGATTCACATATAAGTGAAATCATACTGTATTTGTTTTTCTCTGCCTGACTTATTTCACTTACCATTATGCCCTCCAGGTTGTGAATGGCAAGATTCTCTTTTTATGGCTGAATAATATTCCATCATGTTTATGTATGTGGATATATAATATATACACATATATACACACACAAATATATCACACTTTCTTTATCCATTTATCCATCAATGGACACTTAGGCTGTTTCCATATCTTGGCTATTGTAAATATTGTTGCAATGAGCATGAGTGCATATAGCTTTTAGAGTTAATGTTTTCATTTTCTTTGGCTACATACTCAAAAGTGGATTTTTTGGGTCATATGTTAGTTCTAGTTTTAATTTTTTGAGGAACCTCCATACTGTTTTCCATAGTGACTGCAACAATTTACATTCCTACTGACAGTAGACAAGGATTTGCTTTTCTCCACATCCTTACCAGCATTTGTTATCTCTTGTCTTTTTTGATAATAGCCATTCTAACAGTTGTGAGGTGATATCTCATTTTGGTTTTGATTTCCATTTCCCTGATAATGGTGTACCTCACTTTTCATCTACCTGTTGGCCATCTGTATGTCTTTTTCGGAAAATGTCTATTTGGATCCTCTGCCTATTTTTTATTATCTATTTATTTATTTATTTATTTATTTATTGCTGTTGAATTGTGTGAGTTCTTTATGGATTCTGGATTTTAACCCCTTATCAGATATATGATTTACAGATATTTTCTCTCATTCAGTAGATTGCCTTTTCATTTAGTCAATGGTTTCTCCTGCTGTGCAGAAGCAGTTTAGTTTAATGCAGTCCCACTCATTTATTTTTGTTTTGTTGTGTTCACTTTTGGTTTCAAATTCAAAATCATCACCAAGACTGTTGTGAAGGAGTTTACCACCTATATTTTCTCATAGGAATTTTATGGTTTCAAGTCCTATGTTCAAGTCTTTAATACATTTTGAGTTAATCTTTGTGTATGGTATAAGACTGTCCTTTCCCCCACTGTATGTTCTGGCTCTTTTGTCATAAATTAATTGTCTGTATAGGCATGGGTTTATTTCTGGGCTCTCTATTCTGTTACATCAATCTATGTGTCTGCTTTTATGCCAATACCATACTATTTTGATTATTATAGCTTTATAATATAGCTTGAAATCAGAGCATGTGATGCCTCTAGCTTTGTTCTTTCTCAAGATTGCTTTGGCTATTCAGGGTCTTTTGTGGTTTGATACAAATTTTAGGATTGTTTGTCGTATTCCTATAAAAACTGCCTTGGAAATTTCGGTAGGGATTGCATTGACCTGTAGATTACTTTGGATAGTATGGACATGTTAACAATATTAATTCCTTCAATCTATGAACACAGCATATCTTTCCATTAATTTGTATCTTCTTTAATTTCTTTCATTAATGTCTTGTAGTTTTCATTGTACAGGTCTTTCACCTCCTTGGTTAACTTTATTTCTAGGTATTTTATTATTTTTCAATGTAATTATAAGTGGGATTGTTTTCTTAATTTCTCTTTTTGATAGTTTGTTGTTAGTGTATAAAATGCAACAGATTTTTGTATATTGATATTATAACTGCAGCTTTACTAAATTTATTTTTTTGGTGGTGTCTTTAGAGTTTTTTATATATAATTTGTCATCTGCAGATAGTAACAGTCTTACTTCCTCCTTTCTAATTTGGATGCCTTTTGTTTCTTTTTCTTACCTAATTGCCCTGTCTAGGACTTCCAATACTATGCTGACTAAAAGTGGCAAGGGTGGGGCATCCTTGCCTTGTTCCTGATCTTAGATGAAAAGCTTTCAGCTTTTCACTGTTGAGTATGATGTTAGCCATGGGCTTGTCATATATGGCCTTTATTATGTTTCCAGTTTTAATAAGGGTAAATAGTTTTTTTAAAAAAATTTTGCTCAACAAGGAACTTCATATAAATATCTAATTACTATGTCATACACTTGAAATTAATATACTGTTTTATGTCAATTATACCTCAATAAAAAGAAAGGCTCTTAGTGGCTATTTAATATTTAAAGTTTTGCTTACATTTCAATAATGTTAATTGTATTAACATATTTAAGTAACTTTTTCTAAGACAGCAGCCAATTGGAAGGTAATCATATGTATAGAAAAGGCACTTTAGGAGGAATGTGCTGTGTATAAATACTCATGACACTTTATTGACCAAGCTTACCTTCAAAATGAATGAATGAATATATACATACATTAGTAAAAATTTGGGGTATTGTGTTTAGTACAAAAGATAGATAGCAGTTATATTTTTATTCAGTTTCAAGGTTGGTGTAGTACACTTCCAGAGTTGCTCATCAGATCTTGTGAGAGGTGTACCTATTTAGTATTATCTTTGTTTGCATTTTTTTTTGGTCCTTTGATCATAATGAAGGAATGGTGATTCCTATTTTAGCTCACAAAGATATGTTTGTCAACAAGCAATCAGGCAGCACCATTTTCCCCTCTTCCCCCTTAGAGAGTCAAATCAATCTCTCATTCTCATTCTCTCTCACTCTCTCTCACCTTCCCTCCCTCTCTCCCTCTCTTCCTTTTTCATTCTTATTCATATGCAATTTCAAAGTGTTCATTTATTTATAAGAATCATACCTGGAATTTGAGGGTAGGCAGTGATGCAACTAATCAGTCATGGCAAAAAAAAATTAGTGGGGACACAGGAAAAGGGAGCAGGGACTAGGGAAAGAACTAGTTTAGGAATTTGGGTGATTTCTGATATTTTTTTTCATGTAGAATCCTAAAATAATAGATCTGGAAGAGGACCAAAAAAAGATAAATGCAACTTTCACATATTGCATATATAAAAAAGAAAGACCAGGCAAAGGAAATGGTTTGTCTTTGAAGAACTAGTTAATGACAGTCAGATGCCCCCTTCGTAGATCCTGAAATTGGGTCTGTTCTCTCTTCTACTTAATTTTTCTCTAAATACATGTAATATAATGTCATATATAGATACTGTGTATGAAGGTGTCTTGCACATTGTAAATAGGAGGTAAAAGGTTAGGTGATTCTGTCAGCTGACTAATTCTCCCTTAGGTAAAGTTCTGTCAGGGTTAGGGGCACATTTTGTTATCTTTGCATAAGAGGCTCTTGAGGCAGAGTGGATTTATCTGCACTTAACATAATGCCACTCTAGCCTATAGAATGTACTCAGAAATGTTTATTATGAAATTAACTATCCATACTAATTATACTTCAGTTTCCCTTTCAGTAAGGTAAGGGCTTTCTAATTAATTATGGATTTGTGCTGGCACATTTACTTAATGGAGTCAGACACGTAATGGTTGGTTGTGTCTGCCATTGCTGGCCAGGTCTGTAAGTGTACCACAACACAAGCTTAAGGTAATTGTCTAGGACATAGATTTTGACTCTGTTTACATGGTGCTTGGATCCAAAAGACAGATATGACTATAGATGTGGAGAAAATATACTTATTTTGAGAAGCATGTTTCTGTCACCAGAATGAGAGCTAAAGAGTTGAATGTTTACAAGGTTGCTTATGAATATATGTTTTTAAATGTATTTAATATACTTTCTTTAAACGTGGGTACATGAAAACTGTCCAGTGGGTAGGGAATACAGTTTAAAGGCAGTCTTTTCCAGAAACTCTTTACTATGTACCTCTCCCTAAAATGGATCGACCTATGAATTCTCTTGTGGTCAGAGCTTCAGGCTATTTACCCTTTTTCACCTCTGCTTGACAGTTGCCTTCTGGCACTTAAAAAAAAAGTTTAGTTCTCACTCATAACCTTTTTGATACCTTGCACAGGTGTAAAAGACTGCAGTGATGGAGGGGGCAAATGAAGAGTCAATTATAAATATTGGTTTTAGGATACCTCTTTGAAGAGGTAATGCAGTTTTTCAATATTATTTTAAGTCATAGAGAAGAAAATGAAAGTTGAGGATAATTGCTTTAAGATATTTTGAGTTTTTCTAACCATTTTGAAACTCATTGGTTGTAACTAGTTTTATCATCAATTTTTAACCAATATCTTTTTCAAACTCCATCTTTCTCTGATAACACTTCCAGAGCAGTGCATATTTAATTATTAAAAGTCTACTTGATCTGAATATCTGCATGGAACAACATTGCACTTGAAAAGATAGCAATGGTATTGATGGTGTCATAATTCTTCCTGGGTAATAGTTTCATTGTGGTCACTGTCAGTTTCACTAGGGGAGATCAGAAGCTGTGTTATCCTTTGTACTTTTTGTAATGATTCAAGGAGCACAAGATGAAAAAAATCATTGGAGTTTAGCAATGATTGAACTAAAATACATGAATCTCATAGATTGCAAAATGTGCTTCCGGAGACAGAGTCATGGTTGCACAAGGCATGGTAATGGAGAAAACCTCAGAACCATCTGTGGACTCTCAGCGGTGATGCTAAACCCTGAATAAAATTGCATTTTATCATCTCAAAAAGCAATCAAAAGTGAGAAGTAAAGACTTAAAAGTAAATTTAGACCAAGAGACCTTGATCTCTTTAATTTAAGCCATTTACTTTGCTTTCTCATTCTTAAAAACTGAACTTCAAATTTGAAGAATCATTCTGTCCAGTTTAGTCTCAGTAGAAGTATTTTTTGTCTAGCTCCCGGGTTGTTGCAGCAATTTCCGTTAGAGAATAGATTGTAAACTTGTAAAGCAGTGATTTTTTTAACCAAAGTTTCATATCAGAACCTTGTGTGAAGCATTTGGTAATAAGCATGTATAGGTCCCTCCACTGAAACTACGAGTCAGTAGATCCTGAATGGAGCTCAGTTAAAGTCCTTGGCTAATTCTTCATTTGAGAGCACTATAGTAAAAGATTGTGTTTTACCTAAGGGCTGACCCTGGAAATATTTCTGAAAATCAACCTGTGGTTATGATCATTTTTTGTTCAGACATCCATTAATACTCTAGTTTGTTCGTTTCCTAGGGTTGCTGTAACAAATTACCATAAACTTGGCAACTTGAAACAAGTGAAGTATATTCTCTCACCATCTGGGAAGCCAGAAGTCTGAAATCAAGGTGGTGATAGGGCTGCATTCCTCTGGAGGGAATCTGTTCCCTGTCTCTTCCAACTTCTGGTGGTCGCTGGCATTCCTTGGCTTGTATCTATAATCACTCTAATTTCTGTGTTCATCTTCACATTGCCTTCTCTTCTGTCCTAACTCTCCCTCTGCCAACTTTTTATATAGACATTGCCCAGATTGGATGCTCTCCTTATCTCAGGATCATTAACTTAATCATGTTTGCAAATTTTTTGCTGTATATGGAGATATTCACAGATTACAGAACTTGTACATCCAGATATGGACAGGTCATCCAAACAGAAAATCAACAAGGAAATAACATCTTTAAATGACACATTAGACCAACTGGACATAATTGAAATTACAAAACAACTGCTTATACATTCTTCTCTAGTGCACATGGAACATTCTCAAGAATCAACCACATACTGGGACACAGAGAATAGCCTCAACAAATATAAGAGGGTTGAAATCATACCAGCCATATTCTCTGATCACAGTGCTTTGAAACTAGAGATCAACTACAAAAAGAAATCAGGAAGATACACAAATACATGGAGATTAAACAACATGCTACTGAAGAATAACTGGGTCAGAGAAGAAATTAAAAAAGAGATCAAGGGATACACAGAAACGAATGATAATAATAGTACAACATATCAAAACTTTTGGGACATGGCAAAGGTGGTCCAAAGAGGAAAGTTCATATCATTATACAGGCCTATCTCCAAAAACGAGAATGAGCCCAAATAAATAACCTAATGCTTCATCTTTAAAAACTAGGAAAGGAAGAACAAATGAAGCCTAAAGTCAGCAGAAGAAAAAAAAATTAAAATTAGAGCAAAAATAAATGAAATTGAAAACAAAAAAAAAAGATAGAAAAAATAAATACAATAAAGAACTGGTTCTTTGAGAATGTTAATAAAATTAACAAATCCCTGGCTAGACCCACTAAAGAAAAAAGAGAAGGGACACAAATAAACAAATCATGGATGAAAGAGGAGAAATTACTACTGACATTGCAGAAATACAAAGGATCATGCAGAATACTATGAAAAAGTATATAACACCAAATTTAATAACCTAGAAGAAATGGGCCAGTACTTAGAAAAATACAACCTTCTTAGACTGAATTAAGAACTGGAAAATCTAACCAGACCAATCAACAGTATGGAAATTGAAACAATTATCAAAAACCTACCAAAAGTAAAAATCTAGAACCAGATGGCTTTACCAGTGAATTCTACCAAATGTTCAAAGATTTAATACCTTTTCTCCTCAAACTCTTCTAAAAACTCAAAGAAGAGGCAATACTTCCCAACTTATTTTATGAGGCCAGTATTACCCTAATACCAAAACCTGGTCAAGATAACACAAGAAAAGAAAACTACAAACCAATATCTTTCATGAACACAGGTGCAAAAATCCTAAATAAGATACTAGCAAACCAAATACAGCAACATATTAAAAAGATTATGTGCCACAATCAAGTGGGCTTCATCCCAGAGGCTCAGGGATGGTTCGACATATGCAAATCAATTAATGTGATACACCACATAAACAAATTAAAAAATAAGAATCATATGATCATATCAATAAATGCATTAAAAGCCTTCAACGAGATACAGCATCCATTTATGATCAAAACACTTAATAGAATCGGTATAGAAGAGAAGTACCTTAACATAATAAAGGCCATCTATAACACACCCTCAACCAACATTATACTTAATGGTGAAAAACTAAAAACCTTCCCTCTAAGATCAGGAACAAGGCAAGGCTTACTACTATCACCACTGTTATTCAGTAAAATATTGGAGGTTCTAGCGAGTGCAGTCAGACAAGAGAAAGGCATCCAAATAGGAAACAAAGAAGTCAAACAATCACTATTTGTGGGTGACATGATTCTCTATATAGAAAACCCTGAAGAATCCACAAGAATACTGCTATAAACAATAAGCAAATACAGTAAAGTCTACGGATACAAAATCACCATTCAGAAATCCATAGCTTTCCTATACTCTAATAATGAAGTGTCAGAAAAAGAAGTGGGAAAAGTAATTTCTTTTCAATTGCAACAAAAAGAATAAAATACCTAAGATTAAATCTAATGAAACATATGAAGGACATATATAATAAAAACTATAAAAAGAAATTGAAGAAAATACAAAGAAATGGAAAGATATTTCATGTTCTTAGATTGGAACAATCAACATAGTTAAAATGACTGTATTACCTAAAGCATTATACAGATATAATGCAATCCCCATCAAAATCCCATCGGCATTTTTTAAAGAAATAGAACAAAAAATCAGATTTGTATGGAGGCACAAAAGACCCTCAATTGTCAAAGCCATTCTGAGAAAAAAGAATGAGGTTGGAAGCATCACACTGCCTGATTTCAAATTATACTACAAAGCGATAGTAATCAAAACAACATGGTATTGGCAGCAAGAGAGACACACAGACCAGTGGAACAGGATTGAGAGTCCAGAAGTAAACCCATATTTACATGGGCAAATAATTTTTGACAAAGAAGCCAAAAACCTACAGTGGAGAAAGGAAAGCCTCTTCAATAAATGGTGCTGGGAAAACTGGAAAGCCACCTGCAAAAGAATGAAACTGGACTGTGGTCTATAACTCAAAATGGATTAAGGACCTAAATATTAGACCTGAAACAATAAAATGCATAGAAAAAAACATAGGAACTAAACTGAAGGACCTTGGGACTTAAAGAAGATTTTATGAATTTGACCTCAAAGGCAAAGGAAGTTAAAGCTAAAATAAATGAATGAGACTACATCAAACTAAAAAGCTTCTGCTCAACAAAAGAAATCATCAACAAGATAAAGAGAGAACCATCCTAATGGGAAAATATATTTGCAAGCAACACCTCTGATAAGGACCTAATATCCAAAATATACAAAGAACTCATACAACTCAATAACAACAACAAAAAAAAGATCCAATCAAAAAATGTGCAGAGGACCTGAACAGACACTTCTCCCTAGAGGATATACAAATGGTCAACAAATATATGAAAAGATGCTCAACATCGCTAGCTATTAGGAAAATGCAAATCAAAACCACAATGAGATACCATCTCACACATGTTAGAATAGCTGTAATCAACAGGACAAATAATAACAAATGTTGGAGAGGATGCGGAAAAAAAGAAACCCTCATACTCTGCTGGTGGGACTGCAAATTGGTACAGCCACTATAGAAAACAGAATAGAGGTTCCTCAAAAAACTAAGAATTGATCTACCATATGATCCATCAATCTCTCTACTGGGTATTTACCCCAAAGACTTGAAAACCCATACCCAAAAAGATATTTGCATACTGATGTTGATAGCAGCATTATTCACAGTGGCCAGGACATGGAAGCAACCGAAGTGTCCTACAATAGATGATTGGCTAAAGTAGCTGTGGTAAATATATACAGTGTAATATTACTCAGCCATAAGAAGAGATGAAATACTGCCATTTGCAACAACATAGATGGACCTCGAGATAATCATGCTAAGAGAAATAGGCCAGACAGAAAATGTTGAAAATCACATGATATCATTTATATGTGGGATATAAACCTAAAAGCAACAAATGAACAGCACAAACAGAGACTCATGGACATGGACTATAGGCTAGTGTTTACCAGAGTACTATAGACTAGTGGTTACTAGTGGGATGGGGGAGGACAAGGGAGGTAGACTGGTTAAAGGGGGTCAAATATAGAGTTTAGCAGGAGGGTGAAGTGGGTAGAGGGGATCAAATATATGGTAGCTGAAGAAAACTGAACTTTGGGTGGTAAACACACAATAGAATATATAGATGTCAAATGATAATGTATACCTGGAAATTATATAATTGTGTTAACCAATGTTACCACAATAAACTTAATTTAAAAAAAAAAATAAGAACCTGGACATCTATTGGGGTTCATTATTTAGCCTCCTACAACTGTTTATCATTCATATGGGCTGCTGTGACCTATTAAAGTTGACCTGGTACCTTTATTCACTTATTCCAACTACCAATTCATGGCCATAGGGAAATGGCAGCCTTTCATGACAGTATTTACCCACAAACCTTGCTCTCTTGGAGTTAGGTCAGATAACCCCTCATAGCTAGAGTTAAAATATTTTCCTGAGCTGTAGAGTATACCTCCACTTTCAGCCATTCGTATGGCAAATATCTTTGGTGATAAATGGGCTGAGATTATAGGATCAGTGCAGCAAACCCATCATCCTCACCTAAAGAGGCATTTCAAGCATGTGTCCTAGCAACAGTGGCTCAAATTTAAAGCTCATCTTTTAAGAACAGACCACTACAGTGACCAGCATTATTTGAATCTATTCTGAAAGAGGTACAGGCTTTTCACGTGAGCGTTGACTTAAGTCCTGCATTTACAATGCTATAAAGTTTGGTTTTAGGAGGAGAAGATGTAGTTAGTTTGATTTAGTTGATAGAAAAGAATGTAGTTAGGTAGCCGTAGTTTCTTGATTCCTAAGAAAAAATGTGATTTCTGAAACAAAGTTTCTGAAAACCGGCTACAGGACCTTAAGAGAAGTTAGTTAACATTTCCTCATCTATGGAAGGATTTGTTTCATGATCTCTTAGGCCCCTTTCAGCTCTGAAATTCCATTTTATTGTTTCTTAATTGGAACTTGAGAGTTTTAATAATTTGTCCTGAAACCATTATTACTGAGAGTCTTGTTCTTGTGCCATTATTAGGCAGGTACAGTATGGAACAATTGATAGAAAAATTCTGAGATTCTGACTTGAGTATATTTTATGTTACCATAAACCCTTCATCTTGGACGTCATTAAATGCTTTATTACCTGTACAGTTAACTAAGATCGAGAGCATACGTTCTCATTTAGGTCTTTACTGAGTGTGTACTGCTTTGGAAACATCCAAGTGCAGCTGACATGTGAATTGGAAGTTCAAAAAAGTTCACACAGATTGAAGATAAAACCCTTCAGGTTCATCCACATTGAAGAGATAAGATAAAGAAGATAAGAGTAATGAAGAGGATTATCCAAGGAGATAGGAGACAATTCAGGAGACTGTATTGTGTCACTGAAAAGAAGGAAAAACATACTTGAGAGTGTTCTATGCTACTGAAAGGTGAAGAAATGCAGGAACACTAAAAAATGGCCTTGACTTTAACAGGAAAGAAAGAGTTTATTGTGATCAGTTTTAATGGAGGAACAAGGAGGAAAGTTGGATTGCCTGTATTGAAGAGATTTAGTGGAGATAAATATTACACAAACTTCTCCCTGAAACTTGGATTTAAAAAAGAGAGGCTGAGGAACAAAGGTTGGTCACTAAATTGCAGAAGAGGGCTTGGGAGAGACTTGCACATATTTGAAAGCTGATAGAAAAGAACCAGTAGAGGAGGAGATGTTACCACAGAAGAGGAAGGTATCAGGACACGTATTAGAGACTTAGCCTTGCAGAGAAGGGACACTCCTTTCACCATCGGAAAGGAGGAAAGAATTGATGCCAGTGAAGATGCGTTTTAGGGAAGATGGGAAAAAGTTAAAGGCTCTGCTGCAGTATGAGATGACGAATTTGCAGTGGCATTGTTTTGTGCTGTTGTTTAATTCTCTCTATTAGTGCTGAATTAGCCACATACAAATAGGGGAGGCTATGAAGCTCAAGAGGATTACTTTAGTGGCTAGGTCAATGCTACCATCTCTTTAATAGATACCCCAATCCCCTTGGCTTCAGGGATGGGCCCAATCAAAGAACCTTTTCTCCCAACCACATGAATTCGTCCATGGGGAGGACAGGTGACCTAAACCACACCAACAGGAACTTTTTCAAACCGGAGCTGGGAGAAAGAACTGTTTATTTTCTCTTGTGGAGAGACATAAAGATGTGAACCGATGTTGCTTGTTGTGGATACATTTTTTATGTAGTAAAGAGAAGGAATGGAGATGTTTGGGGTGGAAAGAGGTGAATTGTTGAGAGGAGAGCAGGGAGAGATTTTTAAATTCCTGTGTCCCTGAGACCAGCTTCACCTATCTCTTTTTATGATTTAACATAAACTATTGGGTCTCTTTACTGTTAAGATGGTTAGGTTTAGGCATTTGCGTTTGAAACTAAAGAAACCTTAACTACTAGTATATGGGAAGTCAGAGTAGGATTGGTCAAAGAAGTTGAAGATATTAACAAGACCAGTTGAGATGCTAGAGCTTGGAAGTGTAGTTTGCACAAGAGAGGAAGTGATGACTTTTGGGCTAAGGATAGAGGAATCAAGGGCATTCACTTCTTAAATAAGCTAAGTAGATAAAAGGATAGGAAGTTGTAGTGAAGGTATAGGAATGTTAGATGCATTTGCAAAGCAAATTTTTCTTTTTTAGAAAAACGATCATCATAAAGCTCTAAAAAATTTCATGAAAATCTCTGTAATTTTGTGATTAAAAAAGGGTCAGGATAACATCTACCTTTTAGATTTGTCTGTTATATACATAGGGAGAGGATTTGACTTACGATATAGCAAGTTTGTCGAATTTTACAAGATACTTTATAATAGATTTTTGTTGTACCACATGTAGCTGATTGAATAACGAGAATTTTCTAATTTGGGCCTCAGTATCTCTAAGCAAAATATTCTCATGCGCAAAAGAAAATTGAAAAAAATTTGTTGTAGGGCAGAATTGAATGTATTAGGGAAAAAATCTGGATACTTAGATATCATTTTCAATTATCTACTTTTATGACCAGATCTTTTTTTTTATCTTTACCACATTGTTAAATAACTACGAGTAGTATCGAGTATGATGATACATAAAGAACCTTTAATGATCTGTGTCTTTTCAATTGCAGTTTCTCAGCCCACTATTACTTGTGGGTTCAGAATGGCTCATACAAGTAATAGAATCCATTTAAAAGGCATTTATCCAGCAAGAGTCTCTCGAGTCTTGAGCTAGATATCAGCTCTCTCTGCGCTTCTTAAGTGCAGCCTCGTGAAACATTAGCGGTATAATAGGTTGTAGTTCTTGAGTATATTTGAGTTCTTCAAAAAAGCTTATTCAGTTTACAGCAAAATCTTTGTGCCTTTATTTACCCCTTATTTTAATTTCATCTTTTATCATTTTTGCGTTTGAGGACATGTTTTATCATGTCCTGATAATGATGAAATGTGTCCTAATTTTTATTAACTCTCATAATTATCCAATAGTTAAATTGACTGTTACAGCGACACTGAAGAATTCTCACAGAATCTGTCAAGATACTGGCTAAGGATACATGTATGGAATCTTAAATAATATAAGATCTGTAATCTAAATATATTTGTACTGAATTTGGAAGTGTTTTCACTGAAAAGGTTGCTTTTACACACATGTAGTCTGTTGCCTACACTCGGACCTGACATAGTGAAAGGCAGAGATGGGAATACGAGGCAGTTCTCCCTCCGCTCTGCGACCTTGGAAACTCTGAGTTTGCCATTTCCTCTGTTGAAAGATGAGGGGGTTGGATGGCATCTGACTCTCTTTCTTTCATCTTGAAGTAAATGAAGTCTTTGCTGAGTATAAAAGATCCCAGTCCTTCTTTGAAGAAAAATGTTCCAACTTTATTTTAATGTCATGCACCCAGTTATCTTTTTCTTCAGTATAATTTGCTGGTGTGGTTTTGTATCTTAGAAATGCATTTGTGTTTTCTTTATAACATCTTACTCAGAATTAAGAAAGTAGAGATGTAGAGTAGCATTTTCTTGGATCATTGGCGTAGTGAAACAACTTAATTACAAGGAGCTTATATGTGATGCCAGAGCTGGGAAACTCAGCAGTCTTATGCTGCCTTTGTCATTGTTGCTGCTGAGGCTCTAAAGCAGCTTTCTCCCTGCCCCCTCACTACCTCACACATGCCAGCATAATCCCAACTGTAAAGCACAATCATAAAGTTGGACTGATTAAAGCTGCTTAAGTCATTGCTGTAGAAACTCTGACATTATTCTAAAGTGATCTTTCATAATCTGACTTTAGTCCCCCTTCCATGTATCTTGCTCATTAAGTTGTTAGGGAAATAGTTATATTTGCTTTATTAATGAGAAAGGTATGAATATTCCAATATCCAAACTAATGAAACTACAAGACCATGTTTTGAATAAGAAAAAGAGTACATGATCTAATTTTAATCATATCCTATTTTAAATAGGATACAGATATTAAAGTAATGTTTTCCTGTGGTAGAATGGAGTACAGTATTGTGTGTTTGATTTATAAAAGACAGTAGTTTTTACTTGGTGAAAATCTCTTTCACAAAACACTGCTTACCCTGGGCTTGTTTACCTCAGCTGCATTCTTCGTCTTTGCAGAGGATGATCAGCAAGGGGCTTGGGAGCTGCTTGCTGACTTATTCAAGCCCTTTGGCTTTGGTCATTGTCTGAATTCAAAATGTGGAACAGAATAAAAAGAATAATTACATTTTGTTTTCTGTCTTCACAGGCTCTGTACAACTCTATCAAGAATGAGAAGCTTGAATGGGCAGTGTAAGTATGCTGGATGTCAGCCTTGTAATAAACAAACTAATTGCTCTTTTCTTCCTGTCTTTCTTTATACCTCAGAAGTGATCTTAGGGAAGGATTAAATATGCATGGACAGTTCTCATTTTACACCAACATCTTACTTCCTTTGTATAAAACCTAAGTATCTGCATCTTTTTCTTGGTACCCAGCATGCTCCTATTCTGCTTTTAATCTGGTTGCTATGCCTGTAGGCCATTAATTATCTTTTTAATATATCCTTTTTAAAAATAGCATTTTAAAAGAAAATTTGATAAAATTACATATATTTCAAATTCTAATACAAATGTTTTTGGTACCATTCATTTATTTTAATCTCTCCTTCCTGTCATTATAGATCAAAGCTTTCCAATTCTACCAGGATATTGATAGATACACTTGAGAAATGATAGATTAAATAACGCTAAAAAAAAATGTTTTTAGTTGCAGAACTTCCAGGAATTTATATAATGCCATTTTACATTGTCAGTCTCTAAGAGAATAGAATTTGCAATGTTTCCTGAACCTATCTGACAGCAAAATGTAGTGTTTAAAGGTACATACTTTGAAGATACTATTAAAAATAATTACACCTAACTCTGTGTAGACCAACAATACCACTCTTGTTAAATTTTTACTGATCAATGCAGGAGTTAAGAATTCATCTTTAAAAAATTGCTAGGAAAGAATCTTTACTAAATTTTTAATGAAGTTTTAAAGAAATTAAGTCAAAATATGTTTTTAATTAGAACTACATGTGAATTTAATTTTTGATTTCCACTCATATTAAGCATTCATAAATATTTTTCTACTATATGACCTAATATAGCAATTTGCAATGAACTTAAATTTACAGAATCATAACAAAAAAAATATCAATACCACTTGAATTGTCTCCACTAATTGTAAGGTCATAGAGTACTTAGAGGGATTCAAAGTCTAAGTTGATACTATATTAATATTTACAACTATATGTGATGGTTTGTGTCTCTGTATATGCGTGTGTGTGTGTGTGTGTGTGTGTGTGTGTGTGTGTATCATGAGATTCACTTAATGAGTTTTCTGTGAAATGAGATTAATAAGAATTCATGGTCTGATATCCAAAGTGATAATTTTTTTATTTATCTCTCTTTAATGAAAGTGGATTTCCTAGACTATCATAAATGATGTACTTAGAATCTTGCTGAAATATTAAAAGCATATCCTGACCCATGCAGAATATCTACTCTAGAAAAAAATTAATAAAAATGAAATAATTATAAACTTTCACACTAAGGAAGAGAATATTTTCAGGATTCTTCTATAAAGTTGTTTTAAACAGCAAATCAATATACTCCTGAGGATCTGTTTTGTAAACCTAGGTTTTTGATATATTGAATTTGTTATAGTATACTTTATTTATATTTATGTAGTGGCAATTTGGTGCAAGAAAACTTGATCTTGGGACCCTATGCATGTGTGGGGGTAGGAGTTTACCCAAGAACTTCTATCTCCCTCTTGTCAAGTCAACAGAGCATCATGTTCAGGAGCCCAGATCCCAAAGGTCAGATGGGTTTGGGTTTGAATTCCAGCTTTGCCACGTACTAGCTGGGTCACTGGCCATGTTAACCTCTAGGCCTCAGTTTCCTCTTATATATGATAAACAATTATTGAGCCTCATATAACCCACAGAATGACACTGTGATTATTCTGAAACACTAAGCATAAAGCAAGTTATCCCTCAGATGGTAACTAATATTGTGAAAGCCCTGATTTCTATCTGCTTTGTCATTTTCCTTTTTGTTTCTCTCTCATTTCAGTGCTTTCACATTTATTCTTTATCACCTACCAAGAATAAAGCATTACAGTAGTTTTTCATATAATTAATTTTATTCACCTTTAAAATATTGGATTAATGATCAAAACTATCCTCAGTTTTAATATTCTGTGAATTTTAAAATTTTTCAATTAGTGTTTCTGAAGCCGACTTCCTTTGGAAAGAACACTGCTGTGTCTTAGAGGCTATAAAACAATTAGTTTATGGGTCAATGTGATGTCCTCTCTGAATTCTTACAGAGATAAAGGGTCAATATCCAAACCTTTTTGCCATTGGTTCCTATTTTGATCATAAAGTACCTTTTAACAGCTACTAAAACTAGTGTTCCCTAAAACGCACTTTAGAAAACCTTACTGTGTGTCAATTTGTATGATCCTTCTGATGAAGAACTAAGCTTTTTCCTTGATAAATAAGCATGAGCATGTATGTAATTACGTGTAACACTGTGCTTGCCCAGTTCTCCTTGTACCCGCTGATCACACTTTCTCTTACCTCACTTTCCTCCTATGATCCATTAATGTTGGTACCTCCCAAATATCAGCACTTAGAGTTGTCTTCTTTCACTAAAAGTGCCTTTCTTGGCAATCTCATTCATTCCTAAAACTTTATCTGCTGTATCTGTAAAAATTCTTCCCAAAATAGATATACAGCTCTGACCTCTTGCCCCAATTTTTTTTTTTTTTTTGCAGTTTCCCGCAGGATATTTCCAAGGGCAGTTAGCACTCATCATCTGTCTCTAAGCTTTGTCATGTGTTCTCTATTTCTATTAATCAAACCAGTATTTCCCTGCTTACCTAGATTTTGGCCTCCCACCTTTGACTCCTCCCACGCCACCTCACTCACGGTGCAGAAATGGCTTCAGACAGTTGCTCTTCTCCATTCCTGATGCTGCATGTGAATGCAAACATTCTTGCTTTTTGCCTCCTGAGAAGTGCCTCCATCTCCGGCCTCTTTCCTCTGCTTTAACCTATTTGAAGTATTCCTCTTCTCTAAAACTTCAGTTAGACTCTGCACATTCTAACAGTAATCTATTTTATTTTCCACTGTATGTTCACATAGCCTACATTTCAACTAGCTGACACTAGGTGCTGTTCCCTATACTTGCCCAATGGCTTCCTCCTGCCTTTTGCCAATGTTCATAAAGTAACCTCTGCTCAGAATCTACATTCCTACTATTCCTTTGTGTTCAAGCCTACCATCCTTTATAGCCCAGCTCATAATCTGTTCCATGACTTCTTTCCTAATCTTATCAACCAGAAATAATCCTAGCCCATAAATGTCCATTTTACCTTATCTAAGGATATCATCAGTTTCTACTTCCGTGATAGTTATTTGTAGGAATGTCTCATTAGACTGTAAGCTCATTAAAGAAATGATGCATGTCTGAATTTGTCCCTTTAAAGCTTCTTTTGCTGAGCATAGTGATTATATGTAATAAAGTCTGCATAAAAGATGGTAGAAGAAATAATGACAACAATGCAAGGAACTATATTTCCTAGAGTATCAGCCTACAGTTAGGTAGTTTAAATGATAGTTATAGGGAAGATGATGCTGCTACAAAATTTGCATGATAATGTGTACTTATGTAGAGGGGTATCATGATGTTGATTTTAGAACCTTAGAATAAATCGAATTATAGAATCATAGAATGTTATAACCAGAGGGACCTTGGAGGTTTTTAGTTCATTGGTTTTCTAACTGGATTCCATGGAGCCCTGGGATTCCAGGGAGATGTCTGTGGGCCACCCTATGTCATGTGAGTAAAGGGAAAGGAGGAAGATAACAGGGACCCAGTTCTGCCTCCCACAAGCATCATGCCTCTTTGAAATAACCAAAGCAGCTTCACTTTTATCTTTTTTTAAAATATATATTTGTTCTACTTAGTATTTTTTTTAAAAGTATCTGTACTTTAAAAAAAATTTTTGGAAAAGTACTACTCCAGTCCAGTGTTCTCATTTTCTCATATAAAAAATGAAGTCAAGAAGCATTCATGAACAGATCCAAAGTCACAGTCAGGATAGGGGCAAAGGCAGGATGCTGCCGCTCTTCTCTATAGCTACTGACTCAAAGTTTTTGCTGGGCAGCAGACTTGTCTTAATGCTTCCATGCCAACTTTTGATTCAGAGTAGATAAGAAAGTTTTATATTAAATTTTTAGTCTCATTAAATCCTCCTAGAACTACTAGTGTTCTCCTCCCAGGCAAGTTAGGTATCTAGGATCATTTATTCTTCATGCAATCTTTAAGTAGCTACTTCTGTGCCTTGCCCGGTGCTGTACCCTAGATACAAATATGAAAAAGACAGGCTCTCTACCTAATGAGAATACAACATAGAGGTGGGTTGTTCAAAGATGAAAACATAAAAATTGTAGGGAAGAATGCAGCTAACCAAATTGCCTTGTGGAAGATCTCAGCTTCCTTCATGTAGGACAGTTACCATTTCTTCCCCAGTTCCTTTGCTCATTAAAAACATCTATTTGTTGACCTACTTGTACTAGACAGTATATTGGAAATTTGGAGAGAACGGAAATATATAAAGCATTAAGGCATTTTCTCTTGCCTTAAATTTTATAGCTTAATACAAATGATGGGAAAATAGGTAAGGAGTAAGGTACTCTCTCTGATTGGGATGGGGTGGATAAGGTGAGATGAAGAGGCTATAGGAGCTTATACCTTATATTAAAATTGCTTAGAATTTATAGCTACATGAGGCTCTTCAGAAAATATAGCAATTAACAGAAAAGAGAAAATAAAATAAGTGCAGTATTATTCATTAGGAAAATTAATGGTATTCTTTTGTTTATTGCTGTTATTGTACAACAGTGTTTAGGAAATGTGAGAAATCTTTCTTACATTGATTTTTTAAATTATTAAAAATTTATGTATCTAGCCTCACTTTAATTAAGACACAACAAAACTAATTTTAAGTAATGTGCTCCTGGGCTCCCCCCTCCACTCTCATTTCCCTCATCCTCTGGGTTGCAGCAGTGTTGCCTTTGCTTATCACCTTGCACAGTTGTTCTCTTGAACTCTGAATAAGCATTTTTAAAACATCACATTATGAAATAATTTTTGCTGTTTTGTATTCACCTGTAACTCATTTTATAAAAGCAGTTTAAAATCTTTATCATCTTTGCTTCTAAATTAAATTGTTTTCTGTCTGCCCTCACATATCGAAATATCCTGGCTAATCAGGTGAGGTGGCGGCACATTGGGATCTGTCTTTCAGATCGTGTGTTAGGAAAGCCCTGAGCTTTGGAAAGTATGGTTCTAAATGCCAACAGTTCATTGTTCGGCTTTTTTTTTTTTTTTTTTTTTTTTTTTTTTTTTTTTTTTTTTTTTTTTTTTTTTTTTTTTTTGTCATTATGAACTTCAGTTACGGCTGTTCTTTTCAGGAAACCAATCCTACCCATTTATTGGTTGATTTTAGGAAAGAGAGAAAGCTCTTCAAAGATATCCTCCTTCCTTACCATTAGTATGTGTCGTTCTGCCCGTGACTGTGAGAGTGTCAACCTGTATTTATATCTGTGTGTATTTTGGAGAATGATAGGTAAAGGCAGTGGAATAACTATCGTTCTTTCATGTGACACTTTATAATTCTTTATCCAGTTCAAAGGTCTGGATCTGAAAGTGACAACAGCTGCCAAAGTCTCCTTGCTAATACAGTCTCTGAAAAAAGTCTTTTTCCAAGAAAAGAACCCTTCTAAAACTTTTACTTTCATGATTTGAGCCATTTCCATATTTTACCTAACTCAGTGTTGATTCCGATTTCATTGTAGGTAATAATACACGTCAATTAAATGTAGTCTCAATTGTTCTATAGGAAATGACCATCTCAAAAGATAGTTTGATTTCCACCCAAAAAGATTTGTCTTTTAACTTAGACTGATTTAGATGAGCTACTTTTAGCTTAGGAATGTAATTTATTGCTTTACACTTAAAGTTTCTTTATAGTTTCCTCTTTTGTTATAATTCTCCCTGATATTTTTATTTGTCAATATTGGAATTCTCTGGGAAGAACATTTGAAATTTCCTAACTATACCTTTGAGCTTTGAACTTGTATCCTTTGTCTTATTTTAAACTACTTTTTACCTTAAGATAAAATTATTTTATTTCCATAAAAAAGATAAAAGTAATTTATTTTTATAATTATTCTATTAAATAACTTCATTATCGTAATGCGTTAGTGAATCTAGATAAATGAAATTGTTGCTCAGGATAGTGTTTTTTAATAGTAGGTATAGATAAATAAAAACTTTCTTTCTCAAACAAGTTATTTTGGATCAAGACATTTATGCGATACTTTGATCTAAGAAGTTCAAAAGCAGTTCTCATTTTAAACTTTCAAATAGCCACATATAGGTTGATCATAATTACTAGTGAGAAAACTAAGACAAAGAGAAATTGCTTCAGGTCGAACAGTGGTTGTAGATAATAGCAAATATAATAAATATACAAAGAAAAATTGGGTGGGGGGAGGTAGGAGGTTTAGCGTTAGGAGTCATCAGTAGTGAGAGAACTAGCAATGAAAAAATTAATAAAATCATGTAAGATTTTTAACTATAAAGAAGAAATAGGGGGTGGCTCCATAGTGTAGTGGTTAGCACATCTGCTTTGCATGCAGAGGTCCTGGGTTCACTCCCCAGGTTGAGCCACGGACCAGGCCCCGGGTGCACCAGGACCTGGTTGCACACCACGAGCATGTGGGAGGGGACACCCCACCTTCAGAGATCTAGTTCTTAAGGGGAAACGGCAACATCCATGGGTCAGGGGTGGAAATGGGAGATGGAGCCGGGGTGGGATTAAAAGAGGGGAAGAAAAAAGAAGAAGAAATAAAACTCAGTTCTCTATATGGGGTGCTCATACTCTTAAACAATTTGTGGATATGCATTGTGCCTCACTGAAATACTAGAATAGAATAAGATTTAACATTCTCATTGTCATTGCCATTTGTTCGATTATTCTCACAATTCTAACATGAAGAATATGCTACATCATGCTGGATTCTTGGTAAAATAATAATTCTAATGTTAATATTATATGGAGTTTAAAAATTTAGAAGACAATCTATATGACTATTAAGTAAGGGTAAATATGAATATGTAAAGAATATTATTGATTTAATCTATAAATTTGGTAAAAAAGATGCATTGAATATAAGGTAAGGAAAGAAAAGGAACAGAGAGAAATGCCTTAGTTATTAAAAAATGATCATTAACTTGAGGAAGATTTTTAAGCTAAAGAATTAATATCACTTAAAAATTTGTCAGCTAAAAATGATATTGATCATGGGTCCATCTCCCAGATTTTGGTGTTTAAAAGAAGAAAGATTTCAGGAATTAAGAATTAAGGAAGATTATCTCACAGAGCTCTATGAAATGAAATTTTACTAAGAATCTGAATAAGTAGCCATTTTCTCAGCCATCTCAACTATACTGAACTTAGTTATGTAGGAAACTGGAAAAAAAAAAAAAAACTTTCCAATTCTTACCTTCAAAAGAAAGTCTGCTTTCTGTATAAGTAGCATCTCAAAGCTGAGATTGAGATGGTTACCTAGAAATTTTAAGGATTTAATTGTTATAACAGTTTAATATCCATAAAGATGATAATGAAAGTAATGTAATTTATCAGTGTACTTGGCTTCACATTAATTTTTAACTTTAGAATATACAGAGGAAACAGGTTGGTGAGCAGATGGAATGTGATTATAATATTAGTTAACCTATTGGTCCCAAAGCAGTTTTAGAATCACTGAGGTGCAATGAATTATGGAGGTTGGGATATCTTTTCTAAAATGCTGATGATTTTGAATTTTATATCTTATCAAATGCCACATCTTTTATTTTTGTTAAAGGATGGCACAAGAAGAAAATACAATAAGTATAATATCTAACAAAACATAATATGTATGCAGTGGCTAATATAGTACCTTGAATATCTTAGACCATAGTTGTTTGGATTTCTTTGAGTATTTTATATATATACATTGTGATATACATATATATATACATTTTCAGAGGTGATAAAATTTAGCCAAATCAATATACTGAAAGAAGTTATTTTTAGTTGTCCATTAAAATGTCTTAGTAGATCTTTTGGAAACAGCTAACATCTAGATTTACCCCAGTGTAATCCCAACAACTTTTTTTTCCCAACCATTTTAACATCTACAGTTAAGTTTTTCTTAGTTTGGAAAGCATGCTACAATCATACATACAGTCAGATCCTTTATTTCAAAAAGCCAAGTGACTAGCCTGTTTCTTCCACCCTTCTGGCAGCATTCTTCTTGTTTTAAAGAGCTAATGGTGGAGCTTGACATTTTTAATAAAAACATATTTTTTCTTTATATTTAAGATACCTGTGTCAGAATAAAGTATTTTTAGAAACTAAAATATATTTACTGTTTTCATCAGAATTTTTAATTTACATGTTTTTTTATTTCTGGTAAGAAAGATTCATTTTAAACTCTTTGTGGCATAATATGATGTGATATGATAGAAACCCCATGACAAATGAGCACATTTTTTAATGTTTATTTTTCACTTTATTTTCCAACAATCACCTGCTCACAATATTGAGATGATATTTAACTTAATGTTATGTTCCTATACTCAAAACCACTATGTTCATTTTTCAAAAAAGATTTTTTGAGTTATAATTTACATACCATAAAATTTACCCATTTAAGTGTCCAATTTCAAAGGTTTTTATTATGGGATTGCATAACAATCACCACAGTCCATTGCTGTCATTCCATAAAGATTCATTGTGCTTGTGATTTAGCATGGCTTGTGAACAGCCCGAGGTCTCTTAGCCACTTACCATGGGTCCTGGCTAAATTGTGTTCATCTGTCTGAACCTTAGTTTTTCAGAGATGGTAACATCTACTTTTTAGGGTGGTTATGAGATTAAGAATTAAGTTGTGATGTTCATAGTAACGTTTGGAGGTTCAAGATGGAGTTTGCTGTCTGACTCATACCCCCACTCCCATCTGTAATGTTCTGGCTGTAGGAGTGTGCACACAGTACTGAGCTAAATGAAATCAGGTATCTGCTCTGTAGTCCAAAGTGGAAGGCTCCCTAGGAAAGTTAGATTGAAAAATGAGATGTAGATTTGAGTGATTGACAAGCTTGCTAAGCTTAGCCCACCTAACTTGAAAATGGACTGAGAAACCAGAAATAAAGGAGTCCGGCCCACCGTGTGAAGTAGTAGAGAGAGAATACTCTGCTTAATGACAAAAGAAAGAGGTGGGGTAGGTGAGAAGTTCATGTGAAGTTCACAGTTCAGAAGCACATGCTCACTAAGACTGAGACCAAATCACAGAACTATAGAATGCTGCTCTCCCCCACTCCCCACCCCCACCTTATCACCACATTACTCAAGTTTGTCCTATTTATAGAAATTCCTTCTACCCAGTACATTGTCTCTGACTATCAAAAAAAAATTACAAAGCATACTAAATGGTAATAAACATGGTTTGAAGAGACAGAGCAAGCAAAAGAACCAGACTCATATATCTCAGGGATTTAAAATTATCAGACCAGGAATTTAAAACAACTATGGATAATATGCTAAGAATGCTACTAAATACAATAGAAAGACTAGATAAGCAATGTAAACAAATGCAAATTCTAAGAAAGAATAAAAAAATACTAAAGATCAAAAGCACTAACAGAAATGAAGAATGCTTTTGATGAGCTCATTAGTAGGACTGGACATAGGTGAGAATAGAATCTCTGAGCTTAAGAATATGTCAGTAGTCTTTTCCAAAGTTCACGTGCCCAGCCGACCGGACTGCAGGTCTCTCCTTGCGGCCGCGGCGCCAGAGCACAGTACGAGCTGCAGCAGCGGAAGTCATGGCAGGACAGGAGTTTAGAAAGTTTCTTCCCCTCTTTGACTGAGTACTAATTGAAAGGAGTACTATGGAAACTATAACCAAAGGAAGCATTATGCTTCCAGAAAAATCTCAAGGAAAAAGTATTTCAAGCAGTAGTAGTCGCTGTTGGGTCAGGCTCTCAAGGAAAGGGTGGAGAGACTCAACCAGTTAGTGTGAAAATTGGAGACAACGTTCTTCCAGAATATGGAGGCACCAAAGTAGTTCTATACGACAAAGATTATTTCTTATTTAGAGATGGCAACTTCCTTGGAAAGTATATAAACTGAAATAAATCACTATTGAAATGGCATCCTGTGAAGCTTCCACTGAAGCTCTGAAGTCTCATGTAAATAATTTCCATGTTTCTTTTGTCATAAATTAATGATATCCAAAGATAGATAGATAGATAAAAAGATAGATGGATGTCAACAGAAACTTCAAAAATGGAAAAGCAATGCGAAAAACACTGGGAGTGGGGTGGGGTGGGAATACCCGAGAACTGTGGGACAGACACAAAAGATGTAACATACATGTAATGAGAATACCAGAAAGAGAAGAGAGAAAGGGGAAAAAAAAAGAAATATTTGAAGCAACAGTGACTGAGAATTTTCCTCAAGTTAATATCAGACACCAAACCACAGATCCAGAAAACTCTGAGAATTCCAAGCAGGATAAGAACTATAGGGATGAGAGAGAAAGAGAGAAAAACAAAACAAAACAAAAACTATACCTAGGCATATTATATACAAATGCAGGAAATCAAAGAAAAGAATCCTAAAAGAAGCCAGACAAGAAAACAGCTTACCTATAGAGAAATGAAGTTGAGAATTATATTCAACCTTTCAGAAACAGTGCAAAAAAGAGAGTGGGGTGAAATAAAGTATTGAGGGAAAAACTCACCAACCTAAATTCTGTATCCTCCAAAATTATTCTAAAAAAGGATAAACATCACCAAGATGGTGACATAGGTTGTTCTTGACTTCACTTCCCCTCACAAGAAGAACAACTACTATTCATGGACAAGACACCACCGAGAATCCTAGGACTTGAAAATGAGGCTGTAGCCCCCACCCCATCTTCACCACAGAGACCAAACCAAGACAGACAGCATTAGAAGGGTAAGAGGAATGGCTGCAGGCTGGCTGCACTGCCCCTCCCCCAGGCCAGCATAGCAACATGCCAATAGGTCTCCCCTAAGCCTGCAGTTCCTCCTATGGGAAGAGAGCCCTCGGTGACATCAGCCCCCCAGCATTGTGGGTTGCTTTGTTGGAGCCCCTACTTTGGTTTTTCCCCATGGGGATGGGGTCACTGGAAAATCTGGGAGGCTCAACCACTGGAGTTTTGATTGAGATGAAGAAAGGGGAAGGGCTTCCAGTTACAACACTTGGATCCTAGCACCAAATTCCTAACTGCAGAGCCAAGTAGATACCCCAACTAGGGGCTTTGCTCATCTGCAGGACCAAGTCTGTGTTTCATTTTAACCAGGAAATCTGGCAGGGTGTAGGTCTGCCTGAACAAGGAGTTCTGCTGTCTAGAGCATGGCCTAACCATACTCAGGTGGAAGAGCTAAATGGTAGCCCCACCTGCTGCAGAGCATGGTCCCTGGCCACTTTTGACAGGAAGTGCTGGCAAAAACACCCAAAAGCTTCATAACACAGCCATTCTTCAGCCAAGAGATAGGCGGGCAGAGCTGATAAATCTCAGAGCAATGCCACTACTGGGCATGGAAGATTCCCCTGCTATGCCCAGTCAGGGGAGTTAATTCACTGCCCCACCCACTACAGATTGTGGCTTTGGTCCCTCCCAACTAGGAAGCCTTTTCAGGAAGCAGGGGATTTGGGAGTTGCCTGAAGTGGACCTTCCTAGTCCTACTTAGGCGGAATCTAGACTCAGCCCCACCTGCTATAGAGCATGGTCCTCACCCACTTCTGACATGAAGGGCTGGCAAGAACACCAAGAAGCTGCTTCATAACCTAGCAGCTCTTCAGCTGAAAGGCGGGAAGGCAGAGCTGATTGCCCCAGAGCAAAGCCAGTGGCCCCATTCAGCCAGGGAATGTGGGGCACCAATGGCTTGAGTCACGACTGCAGAGAGCATTAGTAGCCTTGGAGCTGTTTCTCTCACTGTGCCTGGTAGGGAGACTTATTGCTGAATAAAGTTTTCAGCTCACCCAACCAGGGAACCTTACCGGAGCACAGAGGAAACTGCACAGCCCATCTAGCAGCCTGCCTATAGAGGCACTTGAATGGGGAGCACAACCCATGGCTTTCCTTGTCTGTAGAGCAAAACTGTAGGCTGCATCTGACCAGAATATTCAATGCACACTCTTGCCTGATTCAGGGCCCCCAAAAATGAGCTATGTAGACCCTGGGTCTTGCCCTGCTGCCCTACCAGGGCAGAGAGGCTAATTCATAGCCCCCCTACTGTAGTACCCAGTTCCTCAGCGCTGTCCCATCGTTAGGTGACACGTGACTGTAATCCAATTTAGAAATGGGCAAAAGACCTAAATAGACATTTTTCCAAAGAAAATGTATGAAAGGCCAACAAGTTCATGAAAAGATGCTCAATGTCACTAATCATTAGGGAAATGTAAATCAAAACCACAATGAGTTACTTACTACCTTATACCCATTAAGATAGCTACTATCAAAATGCCAGAGAGTGTTAGCAAGCATGTGGGGAAAAGGAACCCTGTGCCTATCTGTGGGAATATAAAATGATGTAGCCACTATGGAAATCAATATGGTAGTTTTTCAAAAAATTTTAAAAATTACCATATGTTTTAGCAATTCCACATCTGGGTATATCCCCAAAAGAATTGAAAGTAAGGACTTAAAGAGATATTTGTACACCCATTTTCATAACATTATTCACAGTAACCAAAAGCTGGAAGCAACCCAAGTGTCACTCGATGCGTGAATGGATAAACAAAATGTTATAATTATATGTACAATAGAATATTATTCATCTTGAAAAAGGAAGGAAATTCTGCCACAGGGTACAACATGGATGAACCTTTAGGACATAATTCTAAGTGAAATGAGCCAGTCACAGAAAGACAAATATGGTATGATTCCACTTAAATGAGGTATTTAGGGCAGTCAAATTCACAAAGACAGAGTGAGATGATAGCTGCCAGTAGTTGTAGAAGCAGGGAATAAGATGCTTTTATTTAATGGATATAGAATTTCAGTTTAGGATGATGAAAAATTCTGGAGATGGATGGTAGTTTTGTTTTTAAAACAATATGAACCTACTTAATGCCACAGAACTGTATCATATACAATTTAAAAAAATAAAGGAAAGGTACATATAAATATGAATCACTTTTCTACCTGGCGAACTTGAACGTATCTTTATTGTCCAACTTCAATATCACATTCTTAGTGATGATTTCACAGGTTGAGTAATATTTCAGTGGTTCTGCTTTAGAAGTTTTTTTTTTTCCTTTTTATGTGTTATTCTCTTCTCCTCCCCCACAGAAGCCCACCAATTTATTTTCAGTATTTAAATTCCACAAAACTGAGGCCCTCCAAGATAGCTTAATTTTCCAGTTTGGTGCTACCTTACCCAATTTGGTACAATTGGATTAATCCACTATAATGAGACTTGACAAATGGGGTATGTCAAAATCTGCTCAGTGGCTGAGTCCGTGTAACAATATTCAGCTTTCATATATTTTAGGAAGCAGTTGTTTTCCATTCCTTGTGGAATTTCAGTGAAGTATAAGACTCCAGTGAATTCATGTGATTCCTTATCTAATATTTTTGTTTAAAAATAAAAATTCCTCTCATGAGTAAGACAGAATACAGGAAATTTATGATTTCCAGTTGCCCTTTAGAAAGAACAGAAGTAGAAAGGTTATCCACTAACCGCACTAGAGCTTTTGTCATTCTCCAGTGAACTGCATCATGAAGTTGTGGGCTTAGACCACCCAGTGAATCACACACTTAATTACCAAGAGAGCAGTACCCAGTTGGTGTGTGAGGAATGTTTGGGGAAATTTTGTAGGTTGTAAGGTGTTGAGATGTCTGTAATTTCATTAGAAAATACTTTGCTAGGAATCTTTCTAAATGTACAAAATATTCATGTATGAGTCATTCTTTTCACAGTCAAGACAGAGAGCCCTGTTATGTTTTCTGCATTCTACTTTAACAAAATCATTTTTATTGTCATTCTGAAAATGCCTCAGTGGTTCAAGGTACAAGGAAAATCCTAGTTAGAGTTCTTTTATGTAAAAATGAGTTAACTAGAATTATTTTTATCAGTATATTGTATTAATTTACATCTGCTTTTGTATACCGTGGAAACAGCCTCCCTTATGGGGAGTCACTGGCATTAATGATACCTATAAAAACAGTAAAATCTCACAATGATGAAATCAGAAAAAACATGAATCCTGGTATAAGGTGATCGGTTCCTATTCTCTGCCAGTTCTATAATCTCAAATGGAACCTAGCCCAAGTTCTTCTGAGGACTGGGAAGATGTGGGAAGAAGACAAGGAATAAAGGAAAAGGGGGCTCGCTTCTGGGAAGTGGAGGGATGGCTGCCAAGGAAGGAATAGGTCTCCACAATAGTATTACTGGTATTACTTTCATCCTGGATGTCCCAGGCAGCACACGCCCATGTATAACAGAGGATAACCACCACCAGATGGTGCCAACCCACATCTCTGTCCAGAATAGATTTTTACTCTCAGAGCCTGATGAGGTCATTTCATTAACCTTCACAATATCAAGAGTAGTTGTTTTGTAGGATTAAATGTTTACAACCCTCACTTATGTCAGGTTTTACTTAGCCATACTCTGTTGAACATTCCTCTAATTATTGTTGTCCTATTATTGTCTTTTGGTTTTAATATTCAAATGTCATAGAACATACAAACCTTTCTAACAGCAGCCTTATTTAAAAGAAAGCCCCATATGTAATTTAAAATTTTTGAGTAGCCATGTCATAAAAGTAAAAGGAAACAGGAAATTTTATAATATACCTTTTTAAATTTAACCCTGTATATTCAGAATATTATCATTTTAGTATGTAATCAGTACAAAAATTATTGAATATTTTTCATGTTTTTGTACTGTCTTTTGAAACATGGTGAATATTTTTTTTACTTAATTGTGCATCTCAATTTAGACTCGCCACATTTTAAGTTCTCAATGGCCAAAGCTGGAAAAATTCAAACAACAAATTGAATAATGATAGTGTTTGATTACAACCCAAAGAAAAATTTAAATGTCCATGTGTCTGTACTTACAGAAAAATCCCAATTAGTAATGTAGAAGAAATGAAGTAAATAAAAAAATCACCATGAGGTCACCACAATAATAATTGGCACAGGCAAGATCCACTGATTAATGCCAAAATTAGTGGTCCGAAGTCTAAGGAGAGAGAACGTATTTTCAGTCATGAAATATCTCCCTAAATCATTTAAAAAGGAAAATGCTAACTTTACAGTATAGAAACTTGGTAGACACCACCTTAACCAAGTGATCCGGTTAATATCACTAGTAATTAAACATATACTCCCCAATCTGAGGCACAGAGAGAGTACATCACCTATGGTACCCTTCTCAAGAATTTATAACCTCAGTATAATCATGTGAAAACATCAAACAATCCTAAATTGTGAATATTCTACAAAATGATTGACTAGTACGCTTCAAAGTGTCAAAGTTATAAAGGACAAGGAAAGACTGAGGAGCCGTCACTGACTGGAGGAGATATACAACTGAATACACTATGGGATCATGGATAGCATCCTGGAACAGGAAAAAAATAATGAAAAAAGCTGGTAACATCTGAATACAATCCAAAGCTTAATTCATTGTTTTGTACTGTTAATGTCTTTGTTTTGAAATGTTTCCCTTGATTATGTAAGATATTAACATTCATGGGCATATGGGAACCCTGTGCACTATCTTTGTAAATCTAAAATTATCTCAAAATAAAATTAAAAGTAAAATATAGATGTCTAAATATCCAGTGTTATTTTCATATATCTCACAATTATCAAATACCCGTAGAGAAAAAAATAAGGCTGTTTTTCTCTGATCACCAAATAAACACTTTTGGCAGTTGTGGTTTTTATGGTTTATTTTAAGTAAAATTTATTGGTGGTTATTTTTGGTTGAAGGTTTAATAAAAAGACTCAGCAATCAAAGTTTAATAAACAGTGAAACCAGAGGTAATTCAGGAAATTTAAACAAGGAAACTAAAACAAATATTCGTATTATGGTGCTATATTTTTTGGCAGTGTATCAAAGCTTACTCACTTTCTTCTCTTGCCTCCTGTTTATTAACTGAATGTGACCATGCATTTTCTGCCTTCTTATATTTAATGTACGTTAAATCTCAAGCATTGTAGTGCTTGAAAGAACAGAGATTCAGAAAGCGGGGAGAGATGGGTTTTGTCAGTGGCCAATAGGGTGCCCCTATCAAGACGGTTGGGAAAGTAATAGCTGTAGGTGCCAAAGCACTGCACGTGGCACTGCCATCCTACCCCCGGTGGCTTTACCTGTGGTTTTGATATTAGAGATGAACCTGGTTATTTGGCAGATAGAGTGCAATAATAGTCATAGGACTTAACCTATATTAATTATCTGTTGTATTATGTGTGCTTGATGCTATCTAGACCATGCAGAAATCTAAAATCAAAATCATGCTTTCTGCCAAAGAACTCCTACTTGCTTGAGAGAAGAAAGATATGCACTGTAGTGGGTGGAAAAAGGAGCAGAGGCTTTAGAGATTTTAGATCATATCCTCATTATCTCTTCCTTTAACTACTAGATCTGTAACCTTTGGTGTTTATTAAAACTCTCTGACTCTGTTTCCTGAATCTGAATACAGGCCAATAAAGTCAGTCTTACAAAACTGCCATGACCAGTAATACCTGGCACATGGGAGACATTCAGTAAACGATAGCTGTTCTTATGCAGGCTCCTAGACCTTTGGAAAACACAATAATTTATTACACCAAATAACTTTGTTCATTGAGTATTGTGGTAGATGCTCAATCTTTGTGTTTTCTTCCTTTAGAGATGATGAAGAGAAAAAAAAGACTTCATCAGAAGGTACCGATGAAAAGGCAAATGGAACACATCCGAAGAGCATCAGTCGTATTGGGAGCACCACCAACCCGTTCTTGGACATTCCTCGTGACCCGAATGCTGCTGTGTACAAAAGTGGATTCTTGGCTCGGAAAATTCATGCAGATATGGATGGAAAGAAGAGTAAGCACCATTTGTTGTCATTTTCTATTTTATTTATTTCATCTTTAGGCTCAAAATTTTAAGTTAATTTATCTGAAATAATGTCAAGAGTGAAGCAAAATTATACATGTTGATCTAGAGAAGTATTATTAAAGTTTGGTGAAGCATCTCACCCTAAGTCAGAAATCCACTGTGGCCGTTGATCCTCTCCAAGTAGAATTAGAGAACTTTAAAAATAGAAGCCTTCTCACAGATTACTCATTTTCAACTTTTTACTAATTTGTTTTTGCTTTCAACAAATAATTTTGAGTACCTGCTGTGTGCTAGGCATCAAAAATATAGTAGTGAATAGGATGGACAAGGGCCCCGTCTTCATGGCACTTACATTTCTGGTGGTAAGGGAAATGTTGAACTTATAACACAGAGAATGATCAGCAGTTTAAAGTCCCTGAGACAAAGCAGGAAGGGAAAGAATTGAGATCCATGCACATTTGGCCTTTGTGGAAGAATTGGCTTTTGTGGAAGATGGACAGGTGTGACATAGGCAAACTTGGTATAATTTGTATTGGGAAATTGGAGGAATTACATCTGATGGCTCTGTGAAGTATGAGACATGATTATCTACTGACAGAGATGATAGTGTTTGAGGTTTGAGAGGAATGGAGTATGTTTCCATGTTTGGAATAACCTTTTCAGAGAGTGAAATAGCAATTTGATATAGTCAAACAGGATAAGATAAGCTGATATGTACGCTAAAACTGGTAGGCTATACCTCTAGTGCACCCCATCCACCGGCAGACACACACATGTAGTGCCAGGCAGGACAGGACCACTGCTTCCAGCTGTGGCTGGGCACTTTTTCTTAACGTGTTAACATAGTGTATTAGGTTTTGGTGAAGAGAAACTCAAATAAAGTGGCTTTAATGCTGACTTATGATGCTGAGCAAGTTTCTTAACATTTCCTAGTTCATTAGGAGTAACCGCACCATATACACCAGCATACTAGACTACTTAATTTTTTCTAACAGCATTGTGTCAAGACTCTTGTAGCTGCAAGTGAAAATAAGTACAACTAGCTTAGGAAAAAGGGCAAGGATATACCTGAAGATGAAGGACTGTCACCAGGACACTTTCTCTATTTCTATCTCTACGTTATTTTGTATGTCACCTATATTCATTGAAACGGAACTCCCTTACATGGCTGGATCCATGATTATTAGCAGCACTGAAGAGCATATGTTCAATTTTGTCATCAAAAGTATTCTTTTCCATCCCCAACTTCCAATTTAGAATCCTGGGGCAAGACTCCAATTTGTATGACCGAGAGAATACTGTGATTGGCAGCACCCACTTGGTTGCAATAGCAAGAGGAAAGTTCCCTCAAGAAAGAATAAGACACAGTTCCTGGTGGACAGAGCAGTTGACATTCATCTATCTCTTTGCTCCCAGCATGCACACACACACCTTTTCGAAATATTGAGTTTAATCAGTGTTTTTGCTAAACATACAATCTTTCATTTATAACTACAAATATACTCATCTTTGTCTCACATGTGCCTAGCTGTGGCTCCCATCTCCAAGGTTAAAATTTGCTAGTGGGTGTCTGTTCCCCTCAGGTAAGGATGTAGCTTCACTCTACAGGCTAAATAAAAAAATACAGAAATAGCTGACATACTAATACTGAAGTACTAGAGGCAAAAATAAAAACAATAACTGCAGTTTAAAATGCCAATTTAAGAAAAGACAAAAAAGGAAGTGAATGTTACTGAATCCTGCTGGACCAGGATAACAAAGTTAATTCACTTGAGCATGTATTCATTTCCCTAGCAGTGAATGGCATACTTGGTTAGCTTATTCCAACATATCCCTAGATTCAGTTTATTGATGAAAGTTTCTTTTTTATGTTTTCATGGGCCGCCTTTGAGGATTATTGGAGAGGAATCCTCCTGGAAGGTCTGTTCCCTTTGCAGCCCTCTGCTAATGAGCAAAGGTGCAAAACCTGGGAGTTCCTTAGTAGTTGAGCCATCACAGATCCCTTGTACCAGGCCAAAGGCTTTCTTGCCAGCCAGATTCCTGTAAAGCCTTAAATATCTCATTTGAGAAGTTCTAGTTGATTTGGACCCTGTTAAGTGTTAGGGGGCTTTTGTCTTTTTAGCAAGTTCTGCCTTATCTAACTCTGCTTCTGCCTCTGTTTTTGTTCCTGCCTCATAAAACAAAAATAGATGGAAAAAAGTGAATCAAGTAATCTGGGGCTATTTGGGCCCCAATCTCTAGGCTTCATTCCTTTCTGTTGCTTTGTCACTGGGGCTTTTTTACTTTTGCCTTTGAGAGGGATATTGGGAGGAGTCTCAAAGTTTCAGCTGCTTTAATTTCTCAGGCTCTTCTTGGATATACCCATTCCAATTTTCCGTGGTTTTTCAAATTACTGTAGTGTGGACAGATAATTCAACTTCTTCAGTACAGGGAAGCATATAATTTCTAGTGGTAATTTTACATACACTGACATTTACAAATTTAAAATATATCATTTGAGTTTTAAAAGATGTATACAGTCGTGTAACCACCGTCACAGTTAATATATATAAAACATTTTCATTACCTGAAAAAGTTCCATTAGACATTTGCAGTTAAATTTTTCCCCTTTTACTTCCCAACACATGGTATCCTCTTATCTGTCCTTGAGCACCATACTTTTACCTTTTCTAGAATTTCAGTAAATGGAATTATATATATTGTTTTGTGCTGATTTCTTTCACTTAATGGTATTCTTTGCAGATTCATGAATTTATAGTTTGTCTTTCTTATTACTGAGTAGTATATTCATTCCATTGTTTGGATACCCCACAGTTTGCACCTTCACCAGCTGGACATTTGGGTGGATTCCGTTTTTTTACTATTATAAATAAACCTGCTTTGGACATTGACACATAAGTCTTTGTATGTATATATGTTTTCAGAAGCTACCTAGGAATAAGAGAGTAAGATTACTGGGGTGCATGCTAAGTATATGTTTAACTTTATAAGAAACTTCCAAACTTTTTTCCAAAGTATGCTATTTTTCATTCCTGCCAGCTTTGTATGTTATATCCACTCGATAAAATGATCTCTTTATCATGAAATGACCTTCCCCATCCCTGGTCACATTCCTTATTTTGAAGTCTGCCTTGCCAATGTGGTGAAGTCTGTCAATGTGGTGACTCAAGCTTTCTTTTTCGTTTTTGCATGATGTACAGAAAATTGTTTCTGGCTTTTTAATTTTAATTTATGATTTTGTCTTTAAAATTGTTTTATACAGCATATTGGTAGATCTTGCTTTTTACTCAGTAGATGACAATGTCTTTTAATTGGAGCATTTAGACCATTTACATTTATAGTAATTATTCATATAAATGATTCTTCATTTGCCATTTGCTATTTGTTTTTTATTTATTTCATCTTTTATTTTTTCCTTTTCCTGCCTTGTTTAGGAGTGTGTGTGTGTGTGTTCTTGTCTTTTTTCACTAGTAACATATTAGCTGGAACTCTTTGTTTAAAAATAGTAGTGATTGTTGTAGTGTTTAAGTATGATCTTTAACTTGTCACAGTCTACCTTCAATTTTAACCACTTGTGTAGCTTGAGACCCTTATGAGAGGTTCTTTCTACTTTTACACTATTGACTATTTCTGGCATACTGGGTTTCTTTTTGCAATTTCAAATTTCTATTTAATATCACTTTTTTCTGCTTGAATAATTTTCTTATAGTAAACTCCTGCTGGTGAGAAATGTTCTCATGTTTCATTGGCTTTTTAAAAACTTGTTTCTTATTTTTAGGAATTTATGTTCAATTCTTTGGCATAAATGTTTTTTTCTTTTAATAATTTTAAAATGTATCATTCCCTGCCCTGTGTGGTTTCAGACAAAAAGTCTGATGTCATTCTTTGTGCCTTTGTATCTAGTGTGGTTTTTTGCCCTCTCTCACTGTTTTCAGGTTTTTCTCTTTATCTTTAATTTTCAGGAATTTAATTATGAGGTGCACTAATGTGTTTTCTCTTTATGTTTTCCTTGCCCAGCATTTGTTGAAGTTCCAGGATTCGTCAATATATATTTTTCACCAATTTGAGAAATTTTTTAGCCATTGTTTCGATTGCACCCACCCCTCTTTCTAGGACTCTAGTTAGACTCCTGTCTGTTAGACTACTCGATATTACACAAAAGGTTCATTGAGGCTCTGTTCAATTTTTTCCAACTTTTTTTTTATTTTTAGTACTTTATTTTAATAATTTTTATCATTATGTCTTCAAGTTTACTATAATGTTTTTCATTTCATATATAGTATTTTTTTATCATTGAAACTGCAATGTAAATCTTTTAAATCTTCCATTTCTCTCCTTATTAAATTTGTATTTTTATTAATGTTCTAGAGCATATTTATTATATTTACAGTAGCTGTTTTAAGATCCTTCTCTTCAGATCCCTTTTTGCCATTTTTGGGATATTACATTGATTAATTTTTCTGTTAGTTATAAGTCATACTTTATCCTTTTTTTGCATCCTAGTTATTTTTGTTTGAGTGCCAGGCATTGTTTAATTTTTTTCAGGACTAGATTTAGTTATACTTTTCTAAATAATTTTGGATTTTATTCGATTGTGCAGATAAGCAACTTGTAGATTAACTGAATTCTTCAGAGGCTTGCCTTTACCCTTCCTCATGATAGGTCCAGAGCAGCCTTTTTTCTGATACTTATTTAGCTCCATTACCAAGGCATTCTTACTCTTCTTTAGATTCTATCCCATGCCCTGGTATTATGAAGTCTTTCCACTCTGTCTTATGAGAACAAAAACTATTCTTAGCCCTGTGTGAGGTCTTCAGATTGTTCATTCCATTGTTTTTGGTGGTTTTCTCCCATGCATTCAGTACTTTGCTTTCACATGTATTCAGATCAGTGTTTCAGCCAAAACCTGGGGATTCTCTGCAGATCTCCAGAGCTATCTCTTTGTGTAGCTTTCCCCTCTCTTTTATTATGCTCTACAAAGTCTAGCCATCCCAGCCTCATCAAACTCCTTCTTTCACTACTGGCTTAACATTTCCTCCCAGCAGTGCAGTAATCTGGGACTCATTTGCTCCTTTCTCTTTGGAATCACAGTCCATAGTTACCTCTTATACAATGTCTGAAAACTTTGGTTTTATATATATTTTCATCTTTTTCCATTGTCATGATAGAAGGGTAGTTTCTGCAGCAGTTAATCTTTCAAGGGCATAGATAGAATTAAACTGTTTATTGATCCCTTTTGTTAAGAAATTTCTTTTTAATTTCCTCATACCTCAAGAGACCTAGTATTTACTAAGCTATGAAAATGATAAGGGATTCTAAGCCTTTGAGTACAATTAAACACTTTAGATATATATTTAGAGAACCAGAAAGGGATTTCTTTTCTTCCCAGCTAATCTCCATGCTCTCCTCATCCCAGCTGTTTGGACTTTCAGTAATATCTGGTTGAACTGGCTTATCTCAGTGTTAGACTGTTGCTGCTTCCAGGAAATATATCAGAATGCCTGAACTGCTGCCGAGTACATCTGCTTTTCCCTTTTGAGAGGTGTTCACTGAAAGCATTTCTAATACATTAAATAAAAACAAGTGAACTTTCTGGGAGCAGGAGCTCCAAATAATTTTTGAAAATCTGTGTAATGATACCTTTTGGGCATATTTATGCTTCTAAGTCTGCAGACACTTATTTCGATTCATGTTCAGTTTAACTAGAGCTGTATTAACATTTGTACATATAGAGAAACACGTCTAGGTTTTCTGATGACAGATATTACTAAAAGATTTTAATAAGTGAAGATTTGGGTCAAAGCTCTATGGAGAGATTAAAACCCTAATTAACTTGTCTCTAAATGACCGCTTGTCTGACTTAAGATTTGCTATCTTTTTTTTTTTAATTAACT
This sequence comes from Macroglossus sobrinus, assembly GCA_004027375.1. Lineage (NCBI taxonomy): Eukaryota > Metazoa > Chordata > Mammalia > Chiroptera > Pteropodidae > Macroglossus > Macroglossus sobrinus. Next base: position 128,027 of record PVKZ01000424.1, on the reverse strand, counting down.
CTAGATTCAATTTGTCACATCGCATTCATAATTGCTCACATTAACATTTTTAAAACCTTGGAGGTTTCCTTAGCTTTGTTTTATTTAGTTAGTTAGCCTTTTAAAGATGTGCTCAGCTCAGAAATTCTACCTCCAGGAGACACATCATTATTAAAAGCAAATGTTGTACCTCTCATAAAAGTATATGTGTTTATCAAACCCATTAAATCTGGCATTAAGGGAAGGCTTTGAACAGTTACATTTGGAAAACAAAATGTATCTTGATTTTGTCAGGTAGAATAAAAAATGAATTTAATATAAGCTCTTAGTTTTACCAATCTGATGTAAGATATTTTGGGAAATCAGTAAAGTAACAGGAAACAAAGTACTCAAAATATAAATGTTCTAAATGATGATAATAACAGTGATAATTAAGTAATTACTCTGTATTAGTGCTTTATCCTACCAATCTATGCACTAACTCATTTAATCATCACCCTATGAAGCAGGTATTATTATTATTATTATCATCCCCAATTTACTGAGGAGGTAATTGATCTAAACATCTTAGCCAAGGCTATAGTATAGAATAATAGGACATCTAGTGGGACCAAAATCTGCTTATATCAAACTAATTGTAGTATATTGTTAAAACCAGTGACCATGAGAAAATACAGGCTTAGAAAACACTTAAGTTCTGATTTTTTTGTGTGTGGTCATGACAGTCTGTCACTATGTAGCTTGTGTTTAAGTGACTAGAGGTCTCAAATGAGGGCCAGTGAGGCTTGAACATCTCTCTTACTTGGCCAACACAGTGCTTTCTTGAAAATTGAATTTTCAAGTTAGGCATTTTCTGGTTAACCATAGTTTTCACAACTCCCTATAGTGTCATACCAGGCCACTTTACATAATAATTACTAATTTTCTGAACCCAGAGCCTTTTGAAATTGGCAAGCACACGTGCACACACGCACATACACACACACACACACACACACACACACACACACACACACACACACACAGACTGACAGCATGCAAGAGTTGGGGGCAGACAAATGAACGAGACCATACATAGTGCTATATTTATGTTCTAGTGGTATCAGTGTGGCAAGAAATGAAGTGCTTGTCTAGTTTTTATTATCACAACCTATAAGCTGAGGTGCAAGTCATGAATTTTTTTCCTACATAAATTAAGCACTCATCAAGCACCTAAGACTATATGTGTACAGAGGCTTATATTAAACATAGCCTCCTCCTCTGAGGAACATATATTTAAGCATACTATTTAGAGAGTAATTATAATCTAGAATATACAATACAACCTTTTAAATACATACACTGTTAGCTAAAGTACCACATAAAATGTTCAAAATTGAGTGGAAGATGTGTCATTTGGACCATGCTGACATTCTTGCAGATACAACATTGAAAGGACAGTGGACAAGGAAAAAATCCCAGAAGCAGCAATGTCATGTTTATCATAATGTGATGTATGAAATAGGAAGTAACTCAGATAATTAAGGACAACAGAGATTCTTCAGTCAGTGGTGCTCGAGGGTATGTGTGATATGTGGGTGGGCGGCATGTGCGTGTGTGTCCGGTGGGGGATAGGGGGTGTCCCCCACATCAGTCCAATTCAAAAATCAGTTTCAGGTAGATTAAAGGTAAAATTTTGAGATACAAAATTTTTAGAAGAAAATGGGGAATAATATCTTGATGACCTTTAGGTAAAGAAGGATTTCTCAAGATTAAGAAAAAAACAAAACCAGTAAAAGAATATATTAATACATATGAATACATTAAATGTAAAGCCTTCTTTATATTAAACTCCTCTTTTAAAAAGTTGAAAGATAACCTACACATAGGGAGAACATACTCATTGCATATTACTAACAAGAGATTAATACCAATAATACATAAAAATGAAATCTTAATTAGAAAACACAACTCAATCGAAAAATAGGCAATAATCTGAACAGACCATTCACAGAGAAATCGAGATGATTAATAAATACATGAAGAGTAATCAAGGATATGCAAATTAAACACACAGTGAGATTTTATATCACATATGTCACATTGGCCAGAATTTGAAAGAATGATACAAAATGTTGGCAAGGATTTAGAGCAAAGAGCACTCTTCTACCTAGTGAACGTATCAGTGGTTTCACCATTTTGGAAGATAGTTGGCAATAATCAATAAAGTTGAAGATATTTACTTTTATGTCTCAGTTAATCTCATCCTACAGAAACTTTTACACTTTTACAAGAAAGGGGATCTTCATAGCAACATTATAATAACTCAAAATAAAACAACCTGAATTACATTTAATAAGCTCTTAAATGGGTTTTATTATTCGTATAATCAGAAACTATTTAACAGCAAGGAACTGGGGTTCCATATCAGTATGGATGACTCTCACAAACAATATTGAATGGAATAAAGCAACTTGCAGAAGAATTTACACATATGATATTCTAAAGCTTGCAAAACTGGTTTTAGGAAAAAATTCACATAAATTATTAAATTGGGTGACGGTACATGTATGTTTATTTTATTGTCTTTGATAACCTTTTGGTGTCTTAGTGTTTCATAAGAAATTTTTAAAACTTGATGGAATACTCGATTACATAAGAAATTTAGAAAGCTGGGTTTTTTTTTTAAAGCTGTGAAAGAAAAATAACAATTAGCCCAAAAACTAAAAAGTAGTAATCACCATCACTATAGTGTGAGATTTTAAAAACTTCACCATAATAATAGAAGTTTAGTTGTTTTTCACATTTAGAAATGTGAAAGATTTATACTTACACAGTAGATTGTAAGTATTGTCCACTTTGACCCAGTAAGAATACAGATGAAAGAAGTTAGGTGGTAACAGTGGAGAGAGGAGCCGAGGGAAAGCAGGGAGCACACTGTGACACTGTTCCTACAGAGTGGGAAGGCACTGCCTAACCCAGGAAACAGAAAATAATGTAGTTAGCATGCTCTTAAAAACTCCTGAGGTAACTAATAGAAATGCAAATAAAAAGCCATACAAATATATTGGGAAGCTGGATTAGAGTGGTTAAGTTTGCCAAATCCTCATGTCTCATAGCAGAAAAATCAATAGAGAATTTTACAACTTATTAATACAGTACCTTGTTTGAGAATATGATGGAAATTAACAACCCAGAGAAACAGCTCAAATATTAAAGTGTTTTCTTTTGGGAAATGGGATTGGAGGAGTTGAGAAGAAATGAATCAAAGAGGCTAATTGTGTGGACAGATCACTTTAATAATTTTGAAATATTTTAAATCACATTGTATTTCCAGTATAGATTCTTCAGTGATTTTACCCACCTGAGATTTGTTTCTAATTTGAAATATTGAAATGTTCATTGCTTTTTAAGGATGTGAGAACTATATTTGGTTCATATTTTCAATCTTGTTTTAAATACTCCGGAGTGTTGGGTACCGTCTTAAGAAGGTTAGGGTGGTTCACTCACTTTAGAGGGGCTTAGACACTTACCTGTCAACAAAAGTTTTGAAAATTTAGTCCCACATGTCAAGATTGAGAGAATAAATGCTATTCTGAGTCACACACACTGAAAATAGTTTATAATGCAATGCAGGCATAATTCTTTGCTATTGTGTAACACTGGGAACAGTGACACTATAATTAAGAGATAATAAAAGTGGAATCGTCCTTTTTTTTTTTTTTTTTTCCCAGAAGACAGTTGTTACGGAAAAACTCCTTAAGTGGAGGCAAAGCACAGTAATCATTTTAAAACCAGGCTAAGGCGCGCTTCTTTCCACTTTGTGTTCCGCGGCAGCGGGGTCTGTAATGAAGCAGTTTGAGCTGTTCACACAAAGTCGAAGAGCATCATCGCCTACTGGGCAGCCCTTTGTGTCTTGAGTAGTCATTTGCCCCTGGCAGTCTAGTTTTGGTGGCATTTTATCTGTTTTTCATGAGGAATGCCTCTTCGCAATTCTACATTTGGAATAAAAGAATAAGTTTTAGGTTTTTAAGTTTCATTTCAATGGCTCATGTCTTTAAATTAAAATCTACTTTTCCCTGCAGTGGATTGACGTAGGTTAAACAAGGCCACCCACCATTCTCCTCAGAAGCAATACTCTTGACAAGGACCTGTCGAATAGAAACTTCAGTCTTATAGCAGCCAAAAAATCTGCATTCAGAACCTATGACATACTTCTTTCTGAAAGAGAAATGCACAATTTTCACTGCATCTGATTATTCTCTTTGTACTGTTGACTGGTTCTGTTTACATTTTCAGTTTAGTTAACATTTAGGAGAAAGAAGAAAATCCTGATGTCTCTGTTATGGTTATTTAATGCAGTGTTTCAAATCCTCCAATAATCTGATGAAAATCTGAAATTAAAAATACAATACTGGTTTCCTAAAGGAAATGATTACAGTCATAGAAATTTATGTACAAAAATTTTACCACTGGATAGTACAGACTTAAGAATTCGAGCTTTAAAACTAGATAGGTCATTGATTCCTTTTGAAAGCACTTTTAAACACCAGCTGTATGCCAGGACATTCACTCTCAATAGGGACTAAAGGGAGGGAGAGGATATACTTAAGTAGGCATCATGCAACTTAGAGCTGGATCACAAAAGGAAGTCCATAAAATCTTTGGACACAAAGATCATGATAAATTTATTCCAGCGAGGGAATGAATAGGAGGACATCAAAACCTTAAGGTAAGAATTATCAAATGAGGCTGATAGGTATGTAGCACAGGGACACATAGACAGAACCTAATTGGTATTTTAGCTACAGAATATCTTTACCATCATTGTCATAATAATCTGGGAAACAGCTTAATGGCTAATAAAAGATTCACTGAGTAAAACATAGTAAAGCAATACAGTAGTAGTCTTTGCAATCATTTTTAAAATGACATATAAGTAGAAGTGTTTAAAAGAAACAAGTGTAATATCCCAATTGTGTAGCAAATGTGTGCATAATAAAATGACTAGGACATATACCAAAATGTTATCAGTGGTTGTCTGTGGTGGTTAGGCTGGTGATTTGATATTTTTCTCTGTGTAATTTTTCTGTTATTTTTCTTTATTTTTTATTTACTTTTTATTTTTGCCATTGACACTGGACAAATATAACTTATGTTACCAGGGAAAATCAATATTTTGTGTTAAACGTTTGTTAATACATGGAATATTTTAAAGTCTTGATGAAATATAATTATGCCTAAAAATGTAGAAAAATTTTTCTAAATAATGAAAAATGGGAAACAGTATAACACATATTTATTACAGCCTGATTACCAATAAAATAATGACTTAGGGCAAGATAGATGGGTATTTTTCCTCTCTTTTAAAAATTCACTTAATGGCCATTGTGTTACTGTTCTTACCGTAAATAAATTGGGAAAAGGGAATAATTGAGATGGTGGGGGAATGTGATTTCATGTTGTTTTAGCAGCACTTAATAATTTATGTAAAGGCTGCTTATTGTGACACTCTTGGGAATGGACCCCTGTTTCTCCCTGTACAAAAGGGTGGGAAGCATGGTAGAGCATCAGAAGTCTAAATAAGCGGAAGAAGTTCAATCTGAGTAGGAAAAGCTGAGCTAAATGTACAGTGGCAACACTTCAGATGCAGCCCATGGCAGTGGACTGTTTTCTGGCACTGGCGCATGGGCAGCCTTCTGGTGAAGGACCACATTTCAGGAACATCTGGCAGTCGCTCCTGAAGCTCTCAAGTTTGGGGAAAAGCAGTTAAACTGCTATCACATTTCCCAGAGAACAGATTCTGTCTGGAGGCTGCTCATCCTTGCCCCTGGTAATTATTGATCTGCAGTAGCTTTTGCCCAGGAGCATTTTAAAGGTCCCCATGGATGTTGGGCTGTTTTATAATCACAGTAGCTTATTTGAATTGCTAGTTGCTGAAGTGTGTGCTCAGCAGGGTCTTTGACTCTGACCAGTTTTTATCCATAAGGGACTTGTGAAACTGAAGAAATCTGATTTGGTGTCACTTGATAAGCCTATTTATCTGATTCAGCAGTTACTTGTGCTTCTCAGATAGATTATAATTTTATTTTAGCATTTTGCTCTGTTTTATAATGAACTCTAAAAATTATTTCAGAAATTATGAAAAACCTTAGTATGCTTGATTTTCTTGGAGTTCAGTTTATAACTTACACTTATAATGAAGTTATTAAATTTCAGTAACATATTGCCATGTCCAGTTTTTTAAGCTGGTTATTAAAAACAGCAAGTTCTTCAGCATCTTCCTTCAGTTTATAAGAATTATGAGCATGGTGACCATAGTTAACAGTATTGTATTGCATACTTGGAAGTTGCTCAGAGAGTAGATGTTAAAAGTCCTTATCACAAGAAAAAAAATTTGCAACGAAGTATGTTGACAGGTGTTAACTAGACTTATTGTGGGAATATTTCACAAAATATACAAATATCCAATCACGTTGTATACCTGAAATGAACAGAATGTTATATGTCATGTACTTCAATTTAAAAAAATTATGAGATCGTGTTTGTTTCCTAGAATTTTGAAATTCCTTACCCAGAAGTTTGTTCTTTATTAACCCTTGAAAACCTCTAGTAATTTGTCAAGTTATATTTGTTCCTTATGAGCATTGGTCTTTAATGATACATTATTTTCATATCCTACATTATCTTGTTGAAATAATCTACCAAAATTTTGAACTGCCTCCTCTTTTTAAGCAACCTGAGTTGTCTAATGTGTTTCACTTGAATGATAGAGAAAACATTTTTTTTTTAATCTCTCCGGTGTTGAGTCACATTATTTACATCCCTGTTTAGGATATCTGATTTTATTCTCTTTGTGTGTGTATGTTAGTCTGCTCTCTGGACACAGCAACAAATCAAATAAAGTACTTACTTGGAGGTTCCGTTCTAATGTGGGGGGAGCTGAATGCTAACTATGTTGTGTGAAGTGATCCAGAGGGCGAACAAAAACGAGGTGAGGAGGGTAGGGAGTGGGCAGGTGCTATGTTGCGTAGAGTGATTCAGGAGCCCTCTGGATGAGGTGACATTTGAGCAGAGACCTAGTTGAAGTGAGTGGTCAAGTCATGGTGATATTTAAAGAAGGAACATTCTAACCAGAGAGAATGTGATGTATAATTAATTTGTCAAAATTCTAAAAAAGTGTTTATGATTGTAGCACTTCTATTTTGTCTGAAAAAAAATAATTATATATTCAGAAACATTGTTGTGTTTTTCTTCCTGTACCCTTAGCTTATGATGATATAGTCTTGTTATGTTTTGTCCTCTTTTCTACCCTGAGCACAAGTCATTTAAAATTCTTCCTGTGCTTTTAGTAATGGCCACCAGTGAAGCCATCTCCTAGCCAACTAGAGAAAGATATTTATAGGTTAAGTTTTGTACATTTTTAGGTTGGTTAAGTGAAAAGTTCTCTGTTAGCTTTTGTCCCTTCTCCCATCATTTGTATTTATTGTTTACACTTATGATTGATCTCTCCACTATTAAGACAGAGCCTGGGACAAAATAGAAACAATAGATATGTTAACAAATGTGTTGCACTCTACCCTCTCTTAAAGGTAAAAGATGGACTTCTTTTTTGTTAAAAATTCATCAATAATGTCGGGGATATTTCTTCTCAAAATATTCACATTAACAAAGAAAAAATTTTGAATATATGAATGAAAATTTAAAAGTAAGTCTTTGTGTTTTACATGCAAATTGGATGCATTTTCTTTTAGCAGGTAGTATCCTTCACTTTAAAAATATACTTTTAAAGGATTCACATATATTAACTCATCTAATTTTCAGAATTATCCTATGAAGTAGATACTGTTTTATTTCTATATTACAGAGAAAGGAAGTGAAGCATGGAGAGGCTAAATGACTTGCTTGCCAAGGTCATTCAGGTGAAACCAGAATTTCAAACCAGATGCTTTCTATAAAAAATACTAGGTTGACTTCTGTCCAGAGGACATCTTAATAAAGCATGGTAGTAATTAGCAATGTTATGAGACTTCCATAATTGGAATCCACATTTTGATTCAATGTCTTAGTCTAAATTATATTGTAGAGTAGTTGGAGGTCAAAAGAAAACTTTTATTTTTTTACTTCTAAGTCCTGCTGAAAATGAAATTCTTATTTAAAATCTCTGACTTCCAAATTTTACTTAGTAGAATTAATAACTTCTTCCTCTCTTTACCCACTTGAAATCTCATTGTGATCTCTTTATTAGTGTCATGCTACGATGTGGTTTATACAGCTTATCATATTGAAGTGAGTTGCATAGTTAATGTAACTGCCTCTATATGAGAACTCTTTAGGGGTAGAATCTGTATTCTAATAACCTTCATGTGATAAACATTGTAACAACATTGTAAAGTAATTATGGTACATTGTAAAAAATTTATAGCCAAAGCCGTCAAGTGACTTGTCCAAAATCAGAGAAATAATGGATATCACAGTGTGAATTAAATCCGTTTCCCAGTACAGAATGCTTTCTGCCATTCTAGAAAGATCAATTTAGGGAAAGAATCTTGACTTCTTAACGGAATAGAATCATTTCCAGAGTGAATATCACCCTTCCAGGGGACATCTTAAGTAGACTATTCTTCCAATTCTCTTTTGTTTCATGTTCTGTTCTCTATTAGTAATATAAATGTATTCCTGTCATATAAAATGAACAAATCTTTTTCTGGGAGAAACAGTAGGTATAGGTTATACTTCTGGTTCCTTTAAGGCTGCCGCAGTTTTTCTTTTTATAAAATAGAATTGACTACATGTAATAGTTCCCAATCTTAGGGATTAACTGATTTTCCAAAAATGTATAAATTGCCTTACATGTTTCAAGGTAAGTTATTTAGAAATAGAATATAGTAATAGTACTATTTAATTTCTACCACTCTGTTATAAACTTGGGGGTAATTAATACTACTAGTTGCATAATGTCATGTGACTCATCTCCCAAAGGTAACTTCTGTTATGCACAGCTTGGATTCCATTGCTTCAAGCGAGTCATCTGAAAGTGTCTGAGTTATTCTATTAATTAAGACTTACTAGTATTTCATGGTGGTGCCTGAGGATATTTTATGTAAGAAAGTTAAGAATAAATAAACAAGGATCACCCTTAACCTCACTTAAAGATTTGTAGGGCTATCATTTAATAATTTACCTAAATCCTTTGCAAACCAATCTCAGAAAACAAACTCCTCCTGCCTGAGTTGTACCTTCACCTCCTCAGTGATGTAGAACTGAAGAGCGTGCTTCCTACCAAGGCAGGAAGAACCTCAACAAGATTTTAGATATTGTTAAGAGGGTATGATAGCAACTTTAAAAATGTCTTGTGCAGGCCATCATCAGCAGGTCTGATTTGGTCCATGGTGTCTTATTAAAACTGTCTTAATTCATTGTCGACATTGTAAAACATAAAATACTCACATAAACATCCTTTTCTTTTTTTAACCTCTACTGAATACTCTGGATGGTTTAGTTTTATTTTCTAGTGTGGCCATACACCAAGACTGAGGAGCAACTTGTCCTTTAGATACGGGCATGCATTTTCAGTCCAGAAATGGCTAATCATTTATTATAGTATCACGTCATTGTTAAGCCTTTTCATCTTGGTTCCCAGAGGCATTTCATGTAACATCTGATATGTTGTGTTTAATACTGTTCCTACAAGACTACTCATTACACATGGGATGAAATAACCTAAATTTTCTGCATCAGATACTATTGAATATTTAGTTCATCATGTTCCATATTTATGATTCCAAGCTTACCGAGCAGTCTGGGGGTTCTCATGGAGAGTTATCTATGGGTGAATGTGCAATATGTGAACAATACTAGTTTTGAACCTCAGTTCTTTTACTCCCTGACCTCAAGTCCTATATATATTTAAGTTTACTAATTATTAATATGGGGTTAATAGGTACAGCTGGTTATAAAGCTGTTTTGAATGTTCAATGAAGTAATGCATATAAAAAATAAAAATGTCTTGTGCCTTCTATAATCAAATATAGACATATCCCAATTGTACTAGTCCAGAAGAACTTTTACTGAGCACTTCTCTATTTCCAATTCAGCAAGTTATTGGATTCATTTTAGAATTCTCTCCTGGGTATTTAATTAATGTCTTTCTCCATTAATATGAGGAAATGAAGGTATTTTGCAAAGAACTAACACATCCTCACATTTCCTCTATTTTCTAGCCTCCCAGGGCCTGCATGGTTAGTCTTCAGGCCGTGTGTGACTCAAGAATCCTTTCACATTAGTGTGCACGTGGCTCACCAACTTTCTCTACTCTTTGGGAGAGAAATGTTATTTTTGTCATTTTATTGGGGCGGGAAAAGAATGTTTTTCATCTAACAGACAGGAAAGCTTCCTATATTAAAAGAAAAAATAAACAATGTACATACTATGTCTTTTCTATGCATATTAAGTCTGATATTAAACTTGAAGAAAAGGAAGAAGTAGATGATCAGGAAACAGAGTGAGGAGTGGTCAAAAACAGGACAAGATTTTCGTGTAGGAAAAAAATTATCTTCCCCTTGAATAAAATAGATAAATTGGAACAGTAAGATCTTAAACACAATCCATTTCCATTTCAGTTCAGAAGAAATTAAAACTGGGAGTACAGTATGCAAATATAAACTTTTGCCTGAAGCTTACACCTTTGGTGGATTTAGAAAACTAAATAACTTTATTTCTGTTAGATATTCATTATTACTCTACTGAATATTTTGTTGCTCAGTAATATTTTCTACCTTCCTCTTGATGAAAGAAGGATGACAACCTGTACTGTCATTCCCAGTCATGCATTTAGCTATTTTGCAAAGATCAGCGGTAATAATTGAAGCCAAAATAATATTATTCATTCTACTTTACATTGTCAAAAAGATTTCTTCAAATGTATAATAAAGAGAGATGAGAAAATTAATAAGAACTGGTTTGTAATATTGAAGATTTACTACTTTCTGTAATATCACCCATCTTTGGAACAACTGCTAATTGTGTGTGTGTGTGTGTGTGTGTGTGTGTGTGTGTGTGTGTGTGTGTGTGTGTGATGTAGAATAACAATTACAGGAGACTTTTGGCTTTTTTTCTTTTATTTTAACCTACAGTGGTTAACAAACACCCTCACCCCCCAGCCAAGGCCAATAGTCAGGGAGTGTGTACTGGTTCAGTTGTACAGACTGTTTACCATGGATATCTCTTCAATCCTGATTGGGCAGTGTTTGTTGTGATAGGTCAGGGTCCATCCTGAATCAGCTCTTAAATAATTTAAATGTCACCCCTATACCTCAGAGTTAACCAAGACAACGTAGCCTGAGTCTGGTTTAACTGGTCTTTTTCCTATGTCAGGAAATTCCCTCTCTACCCTTCTCGAGTTCTTATGGCTAGACTAATTATAAAACTGATACAAGACAAAATAAACAGGAAGGGGAAAAAAAACAGCTAAATATGTGCACACAGGAGATCATAAATGATGCCCTTAGAAATAGTGAACCAGCCAGCTTTTTATACTTTTTAGACAATAAATTTATGAAGTGACAGGACAAAGACACTTAGGTTTAGGTACTCATTAGTGAGGAATCGAAACAAAGTCTTGACTTGAACAGTAAATTAATAAAGGAGTGACAAGGTTTGTTATGTAAGCTTTTTGACCCTGAATTCCATAGCTCTAGTGGTCCGGTGTCTCTCTCAGCCCTACTGGAGCAGGGAGGGCACCTGTCACAGGGGAGGTTTGTTTACTGCGTTCAAGGAGACAGGAAAAGGTCAACATGCCCTTTATCAAGGTGCTGTTTATCAAGTAATGTTAAATCAAAGTAATCAATATGCCCTTGTGGGATATTTTGGGGAAGCCTGCCCTGGGCCCCAACACCTACAAAGTAAAAATGGCCAGCGCCACAGGGAACCAAGTGTTGTAGGTTAGGTGGGGTCTTAAGATTCCATATCTATAAAATGGGGCTTATAATAGTGGCTCCCTCATAGAGTTGTGGGCTTTTAATATGCATCAAGTTGTGGAGCAGTGCTTAAAACAGTATGTGTTCAGTAAATGTTAGCTGCTGCTATTACAATTGCTGTAATTATTATTGCTATTCACATTATTACTTAGCAGCAGAAATTTTGGGCGAGTGGCATCGGAGAGGGCTGGCAGACACAGGAGTTGTGCCTTGGTTCTGAAATCCATAGTTGTGAGCAAGGATACATTTGAAGATCCTGGAGTTTGGTGAGATTAAAGAACACACGTGACTTGCTTTCCCCTCCTTGCTCATGTTCTCCTTTCCCTGCCCCCTACATCCACCTCACAGGAGTAGCAAACTTGACCATTGCAAAAGATTGTTACCTGGACAGTTTTTCCTTCTTAATATACCTTTTTGAACATATTTCCTCATCTGAATTTCCCTGTACGGTAGCTTTGAAATATTTAGATGAGTAGCCTTCTCGAAGAAGTAGCTTACTCTACCTCTCAAAGCTGCAAAGGCAATTAATAATGGAGACATTAGTGTGAAATAGAGGCAATAATACATAACCAAAAGGACGGTTTTGCTCAAATAGAATGTATGTTTATAAAGCTAGCCCAATGCCCAGAGCACTGTAGTATATGTGCTCGGTTAACATAACTGTCATTTCCTTTCCTTCTATTTATCTTGGTTTATTTTGTACCTCTATCTGTATTTTGGCCTTACTCTCTCATCTGGGCAATTATAACAACCTCCTTACTGGTGTTTCTTTTTCTAATTTCTCATTCAGTCCTCAGCGCATATCTCCTATATCCTACCCCAAATAAATTATCACTAGATTACAAATTTTTTAAATTTTTTTTAAAAAGGAATAAAAAAGAGCCTGAGAGTCTATTTTTGGCAATATGATGGCCTACAAATTTTGAAACTCTTTCATTATAATAAAACATTTTAAAATGATAAAGTATTTTCATATTTGGGAAGGCAAGCTAAACCTGGGACTACTTAAACCCTCAAGGCATCTCTGGATATGGGTACCATTTGGGGAGTACTGGAGTTAGAATTACACAGTTTTTGGCACAGAAAGACAAGAGATGGAGAATATGAAGGAGCAATTAAGACATTTGTGGAATGGAGCGAGAAGTTAAAGAGTTTTGGAGGTTACAATAATGGAGACAATGGAGAAGAGACAATATTCAAAGATATAATGACTATAGGTATTTGGATATACAGGAAGGCTAAAGAAAACTATACTTATACATAACATTTAGACTCGAGATAGACATTCCAACAACAGGGGCCAAAAGATAGTGAAATAATATCTTCATAAGAAAAAGTAATTGTCAATTTAGAATTTTTCATGAGATGACATTTTTATATATACAAAAATGGAAAAGGATTTACCAATAAAAGACCCTCTCTCTAAAGGAACTTCTAAGTATAGTTTCAAGAAGTAATTGAAAATCTTAGGTACGGAAAGCAGTAATGAATAAAAGTAACAGTAAGCATGAGGGTAAATCTAAATAAACGATGATAGTTTATAGAAAGATAATGATGTCTATTTCAGTAGCACTAAAGAAAAACTAAAGTAGTAGATGCCATTATCATATAAGGTTGGAGGCAGGTGATTAAAATTAAAGTATTCCAAGATCTTGTATTTTGAAGAAGGCAATTGACTATCTTATTAAAAATGGCCATAAAATGGAATCATTTGGTGAAGCTCAGTAAACACCTATTCACAATAGACACCCAGATTTGTTAAAATGCATCTTACCTACCAACCTTATAATTAAAGCCTTTATATAGGATACATTTGTTTTCCAATTAATAATCTCTCTCATTTCTTCTATCACATTCATTATGTAACTACAGTTACAACTCTTTCCCCAATTGTATATACTTAGTATGTGCTGTGAAATCAGTTTTAACTCATTCTTCAGTCATCATCATGAGAAACAACATCCCTCATTCATTGATGTCTAGATCATGTGTTTCACACAAGAAGCCTCACCAACGATGCAAAAGCCATAGAAGCACTATATGTGTGGCTATAAAATCAGAATGGTTGAGCCTGCCTCTAGAGAGCCTTCCCGGCCTGCACAGTGGTCCCTTTCTCCCCCGAATTCTACTCGTTTGTGTCCACACCAGCTCATCTGTAAAATGGAGTTGATAATAGTACCTTATTTCTAGAATGATGGTATGAGTTAAAGGGGTTAATACATGTAAAATCATTTGGAGCAGTGCTTTTATTGCACACTACGTAGATACTGTTGAGCTTTTGATTCTAAATGATCTTGTTAGGAGACTTGATTGCTTCATTTAAGTCTTCAACAACTAGATTATAATTGATGAAAAACAAGGCTACGTTTTACACTGCTTTGGGAGATGGAAAAGTAGAGAATGCAATACAAGGTTAATGCTCGCTGATTGACAGCATTAGTCACCCACAGGTGACTTAATATCACATTTCAATTGGAGAGATGTTTGAGATCTGTTTCTAGTTAGGTTAGTGTGGTAATAAGAAAGAGCTGTTCAAAATTTTTGTGAACATGTACATGGATTCACAGAGAAGAGATTTCTACTTGAAAAGTGGAAAAAATAGATTTGTAGATTGTGGAACTAAAGGAATCTCAAGATGAAACTAAACTAGTTTTAGGGCTTTGGAGAAAGCCTTTAAAATCCAGGACCTATATTCCTCATATTGAAAACACGAGGGTTTTTTTTCTAAATTCCATTCCAGCATCAGCCAGTGTTTTCCCTTAAGTTACATGAATTATCTACATTTTAAAATGAAGTGGCCAAAATCCTGAGAAGCTAAGGGACTGTTTCAGAAGTCCCCCAGTTAAGGGTTGGTGGCTGAGAGGAGAGGTTTAAGGCACAGTCCAGAAACCAGCTGGTCTGCTTTCCAGTCAGGCACCCCCACTACATCATGCTGCCTCTGGTCCTTCTCTGCAACAGCCTGTCACTTCTGAGTGTTCTGTGCTCACATTGACCGTATCAGAATTTGACATCTACTGAACAATAGCTAGTATTTGTCTTTTATATATATGTAATGATCTGTGGTTCTATTTACAGTAGTCACTTTTTCCCCATTATAAAAGAGATTGTGGTATACTTTTTTTATTTGTTATTTTTCAATGACAGTTGACATTCAGTATTATTTTATATTAGTTTCGAGTGTACAGCATAGTGGTTAGACATTTATATAATTTATGAAGTTATTTCCTCTGATAAGTCTAGTACCCACCTGGCACCATACATAATTACAATATTATTGACTATATTCCCTATGCTGCACTTTACATCTCCACGTCTATTTTGCAGCTACTAATTTGTACTTCTTAATTCCTTCATCTTTCTCATTCAGCCCCCAAACTCCCTGTCATCTGTCAACCATCAGTTTATGTATTTGAGTCTATTTCTGTTTTGCTTATTTTGTTCTTTAGATTCCATATACAAGTGAAATCATATGGTATTTGTCTTTCTCTGTCTGACTTATTTCACCTAGCACAACACCCTCTAGGTCCATCCATGTTGTCTCAAATGTTAAGATTTCATTATTTTTTATGGCCAAGTGATATTTTCATTGTATTACATCTTTATCTCATCATCTATTGATGGGCATAT
Source organism: Macroglossus sobrinus (assembly GCA_004027375.1). Lineage (NCBI taxonomy): Eukaryota > Metazoa > Chordata > Mammalia > Chiroptera > Pteropodidae > Macroglossus > Macroglossus sobrinus. The sequence goes on along the minus strand of PVKZ01000424.1, from coordinate 112,464 downwards.
CGTGGCTATTATATCTTAGCTATTATGAATAATGCTGCAGTGAACATAGGGGTGTTTTGAATTTATTCAGATAAATATCCAGAAGTGGAATTGCTGGGTCTTAAGGTAGTTCTGTTTTTAATTTTTTGAGGAACCTCCATACTGTTTTCCATAGTAGATGCATCAATTTGCAATCCCACCAATGGTGTAGGAGGGTTTCCTCTTCTCCACATCCTTGCCAGCACTTGTTTGTCGATGGTATACTTTTTTTTGTAATTTATTTTCAAGTACACACTTTTAAACCTTACATAGTAGAAACAGATGGGATAATTTTTTTAATTTCCCCTGGAAACCTCAGAGTGGATGTTTTGAGTCCTTTTTTGCCAGGTGGATATCTCAGTATGGTGTTGGCAGGAGCACCGTGTTCTGTAAGCAGAGATTCACCCAATTTCCAGGTCTAAGGATTCTTGAGTCTTCAGTCAAAGGAACATAAAGGATTTACATCTTAAGAATAATGTACTTTCTAATTTAATCATGTGTCCAAGTTAAAGACAGCCTAAAGGCCACCAAATAATTGATAAAGGAATAAAAATAAATAGCCCTCCCTACCTATTTGGATAAACATGTTTAGAAAAATGGCATTCAAGTAATAACGTTTTCCAGTTACAGCTTTAATTTATTAAGATTAAGAACAAATAGTAAACTTTTGATAATCTGTGCTTTAGCTTTAGGACAATCTATAAAAGTTTATATAAGTCAATAGAGAAATTCTTGTAGTCCAGGAAAGCAGAAACGAAAGGAATATAAGAACTTCTGAAAGAAAATTTATTTGCAGAATTTTTATGAGTACCTAATGTCTGCTTGCACTGTGCCAGGTTCTGTGAATTCTAAAGATGGATACTTTCTTTTAGGTCATTCACAATCTACTAAAAGAGAAACAGACAAAAAGATAATGTTACAATGCAGCAGGTCCTGCAGCAGAGGTATCACAGGTTGTCGTAGGAGTAATAATAACTAAAGTTATAACCTGGGTTGTGGGTGTGTGAGAGAAATGCCTAGAGGAGTTCTTTTATATTGAGGCCTTTTTCTTATGATTCCTAGAAACTTTGGTGAAGCCATAGGGGCTCTGGTACATGAGCCTTTTATATCTTTCTCTTCCATTAATATGTACTTCCAATACGCCTCTCTTGCTTTCGCAGCCTTTCAGTCATCTTTACTAGAGGGCAGACTATAGATCCGTGCTATCCGAATTCAGATTCCTCCTCTTCTTCCTAATTATTTGACCATGAGAGATTACTTCTCTGTTTCAGTTTTGTAAAAAGCGAGAGTAATAGTACCTACATCTCAGAATTCTTGTGATGATTAAATGAGATAATACATGGAAAACATTTTTAGAATACTGGCTATTATACAGTAAAGCTCAAGAAAATTTTAGTTTTCATAATTACAAGTTTTGGTAGCTAATAAACCAGGAACATTAAAACACAGTCTCCATGTTAATCATTTAGGTTCTCTTTCTAAAATGCTAATTTCTGTCAAATAAAATTTTCCATTTTTTTCCTTTTCTAGCTCCAAGAGGCAAGCGAGGATGGAAAACCTTTTATGCTGTACTAAAGGGAACAGTCCTTTACTTGCAAAAGGTAAAAATAAAAAATAAAGCCCTCAAAATTTTATTCAATGATAGACCAGTTACCCAAAAAATATTCACTTTGTACAAAGAGGCCACATAAAACACCCAAAAGACTGTTTAATTAACATTTAAATTCTTTTTTGGATTTGTTTTGTTCCTAGTAAGATAATTATTTTGGAAATTATGCATGTAACATGTATAATATTTTATATATGTGTATGTATTTATGATGAGAGGGAACAGGTGAGCTGTGTTCTAATTATGTTCAATTAGAAATGTTTAATATAAGTTAAATTACACTTCATAAGGTCTGTACAGGTATAGAACTATGGCAGCACTTGTTTCAATGGATATTTATACTGTAAATTAGTATATCTTTTATTTATTGTGAACAATATGTCTTTATTTAGTCATCTTCATTTAGATCTTTCCTAAGTCTACAAATATAGCATACCAAAACTTATGAGATATAGCAAAAGCAGTACTAGGAGGGAACTTTATAAAAATAAAGACATACAATAAAAAAAAGAAAATATCACACAACCTAAATTTATGCCTCAAAGAACTAGAAGAAGAACAAACAAATCCCCAAGTCAGTAGAAGAAAATAAACATTAAGATTAGAGCAGAAATAGATGAAATAGAAACCATAAAAACAACAGGGAAAAAATCAGTGAAACTAAGAATTGGTGTTTTGAAAAGATCCATTAAATTTACAAAAAATCAGAACAGAGCTGTAACTAGTAAGGAGATTGTCAGTAATCACCAATTCACCTGTAAATTCTACCAAACTTTTAAATCTGAATTAACACTAATCTTTCTCAAATTCTTCTAAAAAATTGAAAATGAGGGGAACACTTCAAAATGCATTTTATAAGGCCATCATTACCCTGATACCAACACCAGAAAGAAATACTACAAGAAAAGAAAACTTCAGGGCCAATATTTCTGGTAACTATATAGATGCAAAAATCCTCAACAAAATATTAGCAAATGGACTTCAACATCATATTAAAAGGAACACACACCATGACCAAGTGAGGTTTATTCCTGGAATGCAAGAATGGTTCAAAACATGGAAATCAGTTAATGTGACAAACCACATTAACAGAAAAAAGGTTCTCAATCACATGATCATCTCCATAGATGCAGAAAAAGCATTTAATAAAAATTCAGCACCCTTTTAGGATAAAAAAATTCAGTAAATTAGGAATAAAAGGAAATTGTCCCACTATAATAGAGCCACATATGAAAAGCCCACAGCTATCAGAGGACATTCTGTGTTTTGATTGGGGAGTTTATTCCAATTACATTTAAAGTAATGGTTGTGAGAGAAGGACTTAGTATTAGCATTTTATAAATTATTTTCTCTTTTATATCTCTTTTTTTTACCCTCTTTTTCTCTGTTGCTGTCTTCCTTTGTGTTTTGTTGATGTTTTGTAGAAACAAGTTTTGATTGCTTTTTTTCTTTTGTGTATCTTCTAGGGATTTTCTTGGTGATTACCATAAGGCTTTCTTTAAAAATCATTCTAGCAGTCTATTTTAATCTGATCACTTTTTTTCAATCACATACAGAAACTCTACAATTTTACTTCACACACACACAGAGTTTATGATACAGATAGCAGAATTTACCTCTTTTTATATTGCATATTGACAAATTTTGGCATTTACAGTTATTCTTGGTACTTTTTTGTTTTAATATTTATACTAAAGTTAAAGTGAATTGTACAATATAAATCTTCATTTGCTTTCCTGTTGCTGTTTCAGTTCCTTTCATTTCAAATTCTTATTTAGTTTTCATTACATTTCTTGTAAGGCAGATCTAGCAGTGGCGAACTCCATCAGTTATTTCTTATCTGGGAAAATCTAAATCTCTCTATTTTTAAAGGACTAATTTGTGGAGTATACTATTCTTGGTTTATAGGTTGGTTGTTTCAGCATTCTGAATATATCATCCTACCCTACCCTGACCTACAAGGTTCCTGCTGAGAAATCCTATGATAGTCTTAAGGGATTCTCTTGTATATGGCAAATCACTGTTCCCTTGCTGTTTTCAGAATTCTCTCTTCATCTTTAACTTTGGCAACTTGATTATAATGTGTCTTTGTGTATATGTCTTTGAATTTATCTTCTTTTAAGATTATTGGGCTTCTTGGATCTGGATGTGTATTTCCTTCCCCAGGTTCGGGAAGTTTTAAGTTTTAAGAGCAGGCCATCCAGCTCTCCCTTGTCCTGAGCTGCAGCTAGGCATCCAGAGTATTCCAACTCTCTCCATCAATGCCCCATGTAAGGTGAGACAGATGCCATTTCCACTGGGCAGCCCTCTGATGAGCTCGAATGCCAGACTCACTCCACTCCTCTTTCTCCCAGCCTTAGGTTATGCACCTTTCTCCCAATCTTTGTTGTTCTTACCCAGTTGAATGCAGCTGTTCTTGGCTTCTTGCTTGCCTAAAGTACTGCAACTTCTTAACTGTATTCTGGCATTCTCAAAAGGTATTTTGATCTATATATCATTGTTAAATTGGTGTTTCTGTGGGGGGAACAAGAACTGAGATTCCCTATTCTGTCATCTTGCTAATGTCACTCCTAGGAAAGGTTTTTAAATCTACCTGGACTATGATATCGTTTTAGCATCTTTTTCTTTTTATTGTACTTATCACTGTAAACATTTTTAGATTAAAAATTCTGTAGAAGTATATTTTTGGTCAACCTGGTATCTGATGACTAATATGGTTTTATTTTTTCCTCTTAATAGGTTTACAAAAGCATTCATTTTAATTGCTTATGATATTTTTCATTAAGTAGATTTACCATAAATAATTATTTTCCCATTTTCAAACATACCTTTTTTAATTTTTCAATTATAAATAATGGTGTGTGTGCGTGTGTGCGCGCACATATATCTATTAATTTCCTAAAGGCAGATTTCTGGTAATGTCATGGATCACAGGGACAAGGTAGGAACTGTTTAAAATTATAAGCATACCTTGGAGATATTGTGAGTTCTATTCTAGACCACCACAATAAAGCAAATATTATAATAAAGTCAGTCACAGATTATTTGGTTTCGAAGAGCCTATAAAAGTTATATTTATACTATATTATAGCCTGTTAAGTGTGAAGTAGCATTATGTATTTTTAAAAATGTACACCTTAATTAATAATTATTTTATTGCTAAAAAATGCTAACCATTATCTGAGCCTTCGGTGAGTTGTAATCTTTTTGCTGGTGGAGGGAGGATCTTGCCCTAGAACACCAAAGATCACTGATTACAGATCACCATAGCAAATACAATAATAATGAAAATGTTTAAATACTTGAGAATTACCAAAATGTAACAATAGACATGAAGTGAGTAAATGCTGTTAAAAAATGGCACCAATAGAGTTGCTCTACTCAGAGTTGCCACAGACTTTCAATTTGGAAAAAAAAAAAAATTACATAGTACCTGAGAATCAAAATAAAGTGAAGCACAATAAAACAAGATATGCCTGTATTAAGACATATTGATAAGTTACTTCCATTAAGGTTGAACAAGGTCTGTCATTCCCAATAGCAGTTTATGATAATAACTGTCTCATCAGAACCTATTCTTACCACACTAATTACTGATATTTGGATATTTAAAGAAAAAGATCTCATTTCTTTTTGAGCTTTTTGTTTTCAGTGCACAAACATATGCCCTTACACACTTTGCACACTTCTCTAGCTGCCTTTTCACACTTTTGTTTCTCTGGGAGCCCTTCCCTTTGCCGTAACTTCTACAGTACTGAAAATCAGGTGGCAGCTTTGTGTGATGACATCCACATTTGAACCACTGAGATAATAAACTGTTCTGAAATGGAGATACAACTATTGAAGAGAAATATTTTTGCTTCCTTTTTACTTTAAACCTTCTAAAGTATTATAATAATGCCCTATATAATAAAGCTGAAAGAATTATTCTTTTTAAAAGCAATCATTCTTAGAATTCCACCCAGATCAGTATTTTAAAGGACCTTGACTGCACCATATAATATCTTATATTAACATTTTACATATTACCAGAACAGCTTTGTAAGGAACACTTTTATAATTCTCTTTTTCATATTTTTCTGTTGGATGGCTAGATTAAGAAGGACCATATCTGGCACAGACCTTTTTTTTGGGGGGGGGGGGAAATAGGTTAGGTAAAGGATATTCGAGCATGGGATGCTTTACCTTGGACCACAGCTTTCTTTGTGGTTAACTAACCTTTGTAGAAAGAGGTATGGAATTAGTTGAAACCCAAAGTTACAAAAAGAAAAAAAAAAAGACTTGTGGCATCTTTCTAAAATGTACTTATTCCTTTGAGAGACAAAACAATAGCAGAAATGAAGATAGCTGGTGACATCAGGAGATTATCTATGCTCTTAGGTGTCCAGAAACCTTATATTTCCTTATTTCACTATGGAATCAACACAGCTTCTAATTTTGTAAGTCAACTTGCTTTGGCCTTCACCAAAGCAGCATGTGCGTACATGCTGGGTCCACATTGGTCCTTTCAGCTAGCTTCATCTCTGCAGGAAACAACCCTTTGAAATTAAATTTCACATATCACAGCTGTTTATTCAGTATAAATCCTATTCTCTTACACTTTTTCATTTTCTCTGAAGTCTCCATAAGGGGCATAGCTGTCTTTGGAAAAAACCATTTTATTGAATACCTAACCACAGGATTTCCACCCACTCCATCTCAGGGTGAGCCTCAGGGAAATGCTTCTGCATTCAAGATTTGACAGAAGTGATGCAAAGAGAGATGCTGTTTCCAAGTTACAGCTTTCCCTGTCTCATTGTCATCTCAAATGAGTGAATTGGATTAGGTTGGAATCATCTAGATATAAAAGAGAAAGTCCTATATGTGGACAAGAAAATGACTTTGTAAACTTTGAAGCTCCAGGATCAGTTGGGATTAGAGCCCCCAAATTAGATTGTGTCTCCATATTTATGATACCTCTGGAGTGTGGCAAATCTGCATTTAGGGAAAGTTGGGTGAAATTCTTCTTATACAGTAAAAAATAGGACACAAAGAAAATGATACATTTGTGTAGGAGAGTGCAAAGTAGAGCTGTGGCCTACCTATCAGGTCATGATTTCATTTGAATCAGTAAGAATGCAAACAATACTGTAAAATATCGACGTAGGATGAGAGTAAGCCTGAAAAAGGGCAGCCATGATTTGTATCTAATCTCTATTGTTGTAGCTGTTAATGCCTTTTCAATTAAAAAGGAGAGGTTGAAAAAAAATGACAAGTGTTTGAAATCTCATTATAGTAATCAACCAATATCTGTTCCCAGAAACTTTACACAAAAATTCGAGACACTAGCTCATCAGTCATTGGAAGCTTAATAATAGCAGGCCAGATTCTTGTATGAATATATCTACCGATTTTTTAAATTGGTTTCTTTCTGATTTAAAAAGCAAAAATTTAAAAAGCCAAAGAGCAGATAGGCAAGACAAATAAGATGATGTTTGCATCTGAAAACACCAGAGACTTGTAAAGCTCACCTGGCCACTGTCTGCTGTTGAACAGGCCTTTGAGATGTTGAGCTGCTCACCAGAAACAGCAGTGGTAGGTATTTAGACCCCTTCCTCTTTGAATTACCTCGGAGTTATACAGTGTGTCTCAGTACTTGTACAGGGTGTGTCCTACAAAGGGCTTCTAATGTCCAAGTACTGGCTAGTTCTTAACTTGGCTGGAGTCCTAACGTGCCAGCATGCCAGGGCATGACAGCAGATGCTACCCAAAAAGTAAGTTACATGATGCAATATATGATATATTGCAAGATGACTTGAGATTTAGACAGTTTGGGGTTTATATCCTCACATAACCATTTAGAGTTCATCATATGTCAACTCCTATGCTAAAAGCAGGGTTTCAAAAAATGATAAGATGCAGTCTCTGCCTACAGAGGAATCTCAAAACAAGAGGAGAAACAGGTACATTTGAACATTCACCAAAGAGTGGGATAAATTAATAGATGGATGGAAAAGTTTTGCTGCATAAGCCCCCCTAATCATGCTTGCAAAGGTCAGAGAATGCCTTCCTGAGGAATGAATACATCTTGAACTGAGCAGGAATTTGCCAGGCAAGCAAGGTGATAAAAAGCAGTTAGCCAGAGATGGGGGAAATAAGAGATTTGAGAGAATGCCATGTTCAAAGAATGGCAAACAGCTTTTTATATTTGATTATAGTGATAGAAACATGATGAAAAATTGTTTCAAATTAGTGCATCATGAAAATGAAAGAGGGAGTTTCACAGTATTGTAACTGCCCACTTCACAAAAGCAGTTTTCTTCCCTGAAGGAATTTCAAGAGCTTTGAGTGTGAGTTCTGTGCTGCTCCCACTGACACCCAGATACTCAAAGGATTTAGACAGTATTATACTCCATGCTAGGCAGCCCTCTCACAGGTCCTGCTAGGTAAGGCGTGTACCCCAGGAGTGGCACAGTGTTCTCTCTGCACTCTTAGAATGCTAATATTAACATTCCTGGAATTCAAGTAAAAAAGAGGTAGTCGCCCTTTTCTTTCCCTCCCCCTTTAGCCAATTCTCTTATTTGGGTGAGTGGTAAAGAGAAAGGGCCTCCTTTTTCCCTAGCCCGAACTAGCTTAATTCAATTTGTCAAAGACTTAGCTTACTACATCAGGGTCTATGCCAGGTCTGAGGATGCAAAGATCATAGGATCTACCAACTGTTCTTAAGGGTCTCACTAGCACACGTAAGTTCTGCCACCATTCCAACCTTTTTATGACTCCCAGATTGACACTTAAAAATGGACTTTGACTAAAAATTACTCTTCTGATAAGAGGGCCCTAATAGGAAGCAAATTAATAATGAATGCATCTATGAGATTAGGAATCTGCCAGTTCTTCAAACTGTATACACTGGAGATATGATTGTGAGCAAGATATAGTCCCTAAAAGAGCTTATGCTCCACCTGAAGAGATCAACAAATAAACGTTTCAGTGCAATGTGATGTGTGCTGCAGAGAAGCCAATATCCTGTGGAAGCACATTTGGAAGGACGTATAACAACCTCAGGAAGAGAAGGGAAGATTGGGGAAGAATTCATGAAGAAAATGATACCTAAACCTACACTTAAATGACAAGTAGAAGTTAATCATATAGAAGACTCAGACAGGGAGAAATCTATGTGGATGCCTGGATGTGTGAGACCACAGCACATTCGGGGAGCTGCAGGTTCAGTATGAAGGGTGTCCTCAGCAGATTATGAAGAGCATATAAAGCCATGTTTAGAAGTTGAGATTTTATTTTGGAGCAATGGGTTTTTAATGGGGTGTGACATAATCAGATTTATATTTTAGAAAGATCAGCCTGGCTATACGATTGAAAATAGATTGGAGACAAATTCAGTCAGAGACTTAGAGACCAGAGTAGCTTAAACTTTGGTAGAAGTAAGTGAGAAAGGAGAACATAGTCTAACTAGAGAGTTCAATTTACAGTGTTGAATTCAAGATGTCTGTGGAATAATAAAAGGATCTGTCCAATAGTTAGTTATGAATACTCAGATTTGGAGCTGAGGATTGGGGCTAGAAATAAAGATCTAGAGAGTCATCAAAAAATAAGTGGGAATTTCAGCCATGGGAGTAGATGATGTCACTGAGAGTTTGTACGGTGAGGAAAGAATAGAGGATAGAACCAGTGGGAGAGATACTCCACACGTTCCCAAAGAGGAATAGGCAGTGAAAGAGCCTGAACAGTGACCAAAGCCAGGAAGGGAACAGAGAGAGCGAGAGACAGACAGACAGGTGTCAAGAGATGTTGCATGCTGTGAAAAGGTTAAGATTGGAATTGGTAAGTGTCACTGGAATTCAGCAAGAAAAATGATCGATAAAGCGATTGAAGTAGAATGCTTAGTGTGCAAGCAGATTAGAATGAGTGTTAAAGACACAGGCAGAGTATATAGACAGCTACTTTCAAGAGACTTGGCTTGTAGTTTGCACTTTGATCTTCCCTCCACTCCCCCTTTACTGCTACCCCGCTTCTTGTGACTTGCAAATAACAGATCCCTGGAGTCCATCTCATTACTCTGGAATCTCTTTTCTTTCCTGTTATTGATTTTCCTCTGAAGTAAAATAAGTTCTTTTCTTTCTTCTTTTTCCTTGGACAGTTCCTGACATTATCAAAGCTCTTGTTTTGCTTCTTCAGGTTACACACACTCTTCCTCATGACCCCCTCATTTCCCTTTCTGGTCCCCCTCGCTTAATGTTATTTGGTCACATTTGCCTCTGACTTTCAAGCAAACAGTAATTCCACAGAATATTGCAGTGGTAATGTCAGAACCACTTGTAAAATGTCATATGGGGAGCTATGTGAGAAATAACATGGTGTCAAACCCCTAAAGAAGCTGGGGTTTACAGTGCAGATGAGAAGACCAGTCTTAATGCAAAGAATGGCTAGTGACATGATATAAACCAAGTATGTAGGAGAGTATTGGAAAAAAACATAGGGCGAATGATGTAAAGTTAGGTGAATAACTGATTCGTTTCTAGAGCTCTCTTAGGTAGAGCATAATAGGGCATTTATGGTACAGTGTGGGTTTTTTTTTCTGTCTTACAGCTAAGTAAGAATGCACTTTTTAGTACTTGCAGTCCCCTGGGCCCAGACTCATGCCCAGAAATGTTTATCTTCTTGATAATTATTATTATTGGAATATAAAGTGTTCATGGCAGAAGACTCTAATATTATCATTTTAATTTATGTAAGCTTTAAATTTTCAAAATTGCTATGAATAATGATAAAATGATTAAATTTCTATTGGTCTTGATGATCCATCGTTGTTGACGTCGAATATTAACTGCATATCTATCTGTTAACTGAGAGTGAGTCGTTTACTAGCCAAATGCTTAGATAAGCCTTGCTGTCACAGAGCTTCAAAAGTTCTCTGTTGGTTTCTCTAATGGGTTTTTGTGTCCCTGCCAGTCTCTTCCTTTTTCTTGAAAATACTTTCTTGTAAGCTTTATGATGGTATACTTGTTATAGGTCTGGTTGTGACAAAACTGAGCTTTGTTACCTTAAAATAAATTGTCAGGTGATTGATGGAGTGGTTAAGAGTAACAGGTGTAAGTGGCTGGTTAGTGCATGGCAGTGAATCACTTGATTATTATATTATTCTCCAGACAAGGCTTTCACAAAGCTTCTAATGCTTTTATCTCTAAGACCTAGAAAACAACTATTCTAACCCGAATATTTTGCCTTTACCATGTCTTTAGAAGGTGAAAAATCTGTTATCTAAAAATTAAGTTTACTGTCACAGTATTTTGGGAACTCTCTGTCCTTAATGCAAAATCTTCCTTTCGTTTCTTGGATTACTTAAAAGAGAGACTTGTTCCAGTTAACTGTCTGTACATTTTTCTAAAAGTCTGATTTGAAAGGGAGGATTTTATTTTGTTTATTTGTTTGCTTGTTTGTTATGCAGTGTTTAAAGTATAGGCAACATCATGAGTGAGCCTGAGCCAGCAGAAGGAAGATTCAGGCCTTCCAGACTGTGATGATGGTAGCCAGTCTGGGGCTGATGTGCCAAATACTATAGTGCCAGGAGCTGACTGATCACTGGCCTGGGCCCAAGAGCAAAAAGCCTTCCTGTATGCTCAGGAAGTGAAACTGCCAGCTCTGTGCCCTTGCACACTTTGAAAAGGCCATATGGACCTTCTCTCATTCTCTACAACAATGAAAAATGCATGAAAGAAAAAGTTAATTAGGTTTTGAAGCCATGTTCTCTTAGGAAAGTAATGGTCATATACACCTTTTCGTTAGTCATAATTTAGATGAATGATCCAGTCTAGCAAAGAAGTGTTACCATTACATAGGGGATATTTAGACATAATCATAATTTTAGAAAACTATAAATCCATAAGAAGACATTTCATCTGAAGACACACCTTGTCTCCAAGGTTTGAGATATATGAGCTATGCTCAAAAAGCTTCTTTTTAAAAGCACAATTCCAATTCAAGTGCCTAGCAAACAAACTGGTTTATTCCTAGTAAATATTCTGGTCCCCACATGAAGAGATGAGGTTGTGCTTTGTGACTTACAGGTTATTCAAGTGAGAGATAGATCTAGAGCTCAACCTCTGTCCCTGTTTGCTGTTCAGGTCCCTAGGCAGTACTTTTCCCATCTCCCTCTTATTCTCCCTCCCTCCCTTCCTTTCCTTCAATAAAGATTATAACCACACCAATCATGTGAAAGTTGTAGAGGGAAACAAAGGAATTAGACACTAACTTGGTCTCACAGGGCTCTGGACTGAGTGATGCTAGTGTGGCTGAAGGGCACACATCAACGTGATCATAGACAGCGACAAGTCCAGCCTTTAACAGAATGTTAGTGAAGCCTGGAACTAAGAGGAGAGCAGTAAATAGCCTCTCACCAATAAAATCTCTGATCACTGTATTAGAAATCCAGAAGAACTGTGGGAGGGTGCTAGGGTTTTATTTCTGCTTTAAAACTGCTAAGACTTAAAAGTTTCTTAAGATACCGAGTCAAGGAATCCTATAATCTTTTTGAAGGGCTGCCAATAGTGTTATTTGCTCTCCCTTTCAGTTCAGCTGTGTAGTTATTTAAAAAGATAGATCCTAACTTTCTGGTTCACTCACCAGATTTATCCTACAAAATTTCCTGTGCCTCACTGAAGTCTGAGGCCTTATTGAGAAAGCATTTCAGATTTTTCAAGTTCTACTACATGTTCCATCAGTATGTGAAATAAAGAGAGTTAGATGTAGAATGTTATAATACTGACAAAAGCCCTCATACTGATAACTCCACAGCATTGTAACATGAAAGAAAGGCACCATACATGTGTTACTTGAACAAACTAAACATTTTGAATCCTTTGACTTGCTTATTCTCTCTTAATTTTCCTTAGTATAGTAATATGGGACATATGTTTCTGACTCTAAAATTGCTTGTCTAACATGAGAAAATTAGATGAAATGATCCTTTAGGCTCCTTTCAGGTTTAAAATTCTATAAAAAGTGATTTTCAAATATCTGATTAGTTAAGTGATGGGCTAAAATATGCCTTCATTTTGTTTGCTATTATTCCTCACTTCCAAAAATGTAGAAATTCAGCATTTTCTGTGTTCCCTAGTAAAAGGCAAATGAAGCTGAATCATTTTTAGAAAAGATATCTAACCAAAAATACTTAGATATTTTAAAAGATATTTATCAAATTACAAAAAATACTTTAAATAACTTTTTTTTAAAGTTAATAGTTTAGGATCCAGTTTAATTACTGACATGTTTATTAATATCCTCATAGTTTGAAAAACATGTTCTTAGTTCCTTCTGTCTGTATTCTCTCAGTGGAAATCAAGATTATTTCAACTTTGTTTTAAATTGTTTTAATCAGATATAGCAATTTTACTTATTTAATAAGATATGAAATGAAGTAAATACTACTTTGAAACTGGAATGAACATGTTTTTAATTGATGTTGATGAATTTCAATTGCGATTTGGTCACTTTATAAATTTTTCTTTATATTCACCTGAGAATACAGATTTTCAGCCTGATGCCAATTATTTGTACATAATGCAGATGATTTTTGTGTTTGTTATGATTCAGATTCACAACCGGTTTAATTAACAAGCTTTTTAGGAGGGGAAGGCATTTCATTTCATGCTTTAAATGAATTTGAAATAAATGGCATTATGAAATCACATTCTTGGTGCTTACTAGGGTAGCAGAGTGTTCTAATGAATCATGCCAGATAAAAAGGTGTAGATTGCAAGTGAACGCAGAGGAGAGTACCATGTTTTTAGGAATCCTTTTTGCCCGTTTTTGTGTGTGTGTGAGAAAATGGATAGTAATTAGATGTCGTGGAGCATTTTCTTTTCTTACAGAAAATGTCTTGATTGAATTTATCTTGCTCTCTGTTTCATATCTAGTTTGCACAGCAAAGAGTCTTAGGTTTGAAATGGTTTGATTATAACAATTTATCCCTTACTTCTTCCTTCCCAATTTCATCACTTAAACCTTATCTTCTACTTTAGTAAAAAATAAAGATGTCACAATGAACTCTGTAGGGTAGTTCCTTTCTTTTTATGTAATTGTCAGCCATAATGTTTCCAATCTACTCTGGTTTTGCTCATTTTTTATGGGCTCCAGTTTCATTTTCTATTCAGCATTTCAAACATAATTTTGTTTATATTGTGCCCTTTTTTAGTGGTGAAATATTACTTGTAAACTAGAAAAGTGCAAGCTTGATAAATGTAAAATTCTAAGACTTTGGTTTCATCCTCATTAAATAGAGCTTATTTTTCATTTCTATCCTGTGCAGTATTTTCCTTCTAATATAAGGTAAACTGGCAGTGTATCTTGGAGTTTTGGAAACTGCCTTAGAATAAAAAACAATGATACAGTTCTCCCAAGCTGAGTTACTGTTAGCTCTTACTTAGGACTATAATAAATTTTGCATTTTGGAGCAGTCTGAGAATGTCATCCATTAAGCTTGATTTTAAACAAAAATATCAGCAGAGAGAGTGTGTTTCAAGTGTCATCCAGTATTAATAGTTATGGATTGGTCTCGTATTTCTCATTCACCTAGAGCAACTTGTTAGACATCATGATATCTGTGAGAGTTGAACTGATAAGAGTAGTTGTCATCACCCCAAAGGGATACTTATGGAATGAGAAAGAATAAAAGCTAATGGCAGAACTAACATCTGAAGGATAGGCTTGTAGAAGAGATTGCAAAGTAATAGTCAGAGAGGTAGAAGAAAAACTAGGAGAATGTTTTAACAAGAAGCTGAGGAAGAATTTCAAGAATATTATTGACTTCTTTGGCTACTACAAGAGGAGAACTGAAAAAAAATCTATTGAATTTTGCAATTAGGAAGATGACTGCTGACCTTTGCAAGAGCAGTTTCAATGAAGAATAGATATGGACTCCACGTCTCAGTGGGGTAAAGAGTAAACTGGAAATTAATGTATAAAAACAGTTAATCTGAACTAACTTGTCATATATAAAGGAAAAGAGAGAGGTGACAGAGGAGAAAGAAATATTTAGGAGGAATTATTGCTTATAAAGATAAGAAAGACCTTGAGCATATTTATAGGCTGTAGAGAAGAAGCCAGTAGGTAGAGAATGATCAAAAATATAGAAGAAATATAACCAAGGGAATAAGATCTGAGGAAAGGTTGATGGAGGTTGAACTGCGAACACAGAGTTAGCCTTGAGCAGGATTTTTCTGTTTTAGTAGGAAAAAAAAGACAGAGGTGGTCATAAAACATAGGTGTTGATAGCATTTGCAAATAGAAAGTTTTATATTTACAAGCTTGACCTTAACAAAATACAAGGTCACGCTGTATGCTACTAAGAAATTATTATTAGAAATTATACCACCTAGCATTTGAGCACTTACTATATGCTGTGAAACATTAAGTTTATAAAACATTATCTCATTTAATTTTATTTTGTGACTCTATGAGGATGGTATCATTGCTCTTTCTTAATCAAAGAAAGTAAAGAGTAATAAGTTTAATTAACCTAAGGTCATAGAAACATTAAATAAAACAGAACTAGTCATTTGAACCTAGATGATTCTAACTCCAGGCATCTGTGCTCTTAACCACAACTGTGGTGAGTTAGCGGTATTGAAGAGAATGGTGGACGTTTGGCAGAATGGAATAGAGGATTATCATGGACATGTGAAGGGATTGTCAGTTGGCACTGCCTGCAGCCATAGCTGGAGACCATAAATCTGTGGTGGCACACATCTGCACAACTGGGTTGATTATCTCTAACAGCAGTTAGCAGCCCAAGTGAATGATTATATAAGGGAGTATTAGGGTGGGAATTTTTTTAGTTTCAGACTGGATAGATAAGAATATTAAATCATAGCCTAGCAAAAATTCCTGAATTCTAAGGATAAAAAAAATCGTATGAGATTTCTAACAGAAAATATAAGAAAGGAAATAAGAACTATAAACTGGCTTGTGCCTTTTGTAAAAATGGAATGTAAAACAGTAGAATAGCATCTATAGACCAGTGAGTGGAAAAAGAATGCAACCAAGAGTTCAATACCCAGCTCTATATATGTCAACAAAAATTAAAGATATTTGAAAATAAGAACTAGACTAAATCACCCACCTGAAAAAAAAATACTTGAAAGGAGAGAAAATAAAGGGATGAGAAGAGACCTCAAGATAGTGAAAATATAGAAAATATAGAACCATGGACACAATTAAATCTAAAAGAATAAAGAGAGACTCAGGGAATGTGTAATGTAAGTACAAAATAAGGTTTCTAGATGACAGAAAATACACAAGATAATTTTAATAAGATTGCAGAATAAAACATTAAACTATTTCAGCAAAATTTAGTATTAATGGCAAGGAGAAGGAGGTAACTGAAACAATTTTAAAATCTTGTTGATGTGGACAAGCAGTAGAAAAATAGAGCATTTTGGTGGCTAGAACTTTTTAAGTTTCTAGCTTATGTAACTAAGCGCTAAACTGGATAAAGAGAAGGACATTTTAAAATAATAAATCTCACATAGTTATAAGGTAGATAACAGTCATAAACCTAATACGCCAAATAATGTAGCAACTAAAATGTAAAACAAAAATTATTAGAAATTCTAGGGGAACTTAAAATATGATATAATAGAAAAAAGATTAATATACTTGTTTCAAGATGAAGAAGTCATAGAAAAAATATAGCAGAGGAACTGAATCAATAAACTCGAATATAAATACACATTTATCTCTCAGGGAAAAATTTTTTGTATGCTAATGGAACAAAAAATCAAACATATAATTGGAAAACCTTAACAAATTACCCTTAATAAATTTGGAAGAAGTAAAATAGACTTTTTAGACTACCTTCTTTGGTCACAAGCCAATAAAATTAGAAACATATATTGATAAATAACTAAAAATTTAGAGGCTTCAAATTTGAGAAACACATTCTTTAAAATGACTAAGATCAAAGAATAGATCAAAAAATAAAATACAAACTAGAGAATTTAATCTCAATCTATGTATAAGCTATACATGGAGAAAAAATATATAGCCTTAAATTTTTTCCTAAAGTATGAAAAACAAAAGAACTAAGTAATCATCTTAAAGTCAAACAATAAAATTAATGAAAAGAAACTAGTGAGAAAGAATTAAGATAAAAGCCCAAATTGTGGAACCAGAACATCAAAAATGGTACATATAAATTTCTAGACTGATCTCTTTGCAGACTCAGATATCAGGTGTGTTAAAGGTCAATATGTATGGAAATGGAAGTAGCATATTCTCTAGAGATAATTTTGGCCATGGTCATTTGTCTCCCTTCATCTTCCTCAGAGTCCTGTGTGGAACTAAGTGGTTGAGTGGGTGGCCAGCTATGCCAGGTTCTATTATAGCATTAATCATAAGGCTGGGGGGGGGTGGGGGGTTGCAGTCATGCTACCTCTAGTTGATACTTCTACTGTAATATCAGTTCCCCTGGAAAAAAATTTGTGAGTCATGGAATACTAAATCACTAATAAAGATCTCATTAGAAAAGACAAGGCCCCAAAACAAAACTAGATTATAGTTTTATGCATTACTAATAATTATAGATGAACAGATACATGTAAATATATTGTATTTTATTTTAATATTTCTTTTATTCTTTTTTCATTATACCTTTCTAGAAAAATTTATTGTCAATAGCAGTTCTATATCTCTGAGGCTTAATAAGATAGACTCATTATCTTAAAGTAGAAATTTCATCATTTACTAATATAAATTTAGATATAATCTTCATATTGCTATTGGTTATATTGCTATTGTTACTGTGCATCTTAAAATTTCTCTACCTTTGTTTCTCAGCACTGTCACTGACAGTGATTATTAAGGATCAACAGCTGCTGTTTATTTCTGACTCAGTTTGAATTGATGGCAATAATACATTTGAATTCTTGCTTGATTTATGGAGGAGATGGGGAGGAAGAGAGGAAGAGGTATGGGAGAATGTAATTGTAAGTTTTTTGAAAATCTATAAAACTAGGCTGTGATAATAGACAGTGTCTTCCTTTAGGGTATTAATAATTAAAGGATAAGGGGTGTGTGTGTGTGTGCACTCACACACTTGCTCTTAACAGAAGTGCAAGGTTAGCATCATGGCTTATAAAACATGGGAAGGTGAAAGAGAGTCCCTTCAACACTAGAAGAAAACATTTCCTATCACAGTTTGTAATGTCTGTTATATTTACATTGGTTTTGAGGCCTTTTTTGTTCTAATGGGCCCAGGGAAACTACTAGATAAAATAATGACAACTACCAGGAAAACTACTAGATTTAATAATAACAATAATAGAATCAAATTTGTTTTAAATTCTTATTCTTCAGGTTGGGTTTTTTAAGTTATATTTGGAGGGAATCCATACAAAAATAATCTTTATAAATTCTACGAATTCTGTATAGGACATGTCCAAGATGAAACTGCATCTATACATGACACAATCCTTTTTATGTAATTTTACCCATTTTTCAAATTTATGATAGTAGAGCTAAGCTTTCTCCTGATTATTAAGCTGATTTTCTTCTTTCAGAGAACAGCTAGAGAAATCATTTCATTGTACTGTTCATTTTTCTTTAATATTAGCATTAGAAGAAAGCAGTAGGAAAACGTAGTGTCCTTAGAGCAAAGAAAACAATGGCATGAGTTTCACCATCAGAATAATTCTGTTATTGGGTATCTGAAAGCTTTTGCATTTGTCCATTTGTTCCTGAAATCACATCACCCTGTGTACCTAGCTTCATTTTAAATCATTGCAAAATGCATGTGATAGATATTTTGTCTCTGGCCTTCCTTAGCAATTCACCTTAATTGCTATATATATCAGCTTTTTACCCCTTAGATAAATGTGTATATTCTCATTCTGAACATACTTTTCAAACCATAGGATGTTTTGCAACATTTATGAAGCAGCAAAGAGTTGTTTTTACTCCCTGTTCATTTTACTATTTTTCATGCACCTTCATGAATTTTCTACTATTTTTCCTTGTATTTTTAGATTTTTTAAAAGGTGAAATCTGAACATGATCTTGTCTTTGCTTCATTTGTATCCATCTATAGGATGAATATAAGCCAGAAAAGGCCTTGTCAGAAGAGGATTTGAAAAATGCCGTGAGTGTGCACCACGCACTAGCATCCAAGGCCACAGACTACGAAAAGAAACCGAACGTGCTTAAACTTAAAACTGCCGACTGGAGGGTTCTGCTCTTTCAAGCCCAGTATGTTTTGTTGCTTGGTTTGTTCTTGTTTTTTTAGTTTGCATAGCACCACTTTCAACCCAGAAAGAGAATCAGAATCTGCAGGGGAAATTTTTTCAATTGAAATCAGTCATTCATTGGTTACAGGAGAGGAACAACTGCCTGAGAAAACTAGAATGAGAGATAGAACTCCTGGGTTCAAGTTTTTTGTTCTCCACACAGCAGCCCTGTGACTTTTAGTCAGCCACCTACCATCTCTACACTTAGTATTCCAATGAATAAAATACGAGGGTTTTAGTATATGCATTCCATCAGACAATGAGTAAAATAGACCTGGATTCAAATTACTATTTCCTAGCTCTTTGTCCTAGTATGTAATTTAACCTCTTTGAACCTCAGCTTGCCAGTAGTGTAGATAATAATAGTTATCTCATAGGTTCCTTATGAGAATTAAACTAGATCAAGTATAGAAAGTACCTCACATAGTGTCTGGCACATAGAAAAACTGTTCAATAATAAGTGTAGATTTCCATTCATTCTCTCTTCTCTCTCCTCTAAGCTCTAATAGTCCATGCTTAAACTAGAAGGAAAAGATAAAATTATATTGTGGGCAAGGAAGTGGGATAGATTTCAGTTTAATAAGGGGTTCATGACAGCCTTTGGGTTAGAATTAGAACATTCCCTGTGAACAGAGTTCTGGATTTTCAGAACTGAGCCTCTAGAACAGGAATTTTAATTGGAGCACATGCACACAGCATCAGCATTGGTGGCAGACAGTGTTAACTCTTCATGGCATGCCTTTCACAGCCTGAGCTTAACTCCAGAATTTTTCTCAACACTACCAATAGACTGCATTTGGCACTGGGGTTAAAATTTGATATCAGGATAGTGAAAACAGGTTATCTGCATGCTCTCTGGTCAAAGCTGTGTAAGTTCAAAAAATAATAATAATAGCAAGAGCAGGCATTCTGGTGATTTGTGAATGTTAAACTTACAAAGGTATAAAATTGCTGACATCAGGTGAGGAGGAAGTTGTAAGGAAATCCAAGTTACATAGGATTTTTAAGTGTGGGAGTAAGACAGTTTTAACAGCACAAAGAAGGAACCATATAGATATATGTATAATTATAGCTATTAGTCATTAAAGTCCTTCAAATTATTCTATTTCTCAATTTTTTTAAAAATCTAAAAAACCAGATATGATAACTAAGGAGATCTATTTACTTCAGATAGAATTGATGCAGAAGTCAGTCAATTGAAATAACAGTGCCAGGGAAATCACATTAAGGAGGCCTAGCGGGGTGCAATGAGAAGGTAATATTAATGTATTCTCAGGTTAGTGTGGTTTCTCAGAGTAATTAGTAAGGAAATCATTTTAGATTGGCTGACATTTTGTCCGTCTTCTGTTTATTGATTATATACATGGTGGATAATCTATCCTGTTTCACAACTGTTTCTACCACCCATTTATGAATTCACAAATATTATTAACTACTGTCAGTGCTGGACTCTGCAAATATGTGACATCTAAGTTAAAAGTATAATAATTACATTAAATGATTTCCACATCCTTTCAGGTGGATTTTTTAAACAGCTGTGGAGGTAAACTTTACATGTCATTTACTTCTACCTGCTTTGAGTGTATGATTTTTTGTGATTTTCAAACAAGTTTTTAATGATTTTTAACAAATTTACATAATTGTGCAACCATTGCCTCAATTCAGTTTTAGAACATTTCCATTATCCCAAAGAGATTCCTCGTGCCCATTTGCTATCACCCCTCATTTTCACTCCCAACCCCAGATACTATTCTCTTCTTCCTCTCTCTCTAGCATTGCACTTTCTGGACTTTTCATATAAATGGAGTCATACAGTACGTGGTCTCTTTTGTGTTTGGCTTCTTTCACTTACCATAAAGTTATTGGAGCTCTTCCATGCTGTAGTATGTGTCAACATGTCACACCTTATTGCTGAGTAGTATTCAACACTAAGGATATATACTACATTTGGTTTGTTCATTGACTAGATGGACATTTGGATTGTTTTCTGTTTTTGACTCATAAAGAATACTGCTGTGAACATTTACATACAAATCTTTTTGTGCCTTTATGCTTTTATTTCTCTTGAGTATATACCTAGGAGTAGAATTGCTGGGTTATATGATAAATTTATAGTTAACTTTTTAAGAAACTGTCTAAACTGCTTTCCGAAGTGGGTATACTCTTTTACATGACATCTATCAATTTATCCCTCAGTTGGATTTTAAAATAAAGTCATCAGATTGGAAAAGATGGCTTAATTTTTTAATTATTTTTTACCTAGCCTAATATCAAACAGGAGTTTAGTAAATGTTTATTGTCAAGTGATTTTGCTTCTTTCTCCTCTATCCTTGAGGAAAAATTACAGCTTTGCATTATGATAGTTATGGGTCACAGGTCCCTTCATTACTATGTGATTGGTGTTGAAAATGTTAATCTCCAATTAAGTTTTATCAGGGATTAATTGTAGCAAGAAGAATAAATGATTTTATGTGCCATCTTAAATCAGTAATGAGAAATGGGCAAGGCATTGATGCACTTAGATATAGAAATACCCTGATGTTGAATACATTTCTTTCTCACAGGAGTCCAGAGGAAATGCAAGGATGGATAAACAAAATTAACTGTGTCGCAGCTGTATTTTCTGCACCACCATTTCCAGCTGCCATTGGGTCTCAGAAGAAGTTTAGTCGCCCACTTCTGCCTGCCACTACAACAAAATTGTCTCAGGTAAGTCATTTTGATAGAGCTTTGACCTTGGAAAAAATCACTTTGTAAAATAATCTTAGTATTTGTATTTGAATAATGCTCTATATTTTGGGGGCAAGAATGAGAACTTGCCCTGGAAGCGCTTGTTGTTAAATTGGGGCAAAATGCAGCTGCTCAGTTTTATACTTTACATAGGAAGCTGACACAATTGAGTCAAGTTTGGTAGGGCATATATTTTAGTTTCTAGAATTTATATTACTTTACTACTCAAACAGTCATACAGTCCTTTTTTTTTGGTGGTTGTTTGCTCTAACAGCATATATTTTTTAATGACTGACTAATTCTGGCTTGCAAATAAGATTTTATTCATTTTTTTAAGTGAGCTTTTTTCATAGCCCGGGCTGTATTTGATGCTAAGCATATAAAAATATTCCCAGAGATTTACTATTCGCAGACATTAGGGTAGAGTCTGCCCTGCCGCCCAGGAAGAGGAAAGTAGACCATGTGGTTTGCCTAACTAATCAAGACAATGTACACTAGAATTCCAAATGTGTTCACGTAAGCGTGTCTGCTGTTGTCAGATTGATCTCTCTAAAGACCATAATTTATCATATCCCCCTCTTACTTAAAACTCTGTTCTATGTGTATTGCATACAAGCCAGGTTTGTCAATTTTAAACCTGTCCACCACACCCCATTGCCATTGACTAGGTATTTTGGAACTACTTTAATATCTTTGTGAATTTATTATTGGTGCAGTAATAGAAATAGTTCATCTGGCTCAGATCAACCAGGTCTTGATATTAACTGGCTCCTCCACACAACTAATATCATGAATGTTGATACATTTATTCAATAAATATGTATTATGTGCCTCTTGTACTTCAGAGACTATTTTAGGCTTTGGAGCTAGAAAGGCAAATGAAACCCAGATGCTCTCTGGGATTGGGTTGACAAATACAGATGAACAATTAATTGTAACACAGCTTGATTAGAGGTACACGAAGGATAAGTCCAGAGTGCTGTGAGGATACAAGAAAGGAACATCTCACCTGGCCTTGGAGGTGAAGAGGAAGTGTGATATCTAATCTATTAGAAGCTGAAAAGATGAGCAGCAGTTAGTTGTGGCATGGGAAGAGAGAGTGGTCCAGCAGAGGATCAAAAAGGCCCAGAGGCGAGAACACTGAGATGCAGGAACCACACAGAAGTTATCAAATGTGATCTGAGCACGAAATGTTGAGGAAAGGCAAGAAATGTTTCTTTGGAGGTTAGCAAAGGCCAAATGGTGAAAGGTCTTATTTGTCCTGTGTAGGATTTTGGGTGCTTCACTGGTTCCCCAATATCCTTAGGACAGTAGTTTAAGCAGGAAAGTAATGTGATCAATTTGTGCTTTAAAAATTATTCTTGTTACCATTGGAAGAAAGTATTAGAGGAGGAAACTACTAGAAGCAGAAAGGAAAATTTTAAAGGCACTTTCAATAATGCAGAGGAAAAATAACTAAGTAATTGTAGAAGAGACGGATAGAAGTGGAAGTATTCGAGAGATTTTGAGGGTGTAGAATGAATAGGAATAAGGGTTGTCATATAGGCTTGCGCAGCTCGGGACTGCAGTGTCTGAACTGACCTTTGGAACTTTCACTGTCTCCTGGTTTCCTTCCTGTTGGTTCTTTCTTGGGTCCTTCTCTGGGGCCTTTTCCTCTTTCTACCTCCAAATGTTACAGTTCCCTGTGCTCAAAGCAGACCAAAACACACTTGACAACAATTTTTTTTTTTAAGTTAGTTAAGTAAAAAAACAGGGTGAACATTGTACCAAGAAAAGGGGAGAAAGGTTAGGTAAAATTAGTACAGAAACTATCTCCTGTGAAGTAGCGGAAAAGTCATTGGGTCCCTTGGTGACAGCAGTTTCAAGAGTGATGAGCAGAGAAGCCACGTTGGTTTTCTTTGAAGAGGAAATGGAAGGTAGTAAGGAAGTAGAGGAGGGAGTCTGTATAAGTCTTGCCATAAGTTTAGTTTATTTAAAAAAAAAAAAAACAGACCTAGTAAGAATAAAGGAGACATGGTACAAGAGAGAGTCTTTTGTTTTTGTAAATTCTTAATCATTAACATGAATCGGGTGCTTACCATGTAAGCCGTCACTATTATTATACAGTTCAACTGCTGAGAAAATAGTTAAGCATAGAAAGGACCAAGCCAGCTTACTTTACAGGGCATCATAGAGTTTAATTTTCAAGGACAACAAATATTCTTAGAAAAAAAGGAAGGCTTTTCCTCTATTGATGACCAGAAAGTATGTGGGCAGACTTCTCCATCTACCCAACTAAAATATGAACTCTTAAAGCGAATGCAGTTCCCCACTTTCATTTTGAGTACTTAGCATAAACAGAAACCACATTGCATAAGGCAATGAGAGAAAAAACAATTGAACAACTAGAGGCAATAAAAACCTTCAGAAGCTGGGGTTTGTTCTGTTAATTTCACTAGGAATTTTCCAATGGTTAATTTTAAATAGATTAGTCTTTCTCACAATCACTCCTGTAAAAGATAAAGGAGAGAAGGTAAGCCGAAGGTAGGGAGGAAGGTTAATAAGCATAGAGCAACAGAAGAGTTTTTCCTTGTTCTTTCCTCACTATAGAATCTGTACTTCTGTTTACTTTCTACTTTGAAAAATGTACTACTGTCCTATTTATGTGTAAGCTATATATTAGTAAGTCACTTGTACATGAAAATGAATGTGTTCATCTATTTGTGTATTTTATCATGAATCTCTTATTTAAACAAATGTCTTAAAGTGGAACTAAAAATAGAATGCATAAACTTTTTGATATATTTGAATATAAGGCCACAGAAATGCAAAAGAAAAATAATGCATATGAAATATGACCAAAATAATGGATTCAGGATTTTAAATCAGAACACAATAACCAAAAAGAAGTGTCCTCTGTGTCACATAAGACAAAAAGACCAAGCCCTATTAGGTATTTAATTTCTCTGTAAAAGAATAAGATAAATTTCTTTCCCGCAAATAAACCTTTGTCAGCCTAAGTTTTACATCTAAAAAATGAGATCACTCATTTTTCACTAAAAGCATTCTAGAATGTTTAAGGTTCTTTGAAGTTTCTTCCTATTAATAGCTCTGTTTTTCTGTTTTGTTTTGTTTGCCCAGGTCATCATATTTATTTGCTTAAAAAAAAATGTTTTACTTTTGAGAGTAAAAGGACAGTTTAGAAACAAATATATAAAACCAAGTATGTGGTGGAGAACAGATTGGAAAGAGAGAAGAGTTAGTTTGCACAGTCTTATGCAGGTGTTTGGGAGTACTCTTCACTTCAAATAAACACTCTCATAGGATGTCTTTGCTGGAGTCATAGTGAATCCTGGAATGTGTCTGAGTGAGCCCACGAGCTCTCCAGCACCTTGAAGTCTGGTCCCCAGCCTGAGCCCAGGCATTTTCAACCTCGGCATCACTGACATCTTGGCTTGGATAGTCTTTGTTGTGAAGGGCTGTCCTGTAAATTGTAGGATGTTTAGTAACATCCTCAGCCTCTACTCACTAGAAGCCACTATTACCCCCACAGTTGTGGCAACCAGCAATGTCCTCGGACATCGCCAAGTGTCTTGTGAGGTCAAAGTCTACCCACATGCTCTTGAGAACGCCCCCTTTAGCCATTTTTCCTTTTTTCCATTTTTCCTTTTCTCCGTACACCCACTGGCTATGACTCCTCTAAATGCCAGAACCACTTGGATAATTTCGCTTTACAAAATACATGTATAACATTGTGAGTGCCCTGCTGGAAAAAATTAAACAGTGTTAGGAAAACTCTAAACATTCAATTAAAAGACTGGTGCTTTTAAAGACACTTTTCATCACCTTGTCGTTTGCAAGCTTTTCTTTAATTTATTCTTGTCTTCTATCCAAAACATTCGCCTTCATTATTAAAATTGATTATTGTCAGTGCAGCATCGTTCTTTCGAACAACTCTGCTGCGTAGGAGGGGTCACCTTCGTCACTTGTTTTTAACGGCAGTGTTGCCAGAGCACATTTTTCTTCTGTTGGGGGTGGAAGCATAGTATGAAAATTTAAGTTCTGTTTCTCCTTCCAATATAGCACTCCAAACTTAAGATTTCATGGTTAGCCCTCTCTAGGATCTGTTCAGGACCTCTCTTTTCTTTCATTGGAGTAATAGTCATTTTCAAACTGTTGTACACAGGAATTTCCTAGGGACTCATTTAAAATTCCCATTTCCCAGCCTGCCAAGATGGAGCAGGTCACCAGAGGCCTGGGAGTGTTTGCGTGTCTAAGACCCACCAGGTGCCCAGCCCACAGGCAGCGCAGGTCATCGTTAGAGACACTACACTGTGTCAGTCCCTACCTCCTTCTCGCTGCTTCTCTGGGGACCTGTACCTCATGAAGTTACCATTTCTTGATACTTATTTGTGTTTTCTTCTTTGAATTCCAGCCATTCTTCTATAAAAGTTCAAATCAGCGGGTGATTACTACCTGCTAACTGTTGAGGGCCAGGACTAGTGATGAACACTGATCTGAGACAAAGGAAGGGTCTGTGCTTGCTTCTCACCCCTCATTGAGCACGGAGCTGTAGTGCTCAGGACCAGATGAGTGGGGCAGCGTTAGTTCACAAAGTTGCTCCTATATGCGGGCTGGAGAAAGAGGCAGCCACTCCAGATTGGGAGGCAGCAGGTTTAATAAGCAAGAGAACGAACTTATGAAGCTTGTCTCAGGCTCTGCAAGGTCCCCACCGGGATCTTAATGGTTTATAGGGAGGCCTTAACTGGGTTCAGTCACATGTAGTGCCCAGGTGGTCTCAACAGCACCTTACTCTCTCAAGGCTGTGTCCTTGGGGCAGCTTCTAGCTTGGGTTAGGCCAGTGGAACATACATTCCAAGGGCAGCGGAGGAGGTGAGGAGCCTCCAGTTGCCCGGGTCCAGCTTCAGGGGATCATGTCCTCTTTTGACCTCCAACAAGCAGACGTTCGGTGGGATTTCAGAGGAGGCAGTCAGTCCTGTGGTTGCGTCCCTGAATGGCCAGAACCACACCCTTCTCACATACTCAGTTTCATACATTTTATCACAAACCTGTCACTTCTACTTAATATCTTTCATAGCCAACTCACATCTCTTAATTCAGATTTTTGTTTTCTTTTACCTAGACCTGTAGTCTTTTAACTTTTTTCAACATTCACCTTATCAATATTAAACATTGGACAATATATGTGTATTTTTTAAATATACTACATGTCTTACTATCAAAACAACATGAAACAATGCCGAGCATCATTAGTCATTAGGGAAATCCAAAACAAAACCATGAGATGCCACTTCACACTCATTAGGATGGCTATAATATTTTTAATTTTTATTTAAAAAGGAGAATAATGCATTGGTGAGGACATGGAGAAATCAGAACTCTCATACATTGCTCACTTTGCCAACAAGATGCAGTCCAAACTCTGTCATGGCCTTAGATAATGACTATACACTTTTCCAGAATAGATAGATTTCATAGTCATTTCTTAGATGTCTGTATTTAACACATATTAATTCCTCAATAAAACAAATCGTATCAAAGTTACTATGCTAAAGCTCACTAAATTGTTTAATTTAAGGCCTTTAAAACTGTCTCATACATGAAATGATGAAACAAAATTTTCCAATGGTACTTTTGGCAGTAATCCCCCTCAAAATGACTCAAAGGCAGATGTTCTCTATTCTAAATTCCATACAACTTGAATTTGATAAATCCCAAAATGCTTAGCAAATTGACTTTTAAATTGCCTACCAGATTTCTAGAAAAGTTATTACCTTTTGAATCATCTACTTTAAAACAGCACGAAGGAAGCTGTGTGAGCCCTCCCCCTCTTGACCTTCCCCTTTTTTTTTTAATACTTCATTTATTTAGTATCTGTTTACTGAGAGATCCATACATCAGGTACTATATTAGATATATGAGCATTACAAAAATAGCTAAGATGACGGTCTTGCCTCAGTTTAAGAGGGCTTAAGGTATGTGTTAATGTTTGGCGGGGAATATCTATAAGCCGAAAACTGCTAATTACTGTCTTCTCTGCTCAGCACTGTATTAGACATTAGAGATTTGAAAGGAGGCTTTGAGGATTTGAGGAAAATTAACTTTCTCTGCCTTCAAAGAGTTTGTAATCTGTAAAGGAGATAAAATTCACACATAAATCAGAGTATACTTTGTAGTCAGCGTGTGGTATAGACATTTAAGTGTATTAGTACTGCAGAAGAGGAAGAGATTGTGAGATCTCACTGGTTTGGAGGGGAATTTGCAGCAAGGACATGAGTACAACCTGCATGTTTGAGAGCTATGGGAGAGAAGGCACCTTAGGACCAGTGGAGTTTATGAAACTTTGAAAGCTGAGGCCGTTAGTGCTGATACACACACAAAAAAAAGCTTGTGTTTGAAGCTTGTGTTTTCAACAGCCTTTTTGATTTAAGGTTGTTCTAAGGCTAATGTATGACTAGGAGTTGGGAAGAAGGGGCTACTGCCTCACTATCTTTACCTCTGTGACCTTGGGCAAGTAGTTGAAATCTCTGGATCTCTTATTGCTTTTAAAAGGAAGAAACTAGAAGAGGTGATGGCCAGGTTCTTTTCACCTTAGAATTCCTTGGAGTTCATTGTATTTCACAATGGGAGGGGAAAAAAAAAAAAGATCGTGGGCAGGAACCGTGGGTTTTCCACCTTCCAGCACCCTGTACAGTACAGGGAAAGCCCAAGCTTTATTAAAGTGAAAGTACACACTAAGAAGAGAAGTGTGGAGTTTATTGTGTGAATTACAGGCTTTTGATTTCTTGTAGTGGGGTAGTGCCTGGAGTCTTACTTGCAATACAGGTGATATTATAATGATATTATTATTAACCAAAGCTGAACAAAGAATAAAGGGAAGACTCTGGAGCCTTATCCTGGGGTGGGGACTGGGGTGTCCCAAGGCAATCCATCCTGTCTCCTGGTAGTTACTTGGTTCTCTTACCACCTGGAGGGGAGGGCATGGCCCAAAGCCATTTATCCTGTCTCCTGGCTTTGTCTAGTTTCCCATATAGGAGCCTCATGCTTGGAATCAAAATGGGGAGAGGGCTGAACAAGGGACTAAGGTAAAATTCCGGAGCAGAAACCTGGAGGGAAGGTAGAACATCCCCGAGCTGACCATCCTGCCTCAGACACAGGACTCTGTTCTCTTCCCCAGCTCTCTGCCATCTCTCTAGCCCTCGCTATTTCTCCTTTCGCTCTTACAATGTGCATTTCCATATTTGTCATTTCCTTTTATTTTCCATGGCTTTTCTTTCATCCTTTTCTCCATGAGACATAGCATGTAAGTCTCATGTTTTGTGTGAAAGGATGGAGCTGATTTCTGGGCCTCGCTAGTGCCTGGACCATTGGCCGTGTGTCAGAATGAAGGCTTCTGGCTCTGCCTCATACTGACTCACTTCAAGGTGTTGAACAGCCTCTTGCCTGGCCCCATTGCCTCATCAGTTAGAAGTACTTTCTTCATAGAGATGAAATTAGAATTCAGTTTTTTAAAACAAAATATGAAATTTTCCTCAATACTATATAAGTAGGAAAAAATTAAATCTTAGGAGAGATATCATCTGAAACTTGCCCTTGAGATAAAATTTCATCATATGTATTATCAAAGGCTTTACTAGTTACATCTGTTGACATATAACCACAGTGATTTTTCTTGCACCTATTATTTTAACACCACTCCTTAAATTATCACTTTTTTTAAATTAAGTTTATTGGCGTAACATTGGTTAATATAATTATATAATTTTTAGGCATACATTATCATTTGACATCTATATATTCTGTTGTGTGTTTACCATCCAGAGTCCAGTTTCCTTCAGCACTTAAACAGTTTCAGTAAGTACTTGCCATTTTCCATCTCTGTTCCTTTTCTTTACATTTCATCAGATGTATTTCTCTGCCTTCTCTGAAATCCTTTTTCTTAGTATTGTCTCATGAGAACAGTATGTTTGTTCTCCCAGTGCATTGTAAGAGCAAAGACAGAAGGGAGAAAAACAGCAGGGTTGCTGCTTTGTCTTTCTCCATCATGTCTATTGCAAATTTAATTGTTCTGAGTCTGAGATTGCAACATGTCTCTGTGGCGGCTGCCTTTCTCCTTCATTTTTCCTCTTGGTTTGTGTCAGGAAAGTCTGTGTATCTTCCTTCTCATTGGATTCTAGCATTGGAATAATTTGCGTGGTCTACATATCTATGCCAAAAAGAGCTACATGGTATTTTTATTTCATTGGTCAAAATGGACAGATTAAGAAATGTGATTTTAAAGTGCTTTTGAGGTTGCTTCCTTGATTCTTGATTCGTGAGAGCAGTGAAGTAGGAATAAAGCACTGCACATTGAATTGCAACATTTTTTGACTGGTTTCTTCATAAAAATATAACCTAAATGACTTTTATGCTGTTACAGAAATAGTCAGGTTTATAAACCATAGTCAGGTTTATAAACAGTGAACAAACCCTAGTAAATCCTGGTTTTAGTAGGAAAGTGACAAATACAATATGCTGTGCATATGATAGTTCTGGCATAAATTCCTCATTAAAATAAGTAGAAATTGGGATTTACTCAACAGAAAGAGACATTTGAATATTCAAAATTGAGAAGCCTAGATCTAAAGCTTTTGTAAGAAGCAAACATCTAAAAGAATGTTTACAAAGGCAAAGTCCAAAACTACAGAGAATTTTGTAAATTCTTTTACCAGATTATCTAAAATCTTATTTGAGAAAAAAAAGTTAGTATTTGAATTCTAATCATTTCATTAACCAAAAAAAAAAGAAAAGAAAAGAATTTATTTTCTTAAAATACGCTATAAATCACTATACTTTACAAGTCTGGACCAAATAGAAAAATAGGTCCAATGTTTCAGCAGCCAGTTCACAGAAGAAACTCAGTAAACATATGCAAAAATGTTCATCTACAATGTTTAATGGTTTCATACCCATGAAATAAACAAAAATTTGCAAGTGCGATATCACATTTTGGCAAGGACATTGAACAATGGGAACTTTGAAGCCTACTGTGGAAAAGTAAACTAAACTGGTGGAAACACTTTGGAATAGAGTTTAGAGTCATCTTAAAGATGCGAATGTTTTAAAAACCAGAAATTCCACCTCTTGGTGATTATACTGTAGGAAAATTCTTGCTCATATTCATTAGGCAACATGTTCAGTGTAGTATCATTTATAATAGTCCAGAGAAACCTGAAAACAACCTAAATATTCTTCAGTGAAGTCGTGTGTCCTACAATGGAATACTATGGTGATTAAAAGGAAGGATTTAGAGCATACATGTGAATAAATGTTTAAAATATGTCAAGTGAAAAAAAGTTACAAATGGAAGCTATTTGAGTGGATAAATACAAGGAATTTCAACTTATTTTTATAATACTTTTTTTAAAACTGAGTATTAAATACATGAATGTTTTTTATATATAATTCAGTATGAATTTTATGTCTGAAACATTAAACAAAAATTCATGTCATGAATTTTTTCAAAGTGGTCTGTTGTTAACCAAATAACTTCTGTCAAAAATTCTATTAAATAATTTATATGTTGCAGTAAATATATGAAAGAAAATTACTTTGAAAGAAAAAAGCTTAGTCAGCTTTGGCTACCATAACAAAATATTACAGATTGGATGGCTTAAATGCCAAAAAATTTTTGTTACCAGTTCTGGAGACTGAAAATTCCAGATCAAAGCGCCAACAGGGTTGGGGTCTGGTGAGGGCCGTCCCCTTAGATTGCAGATGGCCCCTCTTTTGTGTGTCCTCACTTGGCCTTTCTCCTGTGTTTGCCCTGAGAAAGAGAGTGTGCTCTCTTGTCTCTTCTTAACAAGGACTCTAATCCTGTCGGATAAGGCCATGCCCTTATGACCTCATTCAACCTTAGAAGTCATGTCCAAAATATAGCCATACTAGGACATGATTCCATAGTGTAGTGGTTAGCACGTCTCCTTTACATGCAGAAGGTCCTGGGTTCATGCCCCAGTAGAGTTACAGTCCATGGTCTATGGCCATGCCACCCTGAACAAGTCTGATGTCTGATCTTGGAAGCTAAGCAGGGTCGGGCCTGGTTAGTACCAGATGCTATAGGCATAAATAATAATAAAATAAATAAATAAAATAGAGCCATACTGGGCTTTAACATGTGAATTTTGGAGGAACACAAACATCCAGTTCATAACTTAGTCTATAGTCTCCTTGGAGAAAGCAATAGAAAGATGAATGAGAAGTTGTAAATAAAAGCTACCTGAAACATTTCTCATTTTCATCCAGTATTATCAGTATAGAAATGACAGGCTTGGAGATGTAGACCCTCTTTCTAAAATCTCTAAACAAGTTTCAGTTATTTTTCCCCTCTGTACTTTTTTGGAACTTCTTTAGGTATTTTGTTTTACTGAGTTGGTATTTAAAAGTGAATCTTGTCATCTTTGATACATGCCATTATTCCTGCCACCTTTATTATTCATTTTTTCACTCACATACTCTGCTTTTTAAAAATGTTTCATTGTTCTCGTCTATTTCGATGGCTTTAGACTAGGATTTTTTCCCTTTGGTTTGGCTTTTAAAATACGTATTATCCCAAATCCCTAAGATATTATATGTGACTCATAATTTCTGAATATCTTTTTTTTTTAGTTTACAATGATGTTATATAATCTTACTTAGAGTTTATAATTATGCACTTCTGGTAGTCTTTCTAACTATTCTTCTCACGCTACAATACAATGTTTATATTTTGAAATTACATTGGTATTATACAAAATGTATTTACCACCTTATTGAATCAGTTCCTCTTCATTTGCTTTCATCCATTTATTTCTTATTGTACATATGAAATTTACACTGAGTAAGAATTTAGATAATTACATGTGAAAGATTACATGTGAAAGTGGAATAGTAAGCAAAGCAGTCTTACAATTTTAGGAATGCAAGAAAATTCCAATCTCTTTGTTTCATTTTAAAATGCTGCCAGAGTGTTTCGGTAGCATCTCTCATTAGGTAGCTTATTGCTAAGGTGATATAAATGGCGCCCCTAGAATGGAAATTCTTTGACGTAGGATCAACCATGTTTCATTGCTGCATGGTTCCTGTAATAACACTGTTCAGGCAGTAATTTCTCTGTAGGTACATTTTAATCAAATAACTACTTTGGGTCAGTAAAGTTGAAGGAAGTCAGAACCTCTATTACTTTGGCAGAATAAAGCATAGCTTGCTGCATTTTTTTCAGAATATCATCTGATAGCTTTCAGAGAATTATTTCTTAGTGGCATTACTTGTCTAAAAAAGGAAAGATAAAGAGTCTATCTAGACTCTTCAGTTATTTTATGATTTTTTCCATTGTGGCGGACAGGGGAAACTAGCAAAGTTGCTGAGTGGCCATGAAGTAGAAAAGCCAAATTGTGTGGCACTCAGGATAGGTGCTTAACTGTCCAGTGGGTGCCTTGCCTGTTGGTGTATCTTAGGAGGCTTGCTCTCAACTCGGGGACAGTTACACCTGATAAAGGGCTCTGAAAGCATTTGGTTTTGTGACGGGGCCTGGTTAGGGAGGCTGGCCTCGGACATGGGTCTGAGAAAGCTGGTAAGATGTGGCAACAGAGGCACATTAGACTGTTTTTGATTAATTAAAGTCATTTGTCATAAGGGGTTTTTAAAGTACTCTATGATTTTTTTATTGATTTATTTCTAGACACTAAATGGCTTAATATTTCTTGCAGGAGGAACAGCTGAAATCTCATGAAAGCAAGCTGAAGCAGATTACCACTGAGCTGGCTGAGCATCGCTCCTATCCCCCAGACAAGAAAGTTAAAGCCAAGGAGATAGATGAGTACAAACTGAAAGAGCACTATCTGGAGTTTGAGGTATGTTGAGCCTAAGTGTAATAAAAGCCTGTACCTGAGTTATGTTTAGGATTTTTCCATCAGGGAATTTTTTTTTTTTTTTTTTTTTTTTTTTTTTACTGTAAGTGTGGGTAGTGAGCTCTGTGCATGGTCTGGGTCATGGCAGCCCCTTTGTTTATAATTCTATTTAAGCATCAAACAAACATCAAAGAACAGCCATTAGTTTATGTGCTTAAAAACAAATAGCCTGCCTGGTTGGAATAGCCTACTGTGAGAAAGAAAACAACAACAATAGGTGGGCATGCCAAGGTGGGCAGCTGCTTTTTATGTTTCTGTGTCTCTTCCAGCAGAGTTTGAGTCAAAAAAAAAAAATACAATGGAGAAAAATGAGATACAGGGTGCCATGGAGCATCAGCTTTTTCCTGCACATTCTTGCTGTTGGCAAACACCAGTACACCCTTCCTCTTTCCGCTTGGTGCCCTTCAGAAGGAGATTTGACAAATTGTGACACATTCATATACAATAGCAAGTGTGGTTATTAAAAAGGATGTGGAGGATCCATTAACACTGGAATGGTAGAAAATTTTAAAACAAATCAAAAACAATATGTATAGAAAATGTTACTTTTGGCTAAATTTTCTCTCAAATTAAACAGTATTAGGATTAGGCAGGATCCTCTGATTCTCCCCCTGTAGTTGTCACTTTATGATAATTAAAGTGCCTTTTATTTTTTTCCATAATTTTTTTCCTGTAGGGTGTGCTGACTCCATCTTTAGCTCTTCTTTTTCATTGTAGCTCTAGTCTGTTTTATTTTTCATCATCATCCCTTCATTTCTGTCTTATCATTCTGTTTCCTCTTCAGGCTTGAAACTTAGAATCATTGACACACCCTTCTTCAGGCCCTTGCAGTCCCCCAAGAACTAATTAGGAGCCAGGTTCGGGCACTTTTTTCTGCAGCGTCTCGCACCTGTCACTTCCTTACCGTTGCTTTTATATGTCCTCTGCTCAAGTCCTGGGTTTTTCGTCTCTCACCTGAACTTGGTGGTTGCCTCTTGTCTTTATTCAGTTCATCCTATATACCTCTGACAGTTAGTTTTCTTAGGTTCAACCCAGATTATAGCATTCCTCTGTTTATCAGCTATCCTTGATTTTCCCCTATATCTCCCCCTACAATTTACCTTCTGAATAAAATCCCAATCCTTTTTGTTTTTAATTTACTTTTCAGTTATAGTTGACATACAATATTATGTTAGTTTCAGATGCACAGCAGAGTGACTGGACATTTGTATACTTTACGAAGTGATCAACTCAATAAGTTTAGTATTCATCTGGCACCATACATAATTATTACAATATTGAATATATTCCCTATGCGTACTTTACATCCCTGTGACTGTATAACTGGCAATTTGTACTTCTTAATCCCTTTCACCTTGTCTGCCTATTTCCCTGACCTCCTCCTCCCATTTGGCAACTATCACTTCTCTGTGGCTATGAGGTTGTTTCTGTTTATTTTGCTTTCTAGATTCTACAGATAAGTGAAATCATTCAGTATTTGTCTTTGTATGACTTATTTCACTTAGCATAATATCCTCTGTGTCTATCCATGTTGTCACAAATGGCAAGATTTCATTCTTTTTTATGGCTGAGTAATATTCCATTGTATATATGTACCACATCTTCTTTATCCATTCATCTATCAGTGAACACCTACGGAGCTTCCATATCTTGGCTATCGTAAATAATGCTGCAGTGAATACAGGGGTGCATTTACCTTTTCAAATAGTATTTTCCATTTCTTCAGATAAATACCCAGAAAAAATTTGCTGCATCATATGGTAGATCTACTTTTAATTTTTTGAGGCACCTCCATACTGTTTCCCATAGTGGCTACAACAATTTGCAGTCCCACCAACAGTGCAAGAGGGTTCCCTTTTCTCCACATCCTCTCCAACACTTATTTGTTGGTTTTAAATTCCCAGTCCTTAATCTGAGAGGACTTGGGCTCCTTCTGTCACAGCATCAGTCTTCCCACAACAGCCTCCATGTATATTAGTCACATGTCTGCCCACTTTCTCCAGACATACTTTTATGCCTTTGTTTATCTATTTTCTTGCACCGCAGATGCTCTTACCCTCATCTTCATTTCTGAAAGTCTGTTTATCTTTCAAGATGCAGCCCAAATCCCTCCTATGAAAAACCTGCTCTAAACCTACTAATTGGGTTTACTCTGTAACGATCCTTGCCACATTTAGCTTTATGGTAAAGTTATTTCACTTCATCTTTGTCTCTATAGTGGATTCCATAACACCTCCCACTGCCCCAGACTGTGAACCTTTAGAGTATATGAACCAACGTTCATTTCTGATCTTTACTGTGTGCTTGTTTGTTGAATTGGACAGGATTTTCTAGAAGCATTAAGTCTCTTCCTGAGTTACAAAATTTTTGTTTTAAAATGTGGCATTTGATCTACTACAGATCCATGGGCTAGTTTTTTTTCAGAGTCAAGCAAGTCCTTGCTCTAGGCAGATGAAATCATTCCTTTAGTAAAGGTAAAAGTTTATTAACACAAACTATGGAAGCCTCACCAACAAAAGACTGGAACAAATATTTTTTATAAAACAAACTAAATCCTAAGCAGCAGCTCATCTTTCCCTGGGCTTGTTTATTCTTGGGAAATGAGAGTTCTCAAAAAGCAATCATAATCTTCACACTTCTGGAGAGTCTTTCAGCTATAGGCCCTTTTAGTTTCACACGCACTAATTAAATTTCCCAGCAACTCAGTCCCGGGCTTCCAGCACTCAACACCTTGCTTTGCACCCTTGATTCTGAAGGCTTGACACCTGTCCCCAGGAGGTGGGGACAGCTGCAAGACCATGGAAAGGTTGCCACTGCTAGAAGCACTTGTGCTTTTGAACCTCCTTTGTGCCCCTTCTCTGAAAATATAACCCAGCAAGAGCCTGCCAAGAGTCATCTCCTGACATGAACTTAGACCAACTTTTGTGGGGATAAGTCTTGCTTTCATCACATTGTCATGTTAAGGAGCCTGCAGATTGCATGCCAGGACCCTCGGCTCATTAAAATCAGACTCCAGTGCTAATATGTCAAGCATATTGGATTGTCTGTTAAGCTGCATTAACCTGTGTCTACCAGAAAGGTAGAAGGGCACCTCGCTTTATAAATGTTATCTAAAAAGATTTTTATAAAAGTAATTGTTTCTCAAAAGTGTGTCATTATTTTTCACTAGCTTAAAATTGAAGTAGTGTACCTGGTGGGTCCACTTTGCTATTATTTGAACCACCAGGATTTGTCCTGTGTGTGTCCTGTGTGGGAGAGATCCTTTGCCTGCATGGTGTTAAGTGCTTTGCTTTATAAGCAGCATTCTCTGGGCAGGCTGCTTCATTTCCTGGCTAGGAAGTTTGAGAGTTATTGACCACTTTGTATATGTTGTTCATTGCTCTATCCTCAGCCTCTAGAACCTGGAATGAATGCTCAGTGCACATTTGTTGAACGAATGAATAGAATTGTATTATTGTACATAAAAAATAACATAAGAGAATGCTTAGTAACTCTCCTGAAAACAAATCTGATAGGCAGGAGAAGATAAACAGTAGTGTCTACAGTTTAGTGTGAACTTCAAGTGGGCAGTGACAGAAGGGGAGCTTTAATCCGTCAGCATGCTTGTCACCAAGAAAGAATCACAGACAGGAATTAGCTCTCTCACCTATTCCTGTTGTCAGGGACACCCTGTGATTTTAGAGCACTTTTTATCATTTTCACATCTTGGTAAGGAAAAACCGCTTTTGTTAGAACATTAGGCTATCAGTAATAACACTAGGGGTTGCTCCTAATTTTTTGCATTTCTCTGCTTTATTTCTCAAGTTACTTTAAGTACAAACAATTCTTGTGATAGGCCAAATTCACAGCTCTTCCTATGCCTTTGAAATTCTCCAAACCCTGACAGTAAATGATTAGAAATTCTGATAAATAAGGAGGTTCAGACTTTTTTTTTTTATTTTGCAGAGAGCAAGGAGACTTCCATCTATCTTAACCTGTTAGAAAGAGACTAAAAGCAGCAAACTTCACTCAGAATGGGCTACAATTAACTAAATGCATGTCTCTCTCTTTGTTGACTGTTAATTAGGAAGATTGTTTTGTTTTGGACTAAATCTACAAGCTGCAACTGTTACTATTTTAGAAGTGTTCACTTGGAATCTAATCTCACTTTTGAGAGAGTTGTTAGGCATCGCAAGTCACGTTAAACTCACCATCATTCACCAATTTCAAAAAATATGCAAAATAGCCTCATTTCCTTTTAAATTAACTTATTTCTACTTTATTCAGTTTTCGTTGCACTTAAAAAGTTAGAATTGATCTCATGCTTTTGTTATATTTGGAAATTTATTAAGATGTGACAGATGGTTGGTTTGTATGGGATTTAAAATTTCCAAAGATCTATCTTTTATAAAGCACAGTAACTTGAACTATGCCAGGAAACTTCTGGGCCTTTAAAGAAACAGCCCCACTAAAGAAATGCTGTTGATAGCACTCTAGTTGGTCCCAGTAATTTGGCTTTATGTTTCTTTAGCCTTAAAAACAACAGCAATTAGAAAGTGAAGATACCGTGTTTATTCCAGGATGTTTTTCATGTAACATTAAGATGTTTTCAGTGATTTAAATAATTAATTCTAAGACCTGAGTAGGGAAAAACGATGCAGCAGCCCAAACCTATTAAAAACATGACTAGAGGTGAAAACATGACTACCTTGGAGTTACGGCAGGTTCTGTTCCAGACCACTACAGTAAAGCAAGCGTCACAATAAAGCAAGTCACATAAATTTTTTGCTTCCCCATATAGAAGTTTACACTATACTGTAGTCTAGTCTGTTAAATGTGCAATAGCATTATGTCCAAAAAAAAAAAAAAAACAATGTACTGTATGTACCTTAATTTTTAAAAAAATGACTGGACTATAAGACATTTACTGACAAGGGATTACTGAGGGTCAAGTTAATAAAAGCTCCTAAGGTTCATTGTAGAGCCTGCAGAAACCTGGTGGCCGACACGATGCCAGTGAATTTTGTGTGGCAAGCAGACCAAATGTCAGCATGTTTCTTTGGCCAGCACCATGCAGTATTTGTCTTCACTGCAACATGAATGCATTTAGGGAAGACAAGCAGTTCCCTCGCCACCACCGCTCCATATCGTATCACCTCTGGTAGATGTTTGTATTGTGCTATTGGCCTGGCCCCTGAAGGCATTGTTGTCTGCCATCCCCGGGCGGAGGCTGAGCCAGTGTTGTGTGCTTTCTGTCTCATATTTGAATGTGGGCTTTGGAATCAGCTGTCCCTTCATGGTTAGAAAGAAGATACTTCCAGGTATTTGTGTTTTCAGGTTCTAATCCAGCAGCAGGGTAAGTTCATTTCCCTCTTGCCTTGACCCAGATGCAGAGTAAAATCCCCTTGGCTTAATGGACTAGAATTCAGCCAAGTGCCCATTCCTGAATTGTGACCTGGAGTAGAGTATGCTTATGGCTTAAAGATAATTAGGACCCACACCAACCACATGGCTAGGAAGTTGAATTTTTGAAAGAACATATGTCCACTATATCAAAACACATAAATGTCCTAAGGGATAATATTTTAAATCTAGAAAACCTAGGACATCCTTGAGACATGATGCATCTTTTTCTGAATTTCTAATTTTTGGCAGCATGTAAAATGACATAATTCCTTCTGAAATTGATGTATTTAAGAATAAGAGCACATTCTGCACAGCATCATTAGGGAAACTCAAAACAGCTTATATGTAGAAGTGCACATAATATAAATTTCTCAGTTGTATTGTTTGACTGTTTGTCACAGGATGGGTGGGTAGTCTGATATATCTCGTTTTGAACAAATTCTCTGGTTGTGACCTGAGCCCTGTTTCCTCAGATTGCTCATTTTTTATTTGTCCACATCAGAGAAGTAATTATGACACTGTGGACACTTCTCTCACAGCAGCAGTACAAGGGCATGTCTTAACACAATGCCATGCGTCACAGGGCAGATCAGCCTCAGGAACAAAATGATCTAACTATTAATTTATAAGTGGCCTTGATCATAAAAGAATAAAGATAGCAGTTATTGCCCTTTCTCTCCCTAGTGAAAGCAAAGGAGAAATTTCATTAACTTACTTAAAGAAGATTAGTAACAAGTTTCAGTCCTAGCAACTGAGCCTAGCCTGGAATCCAGTGCCATCTCCTTTACAGAAAACATCAC
This sequence comes from Macroglossus sobrinus, assembly GCA_004027375.1. Taxonomy (NCBI): domain Eukaryota; kingdom Metazoa; phylum Chordata; class Mammalia; order Chiroptera; family Pteropodidae; genus Macroglossus; species Macroglossus sobrinus. The sequence goes on along the minus strand of PVKZ01000424.1, from coordinate 72,722 downwards.
GAGGTAATTACATGTCTATATCTAAGAAGCTAAGATATTGCAGTGTAATAGAATTCTTGGAGAAATTTAAACATTTTTTGTAGTATGCTAAGTATTATAATTGTGAGTCAAAAGCTAGAGACCTCAGAGCAGCAGTTGTCTTAGTGCTCAAGTCCAGTTAATAGAGACATAATCCTTGCACTGCCATTTGGCACTGTATTTTGTATGTCATGAAAGAGGGCTGAGAAGCTCTGGATTTAATCTGTAAAGATGATGTGCTTCTGAAAAGAGGAGACACTTAGCAATAGGGTCCTCTGAAACACGTTTTAAATAGATAATTGAAAAGAATTAGGGTCACACCCGAGAAGACAGAATAAACAGCCAGTCATGTGATTTGAACTCCCTGTCCCTAAGTCCCTTGTTATATCTGAAATGTCTGCTCTGATGAGAGTCGCTGCTTTGAGTTTAGGTATTGTCTGCAGGAAAAAGGCAAATACTTGCAGTAATCAAATAGTAAAATTGGGGAAATGACTAGACTGGGAGTTAGGCCATTTTAGTTTTATCCCTGTTGTGTTTGTTACACAGTTATCCTCTATGGGCCTAGTTTCCTGTCTATAAAATGGAAATGAGATTGGGTGAACTAGTCTATAAGGGCTCTTCCAACCCTATACATATTTTTTAAGAGAATCATATTAATACCAATTAGAGTATTAGAATAACTCCCTCTATACTAAGGTTGTTAAACATAGAACAAGAATATTTCAATTTGCAGATGTCAGGGGATCTAGACCAGCGAGCACTATCCAGTAGAGACATAATGAAACCACATGTGTAATATTAAATTTTCTAGTAGCTACTTTTAAAACTTAAAGGAAGCAGGGGGATTAACTGTAGTAAGATGTTTAAATTTAACAAAATATATCCAGAATATTATCGTTTCAACATATTATCCATATAAAACATTAAGATATTTTACATTCTTTCTTACTTACTAAGTCTTCAAAATTTACTCCACATTTTATACTTGTAGCATATCTCATTGTAGACTAGCCACATTTCCCATGCTCTGTATCCACATGAGGCGAGTACTTGCTGTATTGGCTAGCACACGTGTAGACCAGGCAACCTGTTAAAAGTCAGCCAGGGATTAGGAGGCCTGATGACAGGCTGGGGTACAGGTTTTATGCTTAATTTAAGAACTAGAAGCTGAGCAGATATGATATGCAGCTGTCGTGCACCTATAAGGCTTTATGGTGGTTTGCAGCTGGTGTCCATTCTGATTTAGCAGTGCCTTTGCTGTACCAATTGTTTAATTTTTTTGATTATTACTTCTGGATGGAGAGACAATAAAGAGGAAGCCCACTTGGTGTGAGTGCCTTGTAGCTTTTTTACATCAGGAGCTTGTGAAATAGGAGAAAACTAAGTGTATTTCCCTTATAAAGAAAGTTCTCATACAAACGATATGAATTGCCTCCTTCTCAGTTCCCTTACACCTGGGATGCCCAACCTCTAGGGCCACCACTGGTACCATCTGTGGCCTGTTAGGAACACCGGCCACACAGCAAGAGGTGTAAGTGAGCAAAGCTTCATCTGTATTTGCAGCTGCTCCCCAGCACTAGGACCCCAGTACCTGGTGCCAAAAAGGTTGGGGACTGCGGCCTTACACTTTTTGGTAAATGACCCTCCCCATATGTTAGTTTGTTGACTGCTGGTGCTGAATCATTTACTGGACTGACCCTGGAATCAGAACAATGAAAAGAGAGGGGATATGTTTTTGTATGTTTGTTATTTTTTACCCAGAGTACTTCATCTCTGCCTAACTACATTAGGTTTTTTTCTACTGTTTTCTAGAAGAATCTGTATGTTTTGATGTAAGAATTTTAAAAACTGGTTTGCTTTAGTACTGATCTGAGATGAAGAAGCTTTTTGTGGGGAGCTGGCTATTAAGGTTACTCAACAGACTTACAATGAAAACTTGAAAGATTTTTTTAAAGTTTTCTCTGGAAATATTAAGACCAAAAATCATATGCAAGCCAAGAGTTGTTTGCTGTAAGAACTCTCAGTGCAGCATTCACTAGAAGGCTAGAAATGGTTTCATTCGTGTGGTAGACTTCTTGCAGCAGCAGTCAACAACTTGTCTACTTGTGTTTCTACTTGAGGCATGCACTTGGAAGCAGGATATACAGAATACACGATGCTGATCACATACACTGAGGAATGTGCAGGGTACTTTCACAGTTGCTTTCTTCCCTGACCAGGTCTAGCCTTTGACAAAATTGTGAAATAGGTAAATCATGGCTGGTTCTCCCATTTTCTTTTAGTGCCCTATTCCCACCTCGTGGTTCTCCTTTCCCTCCCAAGGATCAGTATTGTGTCTTCTTCCATATATCTTGCTTCCAAGTAGCTCTCGCCTACTTAGAGAATCCTGAAGGTTTATAGCTGGAAAGTGACTGCATCCTCTCTCTCTGCCCATGTGGAACCTGAGACCTGGACAGAGCAAGGTATCTACCTAAGGTCTATTTGCTCAGTGCCCTGACTCCACTGGTTCAAAGATATGTTACCAAGACAGGTTCAAAATTGGATACAAAACCGGTAAGATAGTAGCTTATGATACGTCCCACTTAAAGGAACAGTTGAACTAGAAATACAGTAAGTGTAAAAGTGCTTTAAGCTCGAAAGCAAGTTATAAATCTTGAGGACGAAATGTCGTGGGAGATTAGGGAGGAAGGTAGCTTAGAGCAAAGGTTCTTCAAAGCCTCCTCAAATTCAACTTTTAAAATTTCCTGGAAAGATTGACCCTGTTTCTTTATGACTGACATTGACCTTCTTGGAGCTGTGAATCTGTAACAGACAAGCTGTAATGAAGAACTCTGGGAACGTGCCTCAGAGGGATACCTCATATGACTTCAGGGAGTTCTAATGCAATCAGAAGCATAAACAAAATACAAACCAAAAGATTAAGAACATGACCTGTATAAAAATGTCATAACAAACTAAAATTTTATTGTAGAAGTGATATCCATAAGGAAAAATTTAGTGGGAGACAAACTTTTATCCCACAAGGGCTAAATTTAGCCTTTTATTCAGATAAAATTACCATTCTCCCAAATTATTTATCTTAGGTATATAGAAATTTCATATCCCTGTATTTCAAAGGACAATTTTCTTAACGTTTTACTTAACAGCAAACTTTTTAATCCCATTAATCCAAACAGGGTGTATTTATTTTTCAGTTAATTTTATACATGGCTAAGCTGGATGGGCCATTGGGAACTAGAATAACCAGAGCCCGCAGAGCCGAAGCCTTGTGAGTGACAGGTCTTTGTAGGACCACCCTGTTGGTGGGTTGGAACTAGACAGTTCATTTGTTCATTTCTTGAATATTCCGCCAAGGGAGGGGGAGGGAACTGTACTACTGTCTAAGTGAGCTTTGTGAACTTTTAAATGTAGTATTTTGAGTTGACTTTTTTTTTTAAGATGAAAATCTGGGTACTAATATAGACTGGGTTTATAAAAAGAGTTTTGAGAAACAAAATGTGAAGAATGAGAAAAGGAGCAGTGTTTTAAAATTAGTTCCCAACAGGAATCTGGAAGATTCCTTACAACCCAAGTCCCATTCATCAACGCAAAGATGGCGACTTTGCCCTGCAAAGGTAGAAGCCCCACAGGGCATCTGCCCCGTTCTGTCTTGGCAGCCCTATGAGCCCTGAGGAGGGCAGGACCAGGAGGTGAGGGACAGCCTTATCTATGGTCATTCAGCTCTCCTTCCCCTGGTAAGGGCCTGCGGGAGAGCATTTTAGGGACAGTGGAGTTGTCCTGAAGTGTCACCTGGGAAAGCCTAGATACAAGGAGAATCTGGGCAGGGGACAGCCAGGGGCAACTGAATGAGGGCCAGGGACACAATGAAGTTCTCAAAGCACTTTCTACAAACTCAGTTCTTTTTGTGTGTTTTACAGCTTTTTGACCTCTTCTGCTTGTATTATTATTCAAAAGGAAGCTTTTCATTTTAAGAGTTTTTTTTTAGTTGAAGTCACAAACTTCATTTAGAGAATAATAGACAAAAGGTAGACTGAAACGAAAGAATTAAATTCATACTTTCTCGGATTTTCCTAGAAAGTCACAAATACAAACCATACAAATTGAAAATGTGTGTATTTGCTGTGCTTGGGCAGTGGGTTACCACTGCATGCTGAAGCCTGACATGGGAGTAGCACAGAGAAAAAAACTTTAAATTTTTCTTTTAAAAACGTAAGTCCTCACATAGCTTTCAGATAAGAACTTATGAAACACTTGGTTTTGAATGTAATCACTTTCTTAAGTTAGCAGGTAGTTGTGGGTGAACCAGATAATCAAGGAGAAAGTCCTTGCAGATCAAGTCTGCCATCATGCAAAATGGAGATGAACACAGTCTTTATTTGAATAAGTAGTTACTTCAGGAGCTCCTTGTTTCATTTGCTTGTTTATGTTTTTTGGCTTTTTTCTTTTTTTTTTTTTCCAGTGTAGAGATCTAGGACCAAAAAGTGTTTTGCTATGTACATGACATTATTCATTTTCTTCTCACTTCATTTTAAGATGGCCTTTTACCCTGCCTGCATGAGAAAGGGAAATGTCAGGAGGAAATGTATTCAGGATTTGATTGTTAGAGCAGTGAGACCTGAATGCAAATGGCAGTATTGTGTTACCGTTGCGAGTGCAGTTTTGTTTTCATTCAGGTTGTGGCTGTCATATTCATATCAGAGGTCAAAAGGAGATAGTGTTCTTCTAGTAGATGGAATAAAAAATGCTCTGTGGGGCTCCAGAGAGAAGAAACTACTCAGTCAGATGCATGTAAATTTATATCTGAATGTGATTAAATTTCTTTGCAAATAATATCAATAGTTGTGATTTTTTTTTTTTTAAGTAGGCAGTTAAAATTCAACCTAAGCAGCAGCTTGCTTGGCTTTAAGTGTGTGTGGGTTTTTTGTTTGTTTGTTTTGTTTTATTTCTCTCTAAAAGGCAGGCATTGCTGCTAAAGGACAGGGCTATTTTTTTCTACATAGTTGAAAAGTATTTTTACAGATTATTGAAGACCAACTTAATAAATTAAGAGCCAAAAATGTGGGAAAGAGATTACAGAGTGAAGAAAAAACGTTATTTTAGTACATAGAGGAGCCATTAAGCTTTTAAATTGTCCTTAGCTCTTCGTCAAAGAAAGGCATCATGAAAATAGCAAATCTTAAGATGGAAATGAAGAGAGAGCTTTCTGAATGGATAAAACCAAAAAAACATTCAGATACTCCCCTGCAGAGTAGCTGATTTGGTATAATCCCACCTCAGGTGGTTTATCTGATAGTGGAATTAGATTATGCGGTTATACTGCTAGAAATCTATTCACACTATTGGAGAGCATACAGCTCTGAATTTTTTTTAAATTGATCTGAGAATGAATCAGCAGAGACTAAGACAAAATCTTTAATAACCTGACTGAAGGCAGCAAATTGTTCCTGAGGCACATTTTCTTGTCCTCAAACTCCTTTTGCCCTTCTTAATGAAAGACACATACCTGAAAGGGCTATGTAGTGAAAACTGAATAACAATTTAGGAAAATGAATTACTGTCATACCTTTTAGTTAGTGGCACTGTCAACACCAGGCCAACTGACCCAAGACTGTTCTTTCACAGTCACAGTACTTCTCATTTACATCCCATCTCATTTTTAACCCTATCTGGAGCTGTGTTGATTTTTGCATAGTGATTACTTCATGGCATGAAATTATATTAATTAAAACATTCAGGGTTTTTTGGTAGTTTCTTCTTCCCTTTTTAACTTCTGGTTATGAATATTGTTGTCATAACAAAGAAATAAAACTTCAGTATTATTATTGTTTATTTGTTTAGTGTCAGCCCCAGATTCCTTTCTGTATTAATATTAAGACTACTGCTCTCTGACCCAAGGGGCTTAGAATCTTAGTATTGAAGTATTTACTAAAGGGTAAATGGGATTTTGATGCATGTAAATTATATATAAGGTTGATCAAGCAGGAGAATTCACATGTAAATAACCACTGACAAATCTTCATCTTTTTTAATGGATACTTTTATAAGGTTAATTTAGAAGCTACTTTTCATGTCATGAGATCCAACAACTCTCCAAAGAACCACCATGATCACATCCAGTGGTCCAGTTTCTCTTTATTTTTAATCTTAACATGGACAATAAAATTTGGTATTCATTTACTGTTATGTAAGAGATGCCCGTGTTTTCTGAACCTTAAAAGTATGGTATAAACTACTTTTCTTTTTTGGTGGAGAGAAAGCCCCAGCCTTAAGCATGGCAGGCAGCCAGCCCCATGGTGCACTGTGCTAGATTTGCTGTGCGTAGCGTCTTGAGAGCTACGGGCAAGTGGATGTGGGCAGGAAACAGGCAAGTCTTTGCTGAGTGGGTGGCGCACGAACCTCAGTGCTGCCTCACGGGCCACCAGACCTTAGTGTTTTTGTTGATAACTTGGGAATGGTGGAGCTTTGAAGACTAAAGTGTACCCCAGAGTTACTGACTCACGAATTTAGGCATCTACCTCTACTTCAGCATATATCCATGCACCATAGCGAGAGTTCGAAATACATTTCCTACTAGATATGAGACATTTATTTTCTGATATTTGTTCCTTCTTTCCATTCATACATTCAGCAAATATTTAGTCAGTGTGTACTGTTTGTTCTCTGCGCTGGGGAGAAAGAGGATTTGGGGGGGGGGTAAGTAAAATATAAAGCTGATGGTGAGAAGTACTAAGGAGGAAAATAAAGCTGTGAACAGTGATAAGAACAGGTGTTCGCAGTTTTAGATTTGGATAGCCAGGAAAGGCCTCAGTGTAAAGATGACATTTGAGTGAAGACCAGAAGAGATGGAGGGGAAGGAATAAGCCCTGTGGATTCCTGGGGGAAGTGCTTTTGGAGCAGAGAGAATAGTAGGCACCACAGGGGTGCTTCCGAGAGCAGGGGTGCTTCTCCTGTGTTCAGGAAGGGCCGGGAGGCACAGAGGCTGGCGCCCCGCGAGCTCAGAGAGCACTAAAAGATGAGACTAGAAGTGGGAGAAGGGTTGGCACAGATTAGGGTTTTCTAGGCCATCTTAAGGATTTGAGGTTGGGAAGGATTTTTAAGAATGAGAAGCCTTTGGAGCATTTGGAGCTGAGAGGACACACTCTAACTTACATTTTAATAGATCACTCTCTTTAGAGAAGAGTGGATGTGGTGTGGTGGGTGGGGGGACACGGGGAGGGGATGTGGGCAAAGAGAGAAGCAGGGAGACCAGTTCCGCAGCTATTGCAATAATCCGGGCACAAAAGGATGGTCTTGGTCCCAACTGGAAGTGTCGGAGGTGGTGAGAAATGATGTGATTCTGAATCTATCCTGAAGATAGGGTAGGAAGTGCTGTCAGAATGGATGTGTGGAGCATTGGGGAAAGAATAAACAAGGAACAAAGTTTTTACTGTCAAATTTCCTTCTTTCGGATTTTAGAAGTATCTCTAGCCTGCTCCCTAACTACTAGAATACTGGTCATTAGCTTGATCCAGAAACTGATATAGAACTCTCAGTTTTTTAGTTAACAGAATCCTTTAGCTATCCTACATGTTGCAGGCTTATAGGGAAGGACTAGGGGAGCTGTACTCCAGCACCCATAGAGATTAAGCAACTGATGTAAAACTGTTAATGGAAATAATAAAATAGCCGTTAATTTAATATTCATTATGTGACCACAGTGTGAAATATAGTGGAATAATGTCCATCAGGAACTTCTTGAATATTCAGAGAAACCCCAACAAAGCTACAGCACACCAAAGCTTATTAATCAAGCATGTATTTTCCTAAACAAAATGAAGACAGGAGGTACATATACAACTCAATTAGGTTTGTCTTGTTGTTGAGGTTTTTATAGGAAGACTGAGCTGAGTGATGACCATTTTATTAGTTAAGAACACTTTTGGCTACAGATAACAGAAAACTTGACTAAGTGTTTAAACAGTATAAACGTTCTTTATCTCACTTAAGAAAACTGGAAGTGGACAGTTACTGGCCGCTAAGTGTTGCCATGTTCTTTCTAAATTTCTAATTTGCTCTCCTTTTTTTGTTTTCATGTTTACCATCCAGACATTTATCCTACCACTTTTTATCTGGATCTCAAAAGCTGCTTTCACAAAAGTACCCTAGTCAACTTCTACTTACCTGTCATTAACCAAATCTAGGCCACATGGGGACAAGGCTGACTGGCAGAGGTGGTAAGGGTTAGCATTTTAACCGTGATTCCTCTCCTAGGGCTAGGCACATTGACATCCTCAGTAAAAGTCACAGTTCCATTAGCTCGAAAGAAGAGGCTGCTAGGGAAGCAGCAGTGGCTGCCACAATATCATATACCAGCTTCTTAGGCCAAAAGTGACCATTTGAACAGGATCGCCAAGTTTTCAGTCTCTAAGCTGGTACACCAGGTATTTTAAAGTGATTTAGAAATACACTTCCTGCTGCTGCTTTACTTTTCTTACATACCAGCTTTAAACTTAAAACTTAAATTTCATGGTTGGTCTTAGGAAAAAAAAAAATAAGAATCACGTCTTCTCTGAAAGAAAGAAAGGAAATAAACCCTCCCAAAGATACCACATGGTTGCATAGTTAGGAAGAAATATGACTTTCCCTCCCCCAAAAAGAGGAGATATCAGTGAAAAAGGGACTTTTAAAGTTATGTTCATTCCTGTTGCTCTTCAGGGTTTCATGCAGAGCTTTTTTTTTACGCAGAAGCAATCTTTTCTTGGCCCCAAAACCTCTAGATAGAGTTACATATTTTGATGAGTCTGGAATCCCAGAAGGACATGGCTAAAACCAATACCCACTGAATAATTCTGAGTTGAAAGATGTTTTCCTAAAACATTCTGAAGAGACATTTGGTTTGGTTTCAGAGATTGGTAAAAAAAATCAAAGCTATGTTACTGGGCTTCATAGACTCTGTCTCTGTAAACCTTTGTTAACTCAGAAATAGAGCACACTTTGCTTTCCTGTACTTTCTTTCTCTTAACAGTGACGGAACACTCCTCATTTTCTGACCTCCTTTCTCCCTTTACTTTGTCTTTTCTTCTCATATGATGATGACTCAAGTACTGTCAGTCTTCTGTGCTGTGCCCTTTGTTTGTTGATTGACACACTGCTGTAATTCATTTGAGACAACAGCTTTGCAGCTGAAACTGTAAAATGGGTGGACAAAATGGTTTTACTTCATTTTTCTCTTCAGGTGAATTTTCCCGATAATATCAATTTCTTCAAAGACTAGTAGAAAACTGGCCCTATCACTTTCTCTCCTTTTGTCCCCTTTTAAGTCATCACAAAAAAATTGTCCTGCATACCTCTTTTATTGTATAAATGCCCCAGCTTCATGAAATAGAATGCCTTCACTGGTTTTCTAAATCTATTTTTAAACTGCCTTTAGACCATTTCACTAAACCTTCTTCATATTAGGAGTAGTTCTTTCCTGCATTTTAATTTTACCACCAAGGCAATTTAGAGACAGGTTAAGTAATAAATTACTAGAATGAACAGGACTTTAGAACTAGTATGCCCTTTGGATATTGTCCACTGTAGTCCCCTGATTTCACTGATGCATAGAGTCATGGTAATATCAGTGACATATTTTAAATTAGCAAATGCCCTTATTAAACCCTATGCAGCTATCTAAGATAAGCTTAATATTTTATTCTTTTACTTTGTTACTTTATTAAAATTAGAATGTATATCAGTAATGCTTTCAACTGCAATTAATGGTACCTCATGAACAGTGGCTCAATAACCCCTAAGGGTATTATTATTCATGCTTAATTAATAAGATATTTAGAGTTAGTAAGGAATCTTAGAGTCAAATCCAGCTCATTGTCATCAAGAACCCAGGCTCTTTCTGTCTTTCCATTTTCCTCAGGCCTGGCATCTTCTTTTGTCTTGTGCCTACTGCCCCACATCACAGGGTACAGCTTTAGGAATCACATTCGTGTCAAGGAAGGAGTAAGAGTGAAGGGCTAGCACTAGTGGCTTCTCCTGTAGAGCCTGTCCCCTTTATCGGAAAACAATATCGCTCTCCCAGAAGTTCCCCCTACCCGCTAAAAGACTTCTTACATCTCATGGGCCAGAATATCACATAGCTCATCTTAGCCACAGGAGAGGCTGAGAAAGTTAAGTATTTGGATTTTATCAACCTTTGTAGTGGGGGGGACATAGAAAAAGAGAGGCTTGAGAAGAGCTTTTGATTGGCCACACCAACAGTTTATGTCAGAGTAGTCATCCTAAAATATAAATTCATATATATTTTCTCTTCTCCAGGGAGGAAATATAGCTTAAGAACATTGAGTTCTGGAGTCGAATTTTCTGAGTTCAAATCCTATCTTCACTTCTTTGCTAACTCTGACTTTGGACTTCTCTCTGCCTCTTATTTCATTTACTATAAAACAAGGATAATGATGTACCAGTTGTATATTATCATTGTACTAATGACATGAAGTTTAGCATGTGGGCATTCTATAAATGTTACCATCATCAACCAAAGCTTGGCATCCCCGCGTAGATTCTGACCAAACTCAGAATAAGCTTAATGACTAACATCTTTTTCCCACTTTGGAACAAAACAGCTTGAAAGAGTAGTTTCTAATAGCTTCAACTTCATAATTACTAACCTAAAACTGAGATATACAAAATCTCCATCAGACTAATTCCTAAAAGATTTATAGTCATAACAATTTGCCTGCCTTTACTGGGGCAGTTTGTAACTGACATGTTCTTTTGTTTAGAAACAAAATACTGCAGGCCTTCCATAAATACTTCATGTATTAAAGCAGTATGGTGAAAGACTTATTTTGACTAGAATCTATCAAATCAAGAATCTGAGACCCTTCTGTAATTTGCAGTATAAATAATAGTTCTGTATAGTGAATCAGAAACTTTTTTAAAAAGTACCAATTAAGGTTAGGTAAAAAAAACTGCAGTGTTCTCAATTATTCTTACAAAAAGAAAAAAAGAGAGAAAAGGAGAATCAGGAGCTGTTTAAAGTGTAGTGGGATACTCAACAAATAATTGAAGATGAAAAATAATTTGTAGAATGAGCAAAGTATCAGAGAAGAATTTGAAGTTTGGCAAGGAATCCAGAGTAGCTTCTAGAAGACGTTGTCTCGTAAGGGACTAAAGAGTAGAGTTACCACAGACTGATTCCTCAAGTCATCTTTGTAGACTTGGAGTAGGGGAGAGAGTAAACAACCCTATCCAAGCAAAGTTCAAGTGCAGCCTTGTTCATGTGAGAGAAGTTCAAGGGACTGCAGACAGTGCTGGGCCATAAGAACCTTCCAGTCACCAAAAACCAGAGTTTACAGCTCCTCCTGCTTACACCCTTCTTGTGCCTGAGTGTTCAGGGAGCGTGATTTCTGGATCAAATAGCCAGTAATTCCAAGTTGACATTCCTTCAGAATACAGAACAAACGAGAAACAAATTTCTGTCTTCATGTCTTATCTAAAGGAGTGAATCCATCATTCTCCTATAGCTGTTGCCCACTTTGGGGAATCAAGTCAGCTCTTTAGCAGTCAGTCATACTGTCCAGGGAGGTAGCACACTAGCACACTAGGCGTGTTGCACATAGGCATTTGTGAGGAGTGTACTGACAACCATTCTTGTCTGACTTCCCCTCCAGAAAACCCGTTACGAAACTTATGTCAGTATTCTAAATGAAGGCGGCCAGAAGCTCCTGAATAACAATGAAAATGAGGCTGCGGGACTGAAGAAGTCGCATTCGAGCCCTTCGCTGAACCCAGATTCATCTCCTGTCACTGCCAAAGTCAAGCGTAATGTGTCAGAGAGGAAAGATCACCGACCTGAAACACCAAGCATTAAGCAAAAAGTTACTTAGAATCCACCTGCGACCAGGAAAGTACTGGTCATGGGGCAAAATAGAGTTTTTCAAGATCTTTCTGGTAAATCCGTGAATATATTTAAAAAAAAAAAGTCTGTGACTAAATGGTGCATTAGTAACATTTTCTATTGTATATTTTTGTTAGTTTCTGTAAAAATTGTCCCTTTGCTCTTGATTTCTTTGCTTTGATGATTTTTGCTACTTGATAACTAATGCACCTTTTTTGTGAGGGGGAGGGGATCATGATTTCAGACTGAATTATGTATCACTTCTCCTTTGGTTTTCTCTTGTTTGCACTCTGCTCAGTTGTTTTATGTATTCTCAAACCAACTGTTACACCTTTTTTTTTTTTAAGGTTCAAAAATTTAATCTATTGTGAAACACTTAACTGGACAAACTTTGTAGTTTAGTAAAATCTAGCCAGAGTAATCCAAGCCTTTATATGTGAAATCTTGCCCAGTCACGGAGGTGGAATTGAGCACTCAGAGAAGTTCAGTTCAGAGTGACAGTTCTGGGAATCGAGGTGTCGCATTGGGATGCAGCTGTGCTTGCATCTGAGCAGTTGTGGTGGAGTTCTGACCCTGCTGGACGTAGGGAAGTGGGGCGTGAAGATCGCCGGACTGGAGAACTTAGGAAGCACGACGTAGCTTGCTTGGAGTGTCGAGTCCATTTCAGCCAAGCCAGGAAAGAGGAAGTGTAATCTTTTTGAAGGTTGAGGAAAGATGACACTGAGTTCGTTTTGTTTCTAAAGGATCGTGACAATAATCTACTCTTGGGGAGCTGCAGCAGTAGGCATGTGTTTAGTCTATAGGAAATTGTTACATGACTTACACAAGGCCTAGACTAGGAACCAGAACCATTTCTGTCATCAGTACCCTGCCATCCAGGAATATATATAGATATAGATATAGATATAGGCATGGTGTTATCTCCTGACCATATGAATATTGAGATCTTAACCAAAACAAAATAAGAAGGAAAAGTAGCTGCAGTTTTTCTGGCAATGGAATATTGATTTTTTTAAATCAATCTGAAATAAGTAGTCTGAATGAATTATGGCTAGAAAACTGAGGAATCTGCTGGTTGCATATAGAGTCACTTAGTTTATTCTTATCTCAGTCTCTTTGATAGCCACTTGACTCTGCTACTACTGAATTTTATTTTAAATCATTTTTTTTCTATCTACTCAAAACAGTCCGATTATTCTTACAGTCATTGGGCTTGTTTCAGTGATGGTCCCTTTGAAATTCAGGGTGATAAACAGAACATTCTCTTGTACAGGAAGGAGAAAGGAATGAAACTTGAGCCCCCTATGAGCTAGAACTTTTTTGAAACCTATAAAATGATTTTAAAACCTTGAAATTTTGTGATCCTTAAAGCTATAATCTCCATAACTTCAGAACTAATAGAATCTCTTCTAATACTCTTCCCTCCCACAGAAATTTACTCTAGTTTTACTTAGTTTATTAGCTAAAGGTACTATGACCAAAGAATCAGGGACTCTGCATGAATAGCATGGTTCCAGTGAAAACCTGCTGTTAAACCATGGTAGTGTCTGGTGATATATTGTTCTGATGTACCAGCATCTAATCACAGGATTATTTATTCACATGTACTTCTTCACCTACATAAACGCTCATATTTGCTGGTTTCCAGAAAAGAGAAACCCCTCTCTAAGGTTGTAGCTGCTTGCTTTGTAATGTTTTGTCACATCTTAGAGAAACTTATTCTAAACCTGTCTTGTTTAGGTCAAGGCAATGACTCGATTTGTTTCAAAACCGAGAAACAAACAGGGTAGTTTCTAATATGGCTCTTGTACCAGATTCATTTTGTAGCTCCTGACTGAATCCAAGATTTCCACAAGGGAATCGTCTTTCCTCCTAGAATCTGAAAATCAGCCTGTTTGTTTTTACCTAGATAATTAATCCTAAGCTGGAGAGAGAGAGGTACCTACACCATGTCATTACTGAATCTCAATAACTAAAGAAAAATAAATATCCCTGACTGGCTTGAATGTGTTTGCCCACAGTGTGAGTGTGTCTGTGTATATAGAATGTCTCTGTGTATTTACTCATAGTATATAATAGGCGTAGAATGGTACCTTGCTACTGTGTTTCTGACATTTAGAGTAATTCTAAAATAACTCAGTTAGCATCAGCACCGCAACAGCATTGTTCCCGTTCTGTGACTCACTAATGTTATCTCCAGAAACTTCTGGATATGCTAATAGGTAGTTGGATGTGAAGGGCACTTTTGAAGCTGTGATATACTGGGTTTGCATAGTTTATCTTTTAAAAAAAAACTGCAAGGTTATTTGATGAGCCAGGGCATGGTGCTGTCCATCTTTAAAGGATGGGCTGAAGACATCTCCTCCCTGAAGCATCTGAGCTTTTTGTCTGTTGTCAGTGTGCCTAGCCGTTCAAGAATTCATCTTGTCAGAGGTAATGGCCCCAGATGTGACTGGATTCTGAGAGTCTTGCCCATAGCCAATCACATTTTCTTTTATGGTATCTAGTCAGAAAAAATTGAAGACGTTTCCTTTCACAGCTAACCCTAGCTTACCGCCCCATTCACGGTACAGGGGAGCTCGCCTCCTCCTCTCCTTCCAAAGGTACTCCACCTCCCCCAAGCCCTACCCCTCACCCATACCTCAGCATGGGGAGCCTTGGGTAGATCATTAATCCTCTTCACATAAATACTCTTAATATTTACTTTTCAGTCTAGAAAATCTTGATAGTCATCAAAATACTTTGGTGGTAGTCTTGTTGCACAATTGACCGTAGAAGTGGTTCATATGTAACATCTTTGAGTGTTTCAGGGTTTGTTCACCCACCTTGCGTGTTGACTGTCAGAGGGAGGTGTCAGGAATTCCTTGTTAGCAATCAAACTTAATTACTAGCATTCAGGGTCCTTGTTTTATTGCCAGACCATAGATATTATTTGAAGTGCACTTTAAAAAAAAAAAAAATTTTGTTAACTCTTAGCAATGCCTAATTAAAGCAAGCAATACTTCTGTGCATTTTAATTAATCTCAGTATAACCACATGTGGGAGTGTCCTGGTGGAACTGCAGTTCCTGGATTGTGTGTAACCTTTTCTATTGCTCTTAGGTAAAAGAGGATAGGAAGTGGCTTTGCGAGACCCTCTGTGCTTCTCCGACTGTTATCCTAATTCAGAACGTGAGGACTGTTTGCTAGTTAGAAGTGATATGAAGGAATTAATTCTGGATGAGGACAGTTGGCTGGCTTTCTGAGGCCAAGCGAGGGTTGGTCTCTTGAATCTGTATTTCACCCTGTGGCCAAACCACAGACTTTCTGAGGCTGGAGAAGACTTTAGATAACCAGCAAAGAAGGCCCTTTGCTGGCTAAGCACAAAATCAGAGTTTTCTGCTGGCCCTTGTCTGCTGCTCCTTCTATCATGTAAAGAGCCTGGGAAGATGTTCTCAGGTGAGGCACAGCCTGCTGTGGCCAGGAGCTGCACCTCTTCTCTGCCTTTATCCCTAATCTTAGACAATTGGAAGAAAACTGACATTACTATCAAGACTTTCTTGGGTTTTGTTAGTGGCCACTGGAATTTGAATTCGTTGAGCATTTTTCCTTGTAGTCATCAGTTATGCCTTTTAAAGCCTGAATTCACAGGGAGTGTCTTAGCCTCGTTAAATCCTCATCTCTGTCTTTTGGTTCTTGTGGACCTGGTCAAGTTTTCTGCAGGTTGGTAGCTGATCCCCTTAATTTCTGCATTGAACAATTGCTTCACTTTTCAAATGACAGAATTTTTTTCCAATTGGAAAATTAGCACTGTTAAACAAGGAACCAAAGTGGCATTCTAAGAGTCTGATTAATGAGTAATAGTGTGACTTTGGGTTTAAACAGCAGCTGCTTTTCTCACAGAACATCTCAGTTACTCGGTAGAAAAAGATCAGTCACCTTCATAAGGCAAATGAGCCTCTGGACAGACCTTGCTCCAAATCTTTTGGGCTGTCCCTTCTGCCAAGCCAGGCTACCAGTCTGCCCCAGGTCAACAGTCCTGTCCACTGGCCTTTTGACGTTTTTCACCATCAAGTCATCCAGAGGACTTTAGCGATCAGTAGTTCACCACAAAATACTCCCAACAGGTAATAGGTGCTTTGTCACTGTTTCTCCTCTCAGATTCCTTTGCAGTGTCTCACTTTTACAAGGAAGATTGAAGTCCAAAGTCATTGCCATTCCCCTTTTGTACCTTTAGTATCCAAAACCCAAGTGGGCAGCCTTCTGCTTAGGCCTACTGCATGCAGAGAGAATGTCTTCATAAGAGAGAATGTCCGTAAATACTTGAATCTGCATGACGGTTTGTTGACTTGAATGCAACAGCAAGAAAATATTGCAAGTTAAGTAACTGTATATACAGTAGGTTTCCTTCAGTCTCTTTGGCTCATCCTGTGTAATTTACATGTGCATCTGTAGTATTGCTGCCTTTTGGAAAATCTTCATTAGATAGTATGTAAGACATCAAAAAAAGTGCTTTCTGTCACCTGCCAATGTTATATTTGCGGGTATTTATAGTTGTATGTATGTATATGTATCAATGTGTAGATTGTATATCAGTGTATGGTATATGTATATCAAATTTATTTTTGTCCTTAAATAACTAGAATGATATGAAAAGCAAGTAAAAACCTCATAGAATTGAATATAAATGCAGTTATTGAGAGTATATATAGTGGTACTGTTTTACTGAATTTACTTAAATTCAAATGATATTTTGATTAAATTTTTGTAATAATAAGATTTTATGCTAGAAAATTCCATCTTTGATCTTTGAATCACCAGGGCAAAAATGACTCTGAACTAACTTTGTGAAATTATTTCAGTGTACTGTGTACAATACCGAAGGGATAGCTCATTATAATTTGGGATATACAGAAAGAAAGAAAAAAAAGCAGGCAGCCTGTGCAGTCTTAGCAACTTCAGTATTAAGAGCGCTTAAACATAAAGTCAAACTGGCAGTTTGGGGCTTTTTACAAAATGTGATGCTTTAAAGCACACGTTCTTTATTGTTGTAATTAGTCCAGAAAAACAGAGCTTTCAGAAGAACTAAGTAAGTACCACCATATCATTTGTGTACCTGTGTCTATTTTACAGTAGATCAAACCCCTCTCCTGGCATTACATCTTTACTTTAAAGAAATATTACAAACACTGAAGTGTATCAGGGCTTCCCAAGATCGGGTACTGTATTCTAGGTTCGCAGTTGCACAAACTGCCATCTGTGTCACAGGTTAAAGAATTTTAGGACAAGCTATGGACCAGGTTAAAACTTTATTTAATATTTTTATACTTAGGTCTCTTTTTCTGCCTCTCCCCAAAGAAGAGCCACTGGCCTTAGTTGTTTGAGCTTACTGCTTATCTGACAGTGTGTACATAGATAACTAGAGATTAAAATTTTATTAATCAGCATGTTTGGTGTATTTAAAGCAGCATCTGAGTGTGTTGAGTGAGTGTTCGAGAGCAGTGGATCTGTTCAAACATACTGCCTCGTGTTCTTGTATCTGATTCTGATTCAGAGAATTGGAGCTGTGGAGCGGGAGACGAAACTTCAGCTCCAAGCTACAGTAGTGTGTTAGTAGTTACACCTGAGCTTTTTTTATTAACTCTACAGTCTCAAACTATTTTTGCAAAGATACCGTATTTCCTAATTTGTTCTCGACGTGCAGTGATCTGGCTCTGTGACTGATCAGCAGGGTCTTTGTTCTGGAAGAGTGTTTCCTTCTAAAAATTACAGTGCTTTGCAGAAACATCCATTTGATTCAGAAATCACATACAAAAGGAGAGCAAAAATAAAGTTTTGTTTTGGGCCTTAATCATTTGAGATGTTTTAATATAAAGCCATGTAGGTTATAAAGCCAAGTAACCATTTGGCATGGATAATAATATCCACTCTGCAGAGCGTATATGTGCACATTGATTTTTTAACGTCATTGGGATACTTTTTTTAAGCTATAGAAAGAAGAGGAATTTGGCCAAATTAATGTCGGGTGTGGGAGGAGTGTGAGAGCTGCTTGCCTTCTCTGTGGTGTGGACATGCGTGTGGTCAGTCCTCTGCTCCTGAGAGACTCAGAACCCGTTTACTGTCCCATTAGGTGTGTATGGGGAAAGGTGCACACACCTGGGCCTCTCACATATGTGCATATGCTTGCACTATGTACACATAGTGAGTCTTTTACATAAACTTAAGACACAAAGGGCCAGAGTGTTCTAAAGAGGTGATGAACAAAGAGGGTGGAAATTGCATCACAGGAGTGCTCTCCAAGGGCCAGGGAGGAGTCTGAGCTCCAGTGTCTGGCTCTGAGATGCACTGCATTTTAACAAATCTGTGAGGGGATACTTATCACATCCTTTCTGGTAGACCGCCAAATTGATGGCTCGCTTGTAATTCACAAGCAGCTGCTCTTCAGCATCCCTCAGTAGCCTGGGGAAGTTCCAGAAGGCTGCTATGCACCATTTTCCGGAGTGGCATTGCTGCTCGCTCTGAAGATCATTCCATTGAGAAAGGATTGCATACAGAGAAGCAGCAAAGCACTTACAGGAGCACTGATGTGCCTGTCACCGCTCCCCTCTGCGCCTCTCTGGTGAGAGCTCAGACTGAGTTTGCTGACGGGTTAAGTACTCTTCCATCAGCAACAACAGTGAGGATGGAAATGGGAAAGAACCTAACTAAAATATGTTTCCCTTTGCAGGGTAGAGAGCTAAACTCTCATGAATAGTGTTATAAAATAAGCACCTTAACTTCAGTTCCTGAAAATGTTGGTTAATGGAGAGAATTTTGGAGTTTCACTTATTATTTCCCTGTGATTCTGCCTAGGTAAGTCTTCAGACACAAAGTTGCAGCCACAAACCTCAGTTAAGGGCAACACCACAGGTCCGAGGCTCCTGGCTCTAACCCCTGAATCTGGGGCAGCCTCCAGAGGGTGACAAAGTATTCTCTCTGCATAGAGGAGCTCTGCCTGGCCCTTCACTCCACTTGGGCTCCTACTGAGCATCAAGCACATTCTGGATTTCATATGCTGCTTCCCCAGCTTTGGGAATCCAGCTGTCCTAATAACAGGCTGATTCTGTGGAGGCAAGATATCAACTCTGAGAGTGACTGAGTCACTGGGGGTTACACACGACAATGGTATTAAAATTCTCTTACTGAAGCAGAGACCATATATTTTGCCATTGCATGACAGAAGTTGGAACATTGACCAGGGATGGATGATATCTTTGCCTTTGTATCTAGATTTCCAGAAATGGAAAACGTTTCATTTCCATGGGAAGGGTCAAGGAACACTAAGCTTACTGCTTAGCCATTCTGCTCAGTCCAGATGAGAGCTGTTGGGTAAAGGCCTAAATGCCTCCCTGCATTCTCTTCTACCTCAAGATTTAGAAGCCCAATTCTAGAACAGAAATTTACACAAGTGGAGAACTGATACTGTCAACCTTGATTACTGTAGAACAGGCAGAAGGGTGGTAGTTTGTATCCTTTAGTATAAAACAAGCTTTTAACCTTTCCAGCCTATTAGCTGGGTTATATTTACTGTGGCTCAAATTAATTGGCAGTGTGAAACATTCCTTTACCTTCAAAGTTTTCTCCACCAATCATTTCAGTTTCGTTGCAGTCCTGGTGCCATATGTCCCTGCAAATTGTGAAAGTAATTAGTGGCAAAATAGCAGCCTACTCCTTTTCAGTGGCCAAACTGTCAGCATTAGGAGACTTAGGTAAGCTAGTGGTACCGAATCTTGTACTGGAAACCTGTTCCTCATTACCACCCACCAGATTTAAGAAATGCCATCTCCCAGAAAATTAGGGCATTTATGGTGGTTATCTTTTGAATGGAACAGTAATTTATGTGGATATTGTTAAAGTGTTTAAAGACTATTTTGAAAATTAAGTTTACATTTTACAATTGCTTTATTTTTTATTAAAAGAGTTGTACATAAATATTACCCTCTTTCATTGTTGTTGAAGTAAAGCTAAATTGTGTAGACAAGCGAGTCACCTGATGTGTATAGAAGCTGTGATATTTATAGTACATTTCTCTATTGTGTAAATGTTCCTGAATATAACTGTTCCTGTGTTTTTATAAGTTGGAGGTAATTTGTTGTTTTACAACAACAAAATTTATTGCATTTAAATGGTTTTTATGTAATAGAAATCATGCAAAATAGTGAAGGATTTAAAGTATGTATATGACATATGTAAATGTAAAAACTTTAGGAAGAAATAAATCCAACAAATTTCAATCATTTGGAAGAATGTTTTTATTTGCTCATTTAAGCACCTAGAATAATACCTTGAAAAATCAAAACAAACACAACACACTCTTCCTTCCATAAAAAGACTGCCACAAGATCCACAGTGAGAGCTTTGGCCAGGGTAATTGAGTAAGGTAGTGAGAAAGACAAATTGTTAACTCTGACTCACCTCCATTGACTTCTGTGAAAATCTCTTTTCATAAGGATGTTGATGAGATCGAAGATGCCTACTGTTTTCATCAGGGGACTTTGTGCAGGGGAGGAACAAAACCTTTTGAAGTAATTTTAAGAATCCATTTGCATTTCCATTTACCTAATACTTCCCATCAAAGCAAAGGACCAGAGGAGTTAATTATTGCCCTAAAAGGCAAATCGTGATCACTGCTTTATGGTGTCTTAAATATACATTTGTGTTCTTATAACCAAACTTAATGTTAAAAATAACATTTGTGGAGTTGGAAAATGAAAAAATAAAATTCTACCCTCGTCACTTCTGAATATTGTAGAGAATGTCTTATGTTTGGGGTTTGGGTTTTTTGAAGCAAGGTCACTGGTTACATCCTCTTAAATGGAACAGCTGCCTGGGAGAGATCAAAACTGCTATGATGTGTAACTCTCAAAGAAATAAATGGTTTGGGGTTGGTGGATGGGTCTTTCAGCGCTCCTTGACTTCCACTAAAATTTCCTATTTAGAATGTGAATCTCAAACATGAATCCTCTTATACAAATATTGAATTATATTGTGCATCTGAAACTAATTTTATATGTCAATTTTATCTCAATTTTTTAAAGATAAAAAACATGAATCCTCATTATCCAGTTGTCTGTCCTCTGGAGCCAGGCATTTTGTGTAGCTTGTCATATTCTGTTTGTTGCACAATTAATAACATTAGAACCAAAGGAACTATAGAGATCATTTTTAAAAGATGAATATTTATGAGAGGAAACTAAAACTGAAGGCAAATTAAGACATTATAATGAATAAACCGGCTAGTCTAAATAATGTTTCATCTCTAAGATTAATTCTATTCAACATACTCTGAGATTTACCAGTGAGACTGCTGAATCACTCAGTTTTTATTTTAAAAAATTGTAAGCAATTAGAGAAAAATTAGAGACAAATGTATTGGGGAAGAATGTGAGTTCTGGATGCTGTCAACCAGCGAGCTCAATATTAATTCTGGGCATAGTTTTGGAGTGAATAATAAGGGAGGCAGCAATTACTGAAAGCCAACCTGGGTTCGCAAGAACGAACCGTTTCAGACTGCATTCATTTCTGTTTTGTTAAATTAGGTAAATGAGAAAAATATAGTAGACAGAATATCTGAACCATAACAAATTTAACATAGTCTTTAATGAAATGTGTCTGGGCAAATAGAGAAATGTGCTCTGGATGTTAGTTTAGTTGGTGGGTGTGTAACCACTTGAATGCTGCTAATTAAAGGATTCGTATCAACCTGGGAGAGCAGTTCTTATGTCCTGCTGCAGAGCTTGCCTTTGGCCCCATCTGTTCAACATTTTAATAACTTGAGGGAAGCTACAAAAGGGGAGTTTGTTAAAAATGTATATTCATAAAACTGGGAGAGACTGATAATACTAAATGATAGAAATTAGGATTCGAAAAAAATCTCATCAGGCAGAGAAATGGGGCAAAATAAGGTGAAATTTAAGCATGTACAATTTCATATTTCAGTTAAAAAAGTTACGCTAGGTCAGGGTAGGACCTTGTGTTGCATAAGATAGCAAGTGCACAGGAATGAAAGCCTCCAACTTTATTCCACAGTAAGCTCAATGAAATGAGTAGAGTGGTGTAGCTACCCAAAAACACAGTGCTATTTCAGGCATACTCTCTGTACGTAATATAAGTGTTATCTCTAAGACAAGAAAAGTGAGTCGCACTGCTCTGTACTGGTGACACTGCACCTGCACAAATGGCCTTGAGACTTGGAGTGCAAAACGAGAGTTTTCAAAAGCCGCAGCCAGGATGGCGAAAAATCTGAACAATGAAATGAGAGGAACATGGGAGATGTATGAACTGTAGCAATCCAAAGGTGTTAACTGGGGTCGGTTAATAGCACCTACGAGAAGAAACACAGTAGAGGGAGTGCTTTCCACTCAAAGCTGGGCACAATAGACAAGTTCTTTGCTCCTAGACTAGTTCAGATGTCACCCATAGGGTGGGGGGGATGGGGGTGGAAGGCAATACTGAGGAACAAGAGAAACTCCAAGTAAGTAGTTGGATTGTAATAACTGTTTCATGATGTTATTATTTAAAATATCAACTGAGCACTTAGGTGCCTGGTAGTTTGCTAGCTACATAGCACGGATCTTCTTTTTCATTCTTTACATAATCCTATGATGTAGCACTAATATTTGTCCCATTTTGCTGAGGAGAAAAAGCCTGTATCAGGCACAGTGCTGCCTACTGTCCAGGGCAGGGCTGGTTTGCCTGAGGGTGTTTCTCAATGTCTGTTCTGTCCTCAGCTTTAGTTGTGCTCAGATGGGGTCTTTCTCCGTGCTCCAGTAACACTGTTAGAGACTGAATGTTCACGTTCCACCAAAATTAATGTGTTGAAATATAATCCCGATGTAATTGGGGGCCTTTGGAGGGTGATTAGGTCATGAGGGTGGAGTTTAAACCCACATCGCGAGTGGGTTTAGTGCTTGTATAAGATGAGGCAAGAGAGCTTTCCGCCGCCATGTGGGGATACAACGAGAAGTCAGCAGTCTGCAACCTGGTAGAAGGATCCCACCACAAACCAAGAATCTTTGACTTCCAGCCTCCAGAACTGTGAGAACTGAATGCCTGATGTTTGTAAGCACTCGGCCTGAGGGACTTTGTTATAGCAGCCCCAGCTGAGTAAGACACTCTCAGCAGCATCCCACTGTTATCTTTCACTCCATACTTGCTTGCCTGGCAGAGGAGATTGGAGGGAGCTGTTCTCTGTTCTAACTCTCAGTGTTAGGTAGAAAGCATGTCCATGGGTGTCAGTGCCCAGCTCCTTCCCTAGTTATAGTTCTGGGCCCCTGCAAGTCCAGTTGACCCTTGAAAAACATGGGTTTGAACAACATGAGTCCATGTATCATCAGATTTTTTTCAATAGAGTCAGCCCTTTTTACCTGGGTTTCACATCAGTAGATTCCACCAACCGTGACTGGGAATGTGAAAATGCTGTTTTCCATCCAGTGGGTATCTGAGGATGCAAAACCCAGGGATACGAAGGCGGATTCTAAAGTTTTTGGAAAGTCAACAGATTTTCTACTGCCCAGGGTCAAAGCCCCTACCTACCCCAACATTGTTCAAGGGTCAACGGTATTCCTGACCTGGCTCCAGAGGATGAGTTCTTCTTTTCTGCTCCCTTTACCCAGCTGGAACAGGTATTTATCAGGGTAGTCAAGGGAGACAGTGTTTGTTGCTTTTTCCACAGCAGTGTACAGCTTTTGTCTCTCAGGGCGAAGGAACCCTGCGCCTGTCCTGCAGCAACTGCCATTTTTCTCCCCCAGGCCTGTACCAGGAGGGATGGGATGCTTGCTCAGGACTTGCTAATCTTTTCTGTGATGACCCAGTGAGGTCCATGGAGAGAGCCTGCAAATGGATGCAAATACCTCTGATGTTTGCAGCCCACAGGTGTTCTAGATTCTCCCTTTAGCCTACACTCATCCTTTACCAACTCACTGACATGGGCAAGGGCGTACCTCCAGTCTCCCCTCAGGCCATTTGTCTACTTAGGTTGCAGGTAGATGATTGTCCTGCAACCCCAGGACTCTGATGGATTCAAGAAAAGTTTTGAATTTGCAGGTTATCTGGCTTTTCTTATTGTAATCACGGGAGCCATGCTCTTTCCAATTTTCTACATTCTAAGCAGAAGCCAGAAATCTGTTTAATATCCTATGTTTTGATGGGTATTTCCCCCTTGACATTGTTTATTTTATATATTTGTGCTTTTTCTGCTTTTCATTATGTAGGTTAGGTACCGGTTTGTATATTTCCAAAGGATTTGTATTTTGATATTTATTTTTCTGTTTATTTCTGCTTTAATTTTTATTTTATTTGACTTTCTTTTTATTAGTGATTTTTTAAATTGGAAATATTCCTTTTATTCTTAAGTATATACTGTTATTTATTAAATATAATGTTATTAATTTTTCTTCTAATCACCATTTTAATTGTGAAATATAGTGACATTTCATGTTTTTATTACCATAGTTTTAAAATAAGTTTGTAACTAAGATTGCTATTTCTGCTCTAACTCAAGACTTATTTGTTAGAGACATTTTTTAATTTCCATGTTGAAGGGCCTTTTAAATGTTTGTTGTTAGTGTCTAATTTGGTTGCATTTTGATCACAGAATGCTGTTCATATTTCAACTATTTCATGAATTGTTGCAGTCCTTGTGTAACACAGTATGTGGATAGTTTTCAGGAAAGTTTCATGTGCTCCTTAGAAGACATGTTCTATATTTCAGCATATAAAGTTTGATATTAAAAAAAAGTTTGATATCTATCCATACATTCTACCTTATTGATTGTGCCTTGTTTTGTTTTAGGTCTTATGAATTTTTAGATATTTTTCACTCATGATATGTCTTGGGCAGCAAGCATACAATAATAGATTTTAATTTATTATTTGTATGCTTTTCTCAGTTATTTAGCTTAGTTTCTGCTTAATGAAGGTGGTTGCTGTTTTATCGATATACTGACACAGGTAACCATTAACTCTTCATCAGTGAAGTTAAACATTTACATTTTAAAATAGTTAATGAATTCCCCTGAATCCTACTGTTTGCTGTGGGGATTATAACCCTCTTTCTTTATGGTTTGCATTTACCTAATATAACATTCGCCTCACCTTAATTTTCAACTTTTCAACATTACTTTGTTTTAGGTATGTCACTTGAGTTTGCTTTGTAAGCCACCCTGGAAACATTTCTCTTTTAATAGGCAAGTTAATTACATTTACATTAGTTGATGTAACTAAAATATTTGTTCTAAAATCCGTCATATTATTTTGAGTTATATTTACTGTGTATGGTATTATGTATTTACTGAGTTTGGATGTAATCTGTTTCTTTAATTATTTTTATATTATTTTTTAGTTTTTTTTTTTAATTGAGGTGAAATTCACATAACATAAATATCATTTTAAAGTGAACAATTGAATGGCATTTGGAACATTTAATATGTGCAAACACTGCTCTACCTACTCCCCCAAAACTCCATCGCCCTAAAAGGAAACCCTCTAGCCATTAAGCAGTTGCTCCCATTCTGTTCTCTCCCTAATTCTGGAAACCGCCAATCTGCATTTTGTCTCTATGGATTTTAAATTGTTGTGTGTGTGTGTGTGTGTATAACTACTATGACAAAATTTGCCATTTTAACCAGTTTTAAGTATGCAATTTAATGGCATTAATTATGTTTATAGTGTTGTGCAATCATCATCATTCTTTCCAAAACTTTTTCATCACTTCTAATAAAAACTCTATGCCCATTAAGCAATAACTCCCCATTCTTCTCTCCCCGCAGCTTCTACTAACCTCTATTTTTCTTTCTGTCTCTATGAATTTGCCTATTCTAGATACTTCATATGAGTGAATTCATTCAATATATGTCTTTCTCTGTCTAACTCATTTAATTTAGCATAATGACTTCATGGTTCATCCATGTTGTATCATATATCAGAACTCCATTCCTTTTCATGGCTGAAAAATATTCCATTGTATGTATGTGCCATTTTTGGTTTATTATTCATCTGGATGGACACTTGGTTTTTTCCACTTTGGGACTATTGTGAATAATACTGATAGGAACATTTACATACAAATATCTGTTTAAGTTCATGTTTTCAATTATTTTAAGTATACCTTAAGAGTAAAATTGCTAGGCCATGTGGTAATCTTATGTTTAACTTTTTGAGGAATCACCAAACCCTTTCCATAGTGGCTGTATCATTTTACATTTTCAGCAGCAATTGAAGATTCCTCACCAAAAATTAAGAGTTCCAGTTTCTCTGTATTCTTGCCAACGAGTTATTTTCCATATTTTGAATTATAGCTATTGTAGTAAACGTAAAGTAACATTATAGTTTTGATTTGTATTTCTCTAATGACTTTGAGCATTTTTTATGTGCTAATGACCATTTTTGATATATTCTTTGGAGAAATGTCTATTCAAATCCTTTGCCTATTTTGTTGTTTGTCTTTTTGTTGTTGATTTGTAGGATTCTTTTTATATATCTGGGTATTAAAACCTTATCAGATATGTAACCTGGAAAAAAATTTTTCATCTATTTTGTGAATTGTCTTTTTACACTCTGGGTAATATATATTTATTCTGATATTTATGGTATTTTAAATTTTATTCTGGTACTGTTCTTATAAAGTAAATTCACCCTTCCCTCAGCTTACTTTGGTATACAGTGGGTCCTCAAATAATGTCATTTCATTCGATGTTGTTTCAGTGTAACATTGATGAAATGTGTAAGAACTTAACTTTTGTTTATATCAATTAGCCTATGGTAAAATTTCGTTATATGTCATTTGGCCACAGTTCCAAGAACATATTGACAATGCTGAGTGAAGACTTATTATATTCAATTTGATTTGTGAGCTTTAAGTAACATTTTTTTTACACATTACCTATGTAGCAATTACTAAATTTATTTTACATTTCCTTTTCATTCTCCATCCGCCTAGGTTTCTTTATTTTGTTATTTCTTTGTCAGAATATATGTTTTCTATTATTCTTCCATTTCTGTCTCCATGCTTGTATTAGTCTTCATATAAAAATAAATTTAATGCTCACCAACACATTTTTTTGCCAAAATTTTCCTAGTTATCTCTTGGTTAGATGAAGCTCAAGTTCAAGTAGACATCTTAGGCGGATTTCCTGAATGTTATATTTCTAAAGTTCTTGTATTTTAAAAATTTTTTCAGTACCTTTGATATTTAAAAGACTATTTTGCTTAATATAAAATTCCTTGGCTCACATTTTCTTAGGTTTCTAAAGATATTGCTTTGCTTTTGTTTTGCTTTGTATATTACTTTCAAGAAGTCTAATGCCACACTGAGGTCCTCTCCCTTATAAACAGTTTGGCCTTTAAGCTTGAGAACTAAAATATATATATTTTTTTTACCTTAAGTCTGATTGTTTTAAAGATCAGTGTTTATTTATTTTTTCTATTTTCTGGGACTTTGATTATATGTATGTTGGATCTTCTTTGCTTGCCCTTTATATCTATGTCACTTTCTACCTGTTCCCTTATACCTCTTCTTAATTTTATTTTCACTGTTCAAGCTATATCATTTCTCTCCTCAGTGCTCCTTATTATATTTTCAGTCAAGTAATTTTCCTTATGCCCCTTGTAATTTAATCTTAATTTTTGAGATGATTTTCATTTCTTTCTGAAGTTCGGTCAACTCTTTTTTTTTTAAGAGGGGGGTTGAGATTTTCAAATTCTTGAAACATCTCGAGATATTTTTTATAATTTCAAATTTTTGTTCCAGAATATCGATGATATTTAATGTTGGTTAAGAGATGAGATTTTCCCTGCTCTTGGGAGGATGGAGATAAGACTGGACAAGTTTTAATCAAATTCTTATGTTCTATTTTCTTCTTACATGTATGCAGAAAAACTGCCGTTTTTTCTTGTTATTTGAAAGGCATTATATTTTCCTGAACCAACAATAACACAATTAAAAAAAAAAAAGTCAGGAGTAAGGGATTTGCATGGCTTAGTAGGTTTCTTAATTTGACAGTACCTTCTTCTCTTAGAGTAGTAAGGTTCAATTTCTTTAATAAATTAAAGAAATGCCTTCTGAAGGAGGAAGTATTAATAGATTTTGCAATTTCCTTTTGTTTTTATGGGATCTATAATCTTCTAACTCTTACTTCTTCCTTTCCCTTCATAACCAAGCCTTCTGCTTCTAATTGCCTCCCCTTCTCCCAGAAATGATGCTTTCCTCAAATTGTCATCTCAAATTCTGAACACTTTTGAGTTTTTTGTTTCTAAGTCCCCTTTAGCCAGTGTTCTTCTCCACCAGGTCTCAGAGTTTCTCAGAATTTCTCCAATCAGGGTGAAACTCCATCTCTCAGGGAGTTGTTTGATCTGCCACAGATAGTCAGCCCCGCACTGTTCTCTTCCTTTTCTTTTTAGTTTCTCTCTGATTTGCTACTTCTACATGAACTCGAGAGTTATCTCTGATTATTTTAAGATGTTTCTTTTTTCCTACTTGAAAGCAAATTAAAGTTTTAGTACTTTTCTTCTATAGAGGAACACATACTGTAGGCATGTTTTTAAGGGTAGTTTTATTTGAACTCCTTTGTAATTTGTATAGTTTTTGTAGGTTGTATGGGTATATTCTAATTTAGACTGCTTTCCTTATCCTCTGAGAACCAGGAAGTCTCTGTACCTCAGATTATTTATTTTAAATAAGAATGTCCAGAACTTACCTCTCAGTATTATCTTCAGGATCAAATGATGTAATGCATATAGAATTCCTAACCTAGTACATGACACATATTAAGTGATGAGCAAATTATAATTATTATTATTGTTGTTCTTGTGGCTGACATTGTGAGTCTTCCCCATGATGGCTGTTTTCACAAGATCCTCAGGCGTCAAAAGTCCCCAGGGAGGGAAGATCTGAGATTTGATTCTAAATTCTCTCTTAGTAGCACATGTGCTGGCCCTGTTTTCCTTCCCAATTCAACATGAATTAGACAAGGCATCATTTTTATCATCTCTAGAAATATTTTTTTAATATTCTGATACTTTTCCACTGAGGATAAATGCTTCTTCAAAAGCAATTAATCATAAAAGCAGATGGAGTGGTAATGGATACAACCGCCTTGTGGGTCCCGGCAGGAGGCCGGGGATGGCAGCTCCGCCTCTCACTCTGCCTAAGCTGCCTGCTGTGGTCCCTGTGGTATTTTATAAGATTCACTTGACCAAACTGAGCTGTTCCTCCTTTCCTCCACTTTGTAATTGTCCTCTCCCTTTTCCTGATGCTTCAGGTTTTTCTTGCTCTCTCTTCCCCAATGTTACCCTCTACCCTCTCTTACACCCTCCACCACACACACTCCACAGTGTGTTACTGATTGAATAGCTTGTATTTAGAACATCTCCTTTCCCAGATTGATGTCTACATGTGCCCTCTCATTCAGTTTCCACTTCTTTTCCCTGCTTCCTTTACTAAACCATCAGTGCTCTGGTATAGCCTATATAGCACGTAATGCATTCTGGCTAAGTGACTCACTTAGAATGGAGCACTGGGAAACAGTTGCCCTTGGACCTCAAGCCTTTAATGAACAATGCTGGTTCTTATATCCCCTCTTAAGCAATGACATATACTATTCTAGGGGCAATTGTGGCAGCACAGAGTTAGAGTATTCAATTATTATTGCTCAGGAATCCATGGAAATCCTTTTAGTCCAACTTCCGGATTTTAGAACAGAAACTGTTTTTGGCATCTCTACATCTCAGTACTTAAGAGAGTTCCTAACATGCATAAAGTTCTTGGGAAAATGGGGGAGGCTGAGTAACGGCACCCATGATATCCAGATCCTAAGCCTGGGAACCCATGAATGCTACTTTATATGAAAAAAAGGGACTCTGCAGATGTGATTAAGTTTAGGGTCTGGAGTTGGGGAGGTTACACTGGAATATCTAGGTGGGCCTAGTGTCATCACAGGGATCTGTAAGAGGGAGACAAGATGTCAGAGAGGAAGTAGGAGATGTGTCCACAAAAGCAAGATGTTGAAGTGATATGAGGAAAGGATCACAGGACAAGGAATGCAAGTGGCTTCTAGAAGCTAGAAAAGGCAAGGAAACAGATATTCCCCAAGGGCCTCCAGTAGAAACTAGTTTTGTCAATACCTTAACTTTAGTTCACTGAAACGGATTTGGGACTTTCATTTTCCAAAACTGTAAGAGAATAAATTTGTGTTGTTTGTTTTAAGCCACTAAATTTTTAGTAGTTCATTATAACAGCAATAAGAAAACAGTACAGGCCATGCTAGTTACCTCTTTACAAAATTTATTTACTCTTCACTTAACATTTAACTCCAACAGAGTTAAGGGACTCATCCAAATTCACAGGGATGGTTATAGACAAAGTGTTAATGAGAACTACGGTGACTATATAGATTTTGTCAGAATCTAGTTGTTTAAAACAATAAACCTTTATTTAGCTAACAATTCTACAGACCATACATTTAAGCTAAGCTCTCCTGGGTCAGTTTCTGATATTGACTCTGCTCATCTATGCACCGGCAGTCAGTTGCCAGGTCACCTGGGGGTCAGCTGGTCTGTGATGGCCCCAGCTGCCAATTTGTCTCTGCTCCACCTTATCTTTCAGCCTCTAGCAGGCCATTTGGCACGTTCTCAAGAAAAACAGTGAAAGTATGCAAGGTGTGCTGAGGCCTGGGCTTAGAAATGGCCCATCCCTTCCACCTTCCACTGTGTTGTACTGGCAAAGCAAAGTCACTAAGTCAAGTCCAGATTCAAGGAACAGGAAGATTCTACTTTTTGTTGGAGAAGCCGAAAAGTCACATCTGAAAGGATATTGTGCAAGGAGGAATGGTTGTTTATCAGTGTACCCCATCCTGAAATTTACATCTTAAACTGGGGAACTTTTGAGAGTGAAAGGGAATGTTTTTAAGAATTATAACAAGATAGTAGATGTAAACCAGAGCTTCCCAGGTGTTAGGGTATTAGGGTCCTCTGGCCTGACTCCCAACCCAAGTCTCTTTTTACTTCCCCACATGGCATTACAATGCTGTTTATGATGCTGGGAGGACGCCACAGAAACTTGCAGAGGACAGACCTCAAATGTGAGTCCAGGCCAAAGATTAAGATGAAGATATTCCTGGTGACCAGGTAAATACCCATAAAAGATGTGTTTTCCTATTTCTCTCTATAATCCAAATGCTTTCTCCTTTAAAACTCTTCCCTTGCACATCTGAAGGTATCATCCTCAATAAAGACATTTGATGCTGTATTTGGCTCTCAGTACATGTATATGTGTTTAATGTGAACATACATTTAATAAATATAAAAGTGAAATGAAAATATTTCTAGAGTGTCCACCTAAAGCTCTTCATGTTAGCATGTATGTATAAAGCTCACTCCTGTGACTTAAAACTTTGTCATAGACTTCTGATGACCTGAGCTGTAGGGAATCTGTCCTCCTTTTCTAATTCTGCCAAGCCTTCCAAAAGCTTATTTTAAAAGCTTAACTTATAGCCTAGTTTATAAAAAGCTCTTTTTTTCCCCTTTAAATAATAAAGTATTTTTGAATTTCTTCATCAGCTTTAGAAATTTTTGTGCTATGGTTTGAAGTCATGAACTGGGGCATTTGGAAACTTGTTTAAAACCTAGAAATCCTAATATATGTATGGTGACCTTTTAATAACCTTCTAGCAAGCATGCCATTCTTGGAGAAGTTATTCAGCTGATAGTAGTAGATTCGTCTGGTTCTATCACTTCTATCTTAACATTCCTAGATCAGATTAGTGGAGAGCATTCAGTTTCCCTCTTGATTAAGTCTAGAGATCTCTTCTTGGCTTTGCAATCCCTCTCAAACCAGGCCCTTACCTTCTTGTCCAGCATTATCCTTGCAGCTCTGAGACAGGTAATCTGCCAGCCTGACAGGCGGATTCTCTTATGTTCCCCTGCATGTGCAATTCCTGAAAAATACATCTCGTCCCTCCTCTGTTGGTGGAAGGCAGAGAAAAGTGCACGTGACAGTGACAAGAGTGACCACTGCCAAATTATCACTGGGTGGGATGGGGGTGGGCAGTGTGTGTCTTCACACACAATACCCCTTTCAAAGCAGCTAATGTGGGAGGCCATACTTTGCAATAGGGAGGACCTCAGCTTTGCCCAAGCTGCCCTCCCTCAGATTGTACACTAACAGTCCCCAGTGCAGTACCTCCCCTTATTTATGTCTATGCTTCACCGCTCCCTTCTCACCCTCCAACTCACTGTAAGCAGAATTGTCTTTATCCATTCCTCAAACGTGTTTTTATACCCTTCAAATTATAAGCTATGTACAAAAAGTGGTGCAGACACCATAAATGTACAAGTCAATGAATTTTTATAAACTCAACCCACCCATATAACCAGCACCCAGATTGAGAGATAATATTACTGGTGTCCCAAGAGCCCCCTCATAATTCCTTCCTACCTCTAAAAGTAACTACTCTCATGATTTCTAATATAATAGGTTAGTTTTGTCTGTCTTCAAACTTTATAATGAGAAATCATATAATATGTGCTTTTTATGTCTGGCTTCTTTTACTCAATCTTATATTTATGAGACTCAGTCCTGTTATAGATCATTTATCTTTTTGCTTTATAATATATTTTATCTAAACACCACAATGTACTTACTCATTTTTCTGTTAATGGACATTTTGAGTTTGAGTTATTATGAATAGTGCTGCTATGAGCATTCTTATACATATTTTTGGTGAACATATATGCATTCCTGTTGGGTATATGCCCAGGAGGGGCATTAATTGGTCATTTGGTCTGGACTTGTTCAGTTTTATTAGACTGCTGATAGTTTTCTAGGGTGATTGCAGCAGTTACATTTATGTTCCCATGGGCAGTATGTGAGAGTTCTGTTTCCTCCACATCCTCACTAATCCTTGGATTTTCTATCTTTTTATTCTAACCATCTCAATGAGTTGTAGGGTATGACATTCTGGTTTTAATTTTTAATTTCCCTGTTCACTGATGAGGTTGAGAGGATTGAGTTTTGTAAGTCCACACTCCTGTGCTCCAAAGGGTCCAGTGGAACCCTGGACAGTCCACCATGGAGGCTTGGCACTCATCATGTTACGGGCAGCCTCAGTGGAGTAGAGGGACTGGTCAGCCAGGCTTGGGCTGGGGTTGGGAAAAATCTATACCCACCCCAACTCTAGGAACCCAACACACTTTCAAATAGTCCTTGAATCTAAAAAGTTCTTCACAGTGGGCCACCATCCTTGTGGCAGGAGTGGGAGGACCAATGAAGGCCAGAGGCCACTCCAGAGAGACACTGGCCACAATAGCACAGTTCCCATCTCAGGTTACTTACCCTCCTAGAGAGTTGTGTAGACTACATAGAGTTAACTCCTAACTGAAACAATTAAAAATTTAGCATCTGCTACCTCTCTGGAAACATACGAGCTTATCATTTGACTTCCATCCATAAGGCTTTCCTGTCACGTGGCCTCAGATAAGTTTCCTGGCATACTTCACCGTTTTTCAGAGGCAGAACCCAGCCCACGGAAAAGGCTTCATTTAGCTCTCTCAATAACCCCATGAAGTAGGTGCTGGCTGTTATCATAAGCACCTGGCAAAGAGATCTTCATCAGAGTGATTGTTTTTATTCCTGCAAGTTTGCCTTTGCTCAAAACTATTGTATTCCTCCTTTGAAGATGGATGTACAAATTAGATAATTATCTTTGCAAGAAAAACTTGACATGCTGAAATTGTTTTTCTTGGATGGACCAAAAATAAGCTAAAAAAAGATCTTCCTTTTCCACCTCCCCTCCCCACCTACCACCAACCTCAGTTTCCAAGAAGATGGCTCTGGAGAGTAACTCATTTGGATGTTTAATTTTTTATGACCATGGGAAAAACCATCAGCCTTCCCCTTACTAGGTGAAGACTTCTCATCTATTAGTACATGAATCCTGTCCCCTACCTGATGTCCTATTGAGTTGTATTGTCTTCCTTTCAGTTGCCCTCTCTTTCTTTTGTAGCCTGCTCTAGCTGTGTTCGCCTGTCAAACCTGAGCCCTTATTGCTTCTAAAGCCCTCACAGACGACTCCTTTTCCTGAGCTACAGTACAGCACTTGAAAATTTGGACCAAATAATTTAACTCCTAACAGAGAAGACCACACTGTTTCCTGTGTGTTAGTCTTTTCTACAGCCCATAAGATTACAAACTCATTGAGGGTCAGTGTGTCTCACTCAACATATACCTATACATGTCATACATTAGGTGCTCAACCCTTTCTTACTGATTATTTCAGTTGTGTTCTCAAACACATGAGTTAAAACATTTAGCCATTTTAATACCTGTTCCTTTGGGTATGATCATTTTTGTGTATGCACCACTGTCTTTTTTTCCTAAATAAAATCTTTCCCTTTGGGTATCAGGGAAGGTGGTGCCTCATTGAAAAGAAGGGATTTTACAATAATTAGGTGCTGTCTTTATTTCCCCTTTCACACTTAACACAGTTCTAACTCCCTCTATATTTTTCTGAATATCTTCTTCCAGGTGGATGGTTAGAAGTCCCTAAAGAAGAACTTAATAGCTGCTCTACAGATCTTCAACTGGCATACAGGTTCTGGGGAATAGCACATTTATTTACACTGAATGGAGTCAGTTCACGAAACTGTCAGAATTCATGGCTCTATGGAAAATTTAGACACTCTTTCCAGATCTCTAGACCCTTAATCAAAGAAGCTAATATTTGAATGATGTGCTTTGTGCATGGTTGTTCACCATAAGGATTAAGTGCGTATGATCAACGACTTTGCCAAAATGCAGGAAGAACTGGGAGAAAAGGCAAGGTCTAGATCATTTACAAGTCCAAGCAACAGCATTAGTTCCTGGATCATTAAAAGATAACTTCTTTGCCTCTTTATTTTCCCCTTCCTTTCAGTAATTTTTATCATTTTTCAAAGGCATAAACCAGTCAGGCCCACAATGGTGGAGAGTTCTGTTTCCCTGAGCATATTCCTTATAAGAAAGAGTGCTTGGAGTTAAGGCCTCAAACCCCTGACCTCCACGTCCTCCCTTGCACTTCCAGAGCAGCAGAATTTCATTTCTCTTCTGTTTGTCCTTTGGCTTTTTCTCTTCTTTATAAATTTTAATTTTCCCTGCGCTGAACGTAATAAAATTTAGCAGTCACAGAATCTTAGTCTGTGACATGCTACCCCTTTCCTGGTATCTTCATTTCCCTCTGTCATTGACGAGGCCATTCTCAAAGTCACCCTGAACCTTGCATAACTTCCACAAAATGTTTATTCGATTCTGTTTGCACACTGTGATTTTTGTTCTTCACAGATATTATAGCTTTATTTCCCTGACTATGCTTCTTTGAGCTAATATTAATAATGTAAAATGGGGAAAAATTTTAGTTCTCTCATATAAGAAGAGGCCAATTCTGTGAAATGAATATTTGATAAATCAAATCTCCTTCACCCCACCCAGACCCACCCCATCCCATCTCATCTCTTGTTATTCCTCTCTAAGTGGCTTCCAAGGAGAGAGAAAGGGGGTGAGCAAGATAAGCACCTGGCTTTTGCTATTCTTAATACAATGTGGCAGTTGGATCAAGAGCCATGTTGCTTTGGGGGTGATCTGAAAAACTACAATCAGGAGAGAGTTCCTTTCCTGTGCTGAACTAATTCTGTATCTTGATTATAGTGGTGGCTACACAAATCTAGTTGTGTGATAAACTTGTGTAGAAACACACACACACACACACAAAAATGACTGCATGTAAAACCTGAGTGAGGTCTGTAGTCTAGTTAGCAGTGTTCTACCCATGAACCATATGTATGCAGTTACCATGGGAGGAAGCTGGGTGGTAGAGGGCACACGGGACCTTCTCTTTACTACTCTGCAACTTTCTGTGAGCCTGTAATTATTTTCAAAGAGCAAAGTTAAAAATAACCAGAGTGTATCAATTGTTAGTTTATACAAGTGTGATTAAGCATGTGTGGCCACATCACTTTTACAAATTGCTGAGTGGCACTGGCACCAATTCCTCCTACCAGTATCCACTAACCCACTCCAATGTCGCTGTTGGTCTCCCAAAAGAAAATCACTAAGAAAGGAGAAAAAGAAACAACAGCCACTATCTCTCTTGTTACTTTATTTAATTCTCACAATAATCCTTTGAGGTTGGTGCTAGAATTCCAGAATCAGCAGTGGGGGCTAAGTAACCTGCCCCCATGTTTATGCCTGAGCTAGGATAAGCTGCGGGACCTGGGTTCTCTTCCCCAGGGCCCAAGGCCAGCGTGGCACAAGGCTGGTTCCCCATTCCACTCTATGAGCTTCTGCTAGAGATGTAGTTTGAGGCAACAGGAAGGGCCTTCAGGTCCTGGGTACCTCTTCAACCTTCCTTCTCAGTAGATGAGAGAGGGAATGCCTGCCAAGTCTCAGTCCTTTGAGTTGAGGCAAAATTTTCCAATCTGCTTTTTGGTAGAACTCTCTGTAGGAGGTTAATAGGTATTGTATGGGGAGAGAGGGGCCTGTTTACAACTACATTTGGGAAAAGTAATACATTATTATAAACGTATAAATTTGAGAAATATGCTCTACATTTTGAAGTATTTAAGAGCACTATCCTAAATTCTACCTTATGAGATGATCTGACCTCGGTCATTTACATTAGTAATCATTACATCAGCCTCCCTTTTTTTTTCACTGTTACGACTCCCAGGATCACTTATTTTTAAAGATGGTAACAGACAAATTAAATAACTTTAAGATATACAAGCATTGGATGGAGGTATTTCAGGGAAGGAATTGGAGCGAAGACACCTAAAATCACATCTGACCCACACAAGCACTGCTACTCTTCCAGGGCCAACCCTCCCACTGCTGTAGTGTTATCTGCTTCCCGTGAGCTGATGGCTGCCAGTGCTGTTTTGGTCCCACACCTCTCGCAAGCTCTTCTACACCCATGTGTCCATCTGCTTACTGTACTCCATCGCTCGGATGCTCAAATTCAACACATCCAAACAGAAATCCTCTCTGCCTGCCCATCCACAGCTAAAACCTGTCCCTCTCTCGTGGCATCATTTTCTACCCAGTTGCCCAAGAAATAAATTTATTTTTAGGTCATATTTATTGAGTTATGATTTACATGCAGTAAAATTAACCTTTTTAGCACATTGCTCTATGAATTCTGATACCAGCTTCCACCAGTGTAACCAATTCTAAAATCAGTACAGAACAGTCCCACCACCTCTAAAACTTTATCCCCTTGCTCGTCCCACTGTAACCAAGCCTGGCTCCCTGAAACCACTGATCTATTTTCTGTGCCAATAATTTTGCCTTTTCCAGAATGTCACATCAATGGAATTATGTACCACATATTCTTTTGAGTCTGGCATCTTCTTTGAGCTAACATAGTTGAGACATAACACAGTTGAGAGTCATCCATGGTATTGTGGGTGTTGGTGGTTGATTCCTTTTTACTGTGCTCTGAATAATGTGCCATCTAAGCCTGAAATTTTGAATTATGTAAAAAAAATTTTCTCCATTTTCTACCACATCACAGATCTTGTAAATTCTACTTTCTACATCTCTCTCAAATTCGTTCTTTGCTATCCTTACTGGTTCCCTTTAATCAAGGCATTTCTCACTTAAATGATTTCAGCAGCTTCCTAACTGGTGCTCAGTGCACATCCACAGCCTTGTCTTCTATCACACCCACCAGGCTGCTGGCCTTAGTTCCTCCAGCCCATAAATCCAGTGTTCCATGGACCTCACAGCTTTCTCTACACCCTGAAGTCATTGTCTACATTCCAGCCATGTGGCCATATCTCCCACCCAACCTGCCTGAGGATCATGCCCTTTGGACAGCTCTGATATTTTAGTTCCTTCACCAGAGCCTGAACAGGCCTCAGTGAGTGCCGTGTCTCTCTGAGTCTTGGAGGAAACTATCCCAAAAGGCTGTGCCAGCAACATTCTCATCAGTATTATTAATGTTTCCATGCTCTGTAATTAGAGGTATTTTAAACTGCTATTCCCAGAATGTCAGTAAACTTCATCAGAGATTATTTTAAAAATAGGGTTAATTAAATGGGTTTGCTCATTCAGACTTTCATCTTCTCCTAGGAATTTATAATGACTTTTGGACTCGGTGAGTTTGCATTTCCTTTCTCTGGGGTTTTGGTCAGGACTCAAAATATGCTTGGTTGGGGGTAGGGCTGAGGGGACTTGTCCTTCCTCTCCCTTCTACACCCTTCTCAGGATGAAGAACATTTCTGGAGAGCACCCCAAAGCCATTCTGGAAGCCTGATGTTGTGTCGAGTTGCCCTTATTTATAATGTAGGCCTCGGCAGTTCCTATCACAAATTCCTCTGACTTGGGATTAAAGCCTCAAATATTAACAATACAGTTTGCACGTGTATATCATCCCTCAAAGTTTCATTTTTGACATTGCTTTTCAGTTTGAAACCGCATTTCCTGTGATTATTTAAACAATTCCTGGTTTGTCTAACAGTTCTCACTAAAAGGTTATTGTTACATGATTTTCTCATTTTCTTTATCGTGTTATTGATTCATGTCTTCAAGTTATATTTCTAAGAAATGTACCAAAAGTCATAATCTTCCATACTGTTTTTTTAACAGTTCATATGGTTTTGCTCTCTGCATTTATATCCCTAAACTACCTTCTGTTCTCTGGACTTTGGTTTTAGTAAATCAAACACTGACACCGTTGGGCGAGACTGCCGGCTAACTAAATGATTCCATTTCGACAGCTTTGCCATCTTCAATAACACAACAATGTTCAGGGGAGTTTTCAATATTTTTGATCAAGTATTTTGCTCTTCCTGAATAAAATTAAATGGGCATTTAAAGATGATTTTACATCAATGGTCTTTTAAAATTTCTGTGCCTCTAGTGGCATTCCTCCTGTGCATCTCTGTTGTGCCAGCGTGAGTATCCTCTCTGCCCCTCTTTCTTCTTCTCTGATACTCTGCCTTGAAGAACCAGGTTCCTAAGAGCACCTCTGCTGGGGCACTTCTTGTCTTTGCATCCACCTGCAGGGCTCTGTTCTTCGAGACTAAACTACAGGGTGCAGTATGTTGCTATCCAATCCCGCTCTTCCCACCCTTGGAGTCACTCTCTGTAAGACATAGATGTGGGAAACCATCTTTTGGCTACCTCAGAAAGCAGTGTGCACATAGCAGAGGGACAATTAACTCTGTTTTCTATCTCTCAGCCGTGCCCTTCCTACAGTCTCCATTTTATAATACAAACCTATGAGAAAATTTGTTAATCTCTAGCTGATTCATAATTAATAGAATTTCTTCCTAGAATCTGAAAATACATCATCTTAATTTTTAGTGTTGTGATATTTTCTCCCTCATTTTCATATATGTTAGTGGTATTTAATGCCAGCCAGGTACTGTTTTAAACTGGAAGTCTTGTTACGGTGCTGTCAGTAAAATTATGAATAGGGTGAGTCTTTCTTGGCTCCATTAAAAGATCACTTAGTTTCTTGTTACATTCCAAAAGCTGTTGTGATAAAGAAGCTTTATCTAGGGCCGTTCCACAGAAGGGGTCCAAAGGCCAATATTAAAACAAAATTCCAACATTAGTTTTTAATTAAAATTCATACACAAAAGCATCGTGCTAGGTGCTCTTATTAATATTATTTTATTTAATCTCTCAAACAACCCCATGATGTGATATTACTTCTGTAATTGTAAAGGATGAGTAGTAAAACTTAGAGTGATTAAATAACTCACCCAAGGACCACTAGTATTTTCAAGAGGGATTGGAAAGCCATCAGAACAGAAGGACCTGGCCCTGGATGCATTAGAAAAAAAAAGAGATACTGGCATTCAGGGCATGTTGCTATCACCTCTCATCTTAGCGTGTGTTTTCTCCCACCAGGATACTGGAGAATCTCAAGTAACTGAACAGATGAAAAATTAGTCTTATTATCAATTAATCTTGTAGAATTATGCAGATTCAATGTCAATTTGAAATAGATTTTTAAATTAGCTGCTGATGAGGATAGCATTACATAAGTGAATGCGGCTGAGAATGTGATTCTCCCAGCTGCTGAGAAATGGACATGCAGGGTTCAGGAGGTCAGAGTCCCTTCTTTGGTAAGGAGTTTGGGGGATCTGTTTCAGTCAATGAGATCCTATTTTAAATTGTTGAATTTGTTCATTTTCTCACACGTGTAGCAGCCTTGTTTTCCTCTTTGGAAGTCTGTACTTGCCTCTCTATCTGTCCCCATGCCTGGTTCTGATTGTCTCCCAGATTCTTATTCTTCCTTTCTGTTGAATTATGTTTGCATGTTTACTGAGCACTTTCTGAATTTTTCTCATTAGCAGAGATACAGAGGTAGCTGAGAGGACAGTTCCCACTCTGGAAGTGTAGTTCGTATGGTGAGAGAGGTGTGCATCCGCGAACTGGGCCCGAGGGAAAGGTGCTCCCAGGGGAGAGTGAAGCGCTCCAGACAAGTGGATAAGAGCCTGTGCTCGAGAATCAGACACACTGTGGCGAAGCCCTAATCCACCATTTCCTGGGTGACTCCAGGACAAGTGAGGAATGCAGCAATCGTGATGGAAAGGGTTAGCACAGGCCCAGCGTATAGCAGACGCCAGTGAATGTCAAAGTTAACGCCGGTTGATAACAGAGAGTGCTCCATCCCGACACTGCACTAAACCCGAGCGGTGGCAATGCCGGGCAGAGAATCCCAGAATCGTGGACTTTTCCACTTGATGTGTTACATGTCCTTATTTTGGTTTCCCATTACATAAGACCCAGCTTTTAATTTTTCCATTTCAATATTCCCCAGTCATCTATCACTCATTCCAAATTTCCTTCTCCCAGGTGCCTCTTCTAAGGGGAAAAAAAAAATCTGTCTCAGTACTCCAGTGGCACCTGCCTATAGAAACACAGGGAAAAATTCCATTTCTCTCTTGCCTCTGCTGGCTCAGAAGGCCAGACAGAGTGCTAAGGTGTGTTCACCTCTGCACCTGAACCCCCTACTTCACTCAAGGGAACTCCTGAGAGGATTGAGGGGAAAAACATAGAGAAAGTGAAGCCAGCCAACACCCAATATATCCTGGGGGCACATAAACCTCTGCTGCCCTGGGAATCACAACCTCAGGACTGAAAGTAGTATTAGATGCCAGCTATCAGCTGCTCCAGTCTCTTGCCTATGCTTAAAGCCCAATGCTTCAGGTGACACCACTGAGACTGTGGCTGAAACAATGTGGCAAGTCTCTATGTCACCTGGAAACAGAACTTCGGCCATGCCATCAGTCTAACCGTTAATATCTTGAGATTCGGTTGGTTGAAATTATCACCTAGAAATTACCACCAATTTTCA
Source organism: Macroglossus sobrinus (assembly GCA_004027375.1). Taxonomy (NCBI): domain Eukaryota; kingdom Metazoa; phylum Chordata; class Mammalia; order Chiroptera; family Pteropodidae; genus Macroglossus; species Macroglossus sobrinus. The sequence continues at coordinate 31,476 of PVKZ01000424.1, read as the reverse complement.
CATACTACTTTCTTGAACACATGGGAAGCTGTGAATAGTTCCTGTCACTAGTAGGAGATTGGGAGTCAGCTGCATATGAATTAAAAAATAAAATAAAATAAAATAACCAGTAATGTAGAACTTGGTGACATGTATGACCTATATTCTTATAAGCATAAAAGTTATAATTTTCATTACCTTAAAATTGTTACTGTGTATATGTACCGATGATGACATACCTATTAAAAATCTTGGTGTATTTCTTTGTGATATATTGAAACTGACCTCAAATAATTTTAATATTGCAAACGAACGTAGACATGAAAAGTTTGTATGCAAATGAAAGAGAAGTGTCCCTTGAGACATTATGATCCTTTGGATTATTAATCTGAGGGAAGGGAAAATCTGATTATTTTTTATATTTCTATTTAATAAATCATGCTTAAATGTACCCTCTTAGAAATGAGGTAAATATTGCAGATTTGCTCAACAAACATTGGGCTTCAAGGAAAAACACAAACAAAATTTAGGTGTACGTTAAGCTTGTGCTGGAAGAATTTCAATTTAACATCATCTTGGCTTTTTGCAATTTGTTATTAAAAGCAAAATATACTTGCTAGGAGGGTAAGTCAGTCTAGCAGACAGTTCTGGGATCAGTGAGGGCATGGTTAAGGAGGTGTTTTTAGTTTGTTTCCAGAAATATTTGACCATTGCCAAATAATGACATTCTTTGTAAAGATACCATTTTAAATCGTTAGTGAGTTTTCTTTAATATCCAAAAGAATTTACCTAGGTACTCAGATAATGTTTTATAGAAGTAATCTGTAAACTGTGCAACACTGTACAAATGTAAATGATTATTATTTCCTAAAGTCACTTTTATTTTCACAAATCACAAAGGAAGGAAATGCTGGGGGGTAAAAAAGGAGGCATGAGAGCAAGCCCAGCCAAGAACTGGTGTGGCCTGGATGGCCCTTGCTTAGACTGTAGGGTACCTTTTGCCTGGTTCAGGAACATTTAGATAAAGGATGGGATGGATACAGGCAGCAAGTGAAAAGATTCTGAAAGGATCTGTGAAGACTGTTAGAAAATACCACAGTCTTGTTTCCTGCTTGCTCATCATTTCTGGCAAACATAAACTCCAGACCGTAAATCTATTTATTTGCTATCTCAATTTTTCTCAATCAGATATTTTGGGAGACTGTATTGCAGGTGGAAGATAGGTATGTTTAATTACCGCAAATCCTCAAGATGAATAATGATTTCTAAACCTCGAATCATTGAAATGGTTGATTTTCATGACAGCAGTCTTCTTTCTGTGCTGCTTGGATTTGCAGGGCTGGTACCCTGGGAGCTGCTTTACAGGCACTGAGCCTACTAGTCAGGTAATTGCCACCAGAAGATGCCTAGCCTATGCACTCACGACCTCAACACACTGGCTTTCCACCCAATTGCTATTCTAAAAGTAAACCATTTTTATTAAAATTATAGAATTTGCAAATCTCACAAATGAAGCAATATCTCTATCATATGAGAAAGGATGAGGGTTTGGGGGAGTCTCAAGAACTAGATTTTAATCCTGACTCTCTGACTTGCTGGCTGTGTGATCCTAGCAAATTGTAATATTTGCTTACACTTGCTTCCTTATTTATCAAATTCAAATACTAATATCTACCTCAAAGACTTGTTGAATATGCAATTAAGTAAAATATTAAAGAACTTTTTTCATTTGCAATGTTTTATGCAAAGTTAAATTATAATTATGCTGTGGTGGAGAATTTCATTACATATAAGCACCGAAAATATTTTAAACACTAGTCCCTTCAATTTTCATTTCTCTAAAGAGATCACAACTCTAGATTTATGATTAGACACTTTTGTTCCACTCCATTATAACTCTTGAAACTTTCTTGAGGTTGGGTTTGTCCATGGCTTATATCTCTGAAATTTGAATAAATTTGTCCAGGTGTCAAACCCAGTAAAAGTCTCTCCGTCAAGAATGAGAGCACTGAGGAAGAAAGGAACCTGGAATTCATAAGAGGGTAGTCAGGACAAGAAAAAGGAGAATTATCTTGAAAACCCTGATAAAAAGTAAGTCTCTTTAAGAGATTGACTACAAAAGTGAAAAGAAACATAAAAATTGTTAAATATCCTTAATAATATATAGGAATATGTATGAAGGCAATCAAAAGATATTCTCAAATATGCAAGGCATAAGAAAATATACTATTTAGAGAAAAAATATACTTAGAGACATATACCACTTAAGTAATGGCTTGAAATATCTCCAGAAAGAAAAATCACATGAAAGACTCACAGTCAAATCAGTGGATCATGTTGTTGGGGTGAATTCTCCTACAGTGTTTCTTTTAGGGTTTTGTTTGATTATTTTTGTTTTGTCTTCTCTATTTTCTTAACAGCAGTAAATATCTTTCTGAACCCACATTGTGTATTCTCATATTTAGCTGGAATTTTGACTTGATTACTATTTAAAACATTGAACATCAATCTACAACACTAGTGCAGTTGTGTGAGCATTTGCTTAAAGCTAAACCTACCAGGCTGGATGGTTTGCCAGAGGAAAGCCTACTCAGAAAGATTAATAATTTGATTGTTATAATATCAGTTTTCTAGGATACTTTAACCTTGGGATAGGCAAAGATTTCTTAAGCAAGACCCAAACATAAACAGAAACAAACATAAAGTAGAAGATCAATACATTGGCCAGCATTTAAAATCAACAACCTCTTTTCACCAAAAACAACAACAACAACAAAATGCCATGAAAAAATAAAAAGGCAAGCCAAAAAGTAGAAGATTTTTAAATATGTATAACTGACCATGGGCATATATCCTGAATATGTAAAGATTTCCTCCAAATTAATAAGTAGGAAACAACCTAATGGAAAAATGGACAAGAGATATAAATAGAACATTTACCTAAGAGAATAACCAAATGGCTGATAAATATCTGAAAAAGTTTCTACTTTATTAGTAGTAAAGGCAATGGAAATTAGAACCACAATGAGTACTACTATAGACATACTAATATAGCAAAAATTAAAGACTGACACTCCCAGGTGTTGAGAAGGGTGTGGAGTAACGAAGTTCTCAGATCTTGCTGAGAGTGTAGAGTGGTACAATCACCTTAGCAAACTATTAGTATTTACTAAAGATGAACATACCAAATATTCTATGACCAGCAATGTCATATCTAAGTTGTACTCAAAGAATTCATGTACTTGTGCTCCAAAACAGATAGTACTAATCATTGTAGCTCAAAACTGGAAACAGCTCAAATATTTATCAACAGTAAAATGAACTAAGTTGTGCTATCTTCATATAATGGAATACTACACAGCCATGAAAATGAATACTCTACAACTACACACACACAAGCTAATTAATTTCACAACAATAATATTGAGTGAAGGAAGCCAAAGACATAAGAATGATATTCTATGATTCCATTCATATAAAATTAAAACACAAGAGTTGAAGTCAGGACAGTGGTTACCTTTGAGGAAAAGGGTGTGGTGACTGGGAGGATGCCTGGGGGAGGTGTGGAGGGACTTCTGAAATATTGTTAATATTCTATTTCTTAATCTCAATAGTAGGTACACAGTTGTGTTCATTGAGTTCCACACTTAGGTTTTGTACACTTTTATTTATATCTATAATACTTCAATAAAAAAGTAAAAAAAAAACTTTAAAAGAAATATACTTAGGAAAAATTAGGCATTTTCTTTTTTCTCTTATCCAAACTTCATAATAGTTTCCCAATTAGCATTCCAAGCAAGTATAATCTTTAAGAGGTACAATTCCAATTTCATACTTGACTATTCATTGATCTTCAGTGACTCTCAGAGTCCTTGGTGTTACCTTCTAGTTCCTTCATAAGTTGACCCCACAGTAGCATACTTTGTAGTCTTAGCTCCCTTCCCCACCTCCCTATACACTCCACGCATTCCCTAACAACTGTTCAGAATGCTTCCCCACATTTCAAAGCCTGGCTGAATTTTCATCGTTCACATGAAACTTTCTCTGATAAATTGGGTAGATGCAAATAATGTCTTTTGAGTTCTTTATTTTTATGGCATCATAGCAATTTGTACCTGTTTCATGGCTTTCATTGTGTCCTACAGTTATAATTTAGACCTCTACTAGATTAATTGCTTTTTATGGTCAAGTGTTCCACCTTCTTTTTTTAAGCCCTGAAAAGTTTTAAATTGAATTTATAGCATTATGTTTTTCTTTCTTTTGAGCCTGGGCAAATTAATATTTTCTGGTCCCATCCACCCACCCACTCTTAACCTTTTTGTAAATGGAAAAAGAAATTATTAAAGCCTTCACATAAAGATATATACAGAAATATAATTTCATCCACAGAGCTCCTTAAAAGAAAAAAGCATTATTATATTTAAATGACCACTTCAACAGACATTGCATGTTCCTACTGTTTAATCCTCACAGTTAATGACATCCTCTGTGTAATTTATTTTCCAAAGTTGATTTAATTGTTTTTACTTTCCTTGCTTCTAAGTCTTAAATTGCACAAGCTTGATGAGTTATTGAAATGTTTTCCAGTTGCTGTTGCTGTAGTTCATTTTGGGCAATATTCATTACATGACCTAATTGCACACAAGCAGAAGCATTACAGAGATATTTGTTTTCTTGGACATTTGTTATTGATGTAATAGCTACTCCAAACCTTTTGCACTTTCCTTTTGGCCCCAAACTGGCTATTATCCATCCCACTTCTTCTTAACAGATGACCTTGTCTTCTTTGTTGAAGAGATCAATGCCGTCTGTCTTGAAATCTCCGTTTCTAAATGTCTCATAATTCATCCATTCGCATTGATCCAGTGAACAAAGTATTTGTCTCATGGAGTTGTTTTTAACCCTGGATACACACGACAGCATCCCAAAGCCTGGGTCACACCCCACAGAGAATCTGATTATGTGGGCTGGAATGCAGCTTAGACATTAGTATTTTTTGTGACCTCCTTGGGTGACTGTGTGCAGCCAGGGTTGAGAACACCAGTCTGAGGAGAGATCTTTCACTCTTTCCCTGGACCTCACTCATGGAGGACCGTCTTCCATCCAGTATCCTGGCTCTCCCATCCCCTCACCAGCAAAAACACTTTTCCTTATCAGGCTTCTCATTACCATCTTCGATGTCCCCTTTTTGCCAAAGCAAAGAGAAGTATACACTTGATACCACTCATCGACTCCTGGATTCTTGCTAGACTCCACACTACTCTGGTGAAAATACTCTCTCAAAATTGCCAAACACCCTCTTGATCATTATTGGTGAAGTGATTTTGTTTCATTTCTTGCTTATCCTGTCTAAAGAACTTCACACTGCTAAGCATACTATTTTCCTTTGACTTCCTAGTTTTTACATCTTCTCCTACCTCACTGAGGTTTTTGTTTGGTTGGTTTTTTGTTTTTTTTTGGTTTGTTTTTTATCACTTTTGACTTTTAGACCAAGTTCCAAACAAGTGCTAATACCTGGTGACAACAGCAGTAGCGATAAGCTCTTAGAAACAGGTCACCTAAGCCTGAACCAGCCACTTGGATTTTACACTAAAGTGGACAAAAAAGGGCTCAGACTACAGGAACGAACAAAAATGGTGAGAAGTGGGCATTGCCTGTAGGACAATCTCCTTGTCCCTGAAACTTACCATTTTATCTAAAGAGAAAGTTATCTCTTCTATACCTCAGTTGTAAATGATAGAAACCAAAACTAAATTTGCTCAAGCAAAGTAGTGATGGATTTGTTGGCTTATCGAATTTATAAGATTAGTCATATACTAATTTATACACAGGGAAAACTAGGTACTTAAATCATGTTATTAGGATTATTCCTCTTTCCACCTCATAGCTGTTTCTTGCTTCCTCACACCAACTAGTGAGAGGAATGGCTCCCAGCAGGTCTAGTCTTTTATTCTATGAGCCAAACTACCCCCAGAGGACTGAAAGTGTCTTTCTTAGTACAAAATTTGCAGGTCTGATTCTGGTCACCCTGAATTGGGGTACATGCTCATTGCTAAATTCATCACGATAGCTCCGTTTGGTCAGCTTTGGGCTGTGAGTTGAGGTTTTTCCCCACTTGAATAACGGGTTGAGAATAAGGAAGGATCAGGGACTTGTTAATTGAAAATAAAATGGACAAGACAGGCAAAAACAACAGGTGTGCTGTATACTACCAGACCAAATCTCCTTTGAAGACACCGACTCCTCTTCACTGTTCCCTTCTCTCCTAGACATAATCACCTTGAATGAGCCACACCCATTCTCCCTTCCCCCAGTAAAAGAAGATTTTAGGACTTGTTATCACATCCTACATCAGCATGCCATACATTCCTGGAGTTTTCTTGGCATGGCTCTGGATGTTAAGATTAATACTTAGGTTTATACCAGAGCAAAAGAGAAGTCATGTGTTGTAGGCTGCTTTAAAAATGGCTCCCAGTGATCTCCTCTTGGTGTTCATGCTCTTGCATAGTCCCCTCCCCTTAGGTGTGGATGTGACTTCTGACTTGCTTCTAATCAATAGAATATAGTAAAAGTGATGGTATATAGGAAATTATGTAATTATGTTCAGGAGTTGAAAATGCCTGTCTTGCTAGTCTCTCTCTCTCTCTCTCTCTCAATCTGCCCCCACCAAAAAAAAAAGAAAGAAAAAAGAAAAAAGAAAAAACTGTTGCTGGCTTCAAAAAAGAAATGACCATAATAGGAAACCCCAAGTGAAAAAGAACTATGAATGACCCCTAAGACATGAGGACAGCCTCCAGCAGACAGGTTGCAATGGCCTCAGGGTGACAGCCAATATGAATAAGTGGGCCTCAGTCCTTCAGCTGTAAGGGACTGAGTTCTGCCCACAAGGGCTTGGAAGCAGAGCCTCCCCTAGTAAGCCTCAGATGAGACCACAGCCCAAGCCCCGCCTTCATGGCAGCTTTGCAGAGGACCCAGATTCCTGACACATGGCAACTGTGTGATAATAATTGTTTTAAGACACTAAGTTTGTGGTAAAATTTGTCTTTGGCATCCCTTTCTTCTATTTTTATAACAGCATCCTATTTTCCTTTAGACATCCATCTCTATTCCACACCAATCTTATGCTAGGCTGGGCCACAAAAGTTGGCCAGGATTTGAAGGAGCATGTGAGGTTATTTTTAATAGATTTACAGCAAACTCATAAACAAGCAGTGAAAAGGACATCAATAAAATCAAGGATACAGGTGAGTTGGTGTAGCTCTCCACAGCCCCATGGAGCTATGCCCATAAGTTGGGTTTCAATATAGTTTGCACAGTGAGGAACCCACCAGATCAGAAGAGCTAGCCCAGGTGATTCCTAACTGCATGTAGAAAGAAGAAAATACATGAGAATTGCCCAAAGTTTCTATAAAAGAAGAGCAATGAGTAGGGGCTAGCCCTACTAGACACACAAACAAAAAATCTTGGTAATTAAAACCACAAGATACCAGTGCTTGAATACGCAGTCAGAACAAACCACTAGGATATCATAGTTCTAAAAGTCTGTTATGTTAACATATGTGTGAGAGAGACTGTAGGGAAACACATACCCTTTACATTGATGGTAAGAGTATGAATTGATGTCAGTTTCATCAATTTATGAAGTTACAAATGCATATATCTTGTCCCCCAACAATTCCAATTCAAAAATTTTTCTCTATCATAATGCTGGTGTATATATATATATATATATATATATATATATATATATATATATATATATATATATAAACATATGTTGATAGTTTTTTAATACTGCACTATTTATAGTAGCAGAATATGGAAAGCAAGCTACATGGTCATAAATTATGGTAAAATGTGTGTACATACATGGTACATACATTGGCTACTTAATATCTAGAAAGAGGAATAAGTAGGCTCTTTATGTATTGATGGGAACAAGCTCTAGAATATACTGCTAAGTGAAAAGAAGCAAGGTGCAGAAGGATGTACAGAGTATGGTACTAGTTTTAAAAAGGGGGGGAAATATCTGTCTCTTATGTGCATAATAGTTCTCTAAAGAAAAAAACTGTGTGTGTGTGTGTGTGTGTGTGTGTATGTGTGGTAGGGGTAGGGGTGGGGGTGGGGAAGACTGGGGCATATGTTGAAGGGCGAAAGGGAAATATCTATTTTTAAAAATAATATTTGGTGTCTGATTTATGTAAATGTATTACCTATTCACAAAATTAAATGAAAGCATCTATGCCAAATGGTGCCAAAATTATAAAGAAAATCTAGAAATGTAATTCATCTTTGCCCTAGAATCTGCATTTGGGGCAAGTTTTATTTCAAACCATGTATTTTCAAACACATGAGAGTCTATCTTTCTAGAATTATTTTAACATCTACTTAGGAATTCTAGCCACTCACAGTTTATTGTGTAGCCCCGGTAAGGGATGTCCACAAAGTTTCTCAGGAGGAGGAACTGTTATCGATAGCTTCCATGAACGTGGCCCATTCAGCTGGAAACAACTAAAGGAATGGGAATCACTCCTGCAATACAACATGTGGCTCCGAGCCGCTCTTGCTAGGATTCTAGTTAATATTTCTCTCCTAAATGCAGCATTTTACACTTACCTGCTCTGAGGCTTTCCTGTCATTTTCCTTCCTACCCATGTTGCCTGGGAGGTCATGCTGCAGTTTTGTCAGTTTGAAATTTCTCAACTTAAAAAAGCTAGGAACAAATGACACAAGAGAGAAAATTCCTATGTTCTCTCCTCCAGATCACTTTCATAAAAGTTGTGTTTATTTTTAGTCTTATTTGTTCAAGGCATGAGGTGTAAACTTGAATTTCTAAAGGAGCAGAAGTAATATGATTGAAAGAAATGCAATGGGTGAGGCAATAGGGAGCGGTGGGGACCACAGAATCTGGCCTAGTGTGGCCCAATCTTCCCAGTTTTCAAGTGCAGCCCAAATTCAATTCTTTTAAATAAAATTTTTAAGTTTTACGATTCTGTGTGGGCTAAAATAAGATATCCACAAGCAGATCTTACTTATAGTTTTCAACCTCTGATTTTAGCCATTTCCTTATTCTTGACAAAACTTGCAAATTCTATAGGGATTTAAATGTTTAAATAGCCCTTATGTAAAATTTTGTAAGACATTTTTCAAAACAAAATATATTATGTATTCTTTTTTAGCCATTGTCTTTAAGATAACTTTTTAAATTCTAAAGAGATGAAATTCTTTTTATAGAAGCAACATTGCCTATCCTTCAATAGATGTATTGCCCCATCTCAGCATTTAAGCATTTTTGAAAGGGTGTGAGCTTTGCAAAAATGCTCTGGGTAGTAAACTTAGCAAAGACTCTGAAAATTTAAATATGAAAGGGCTTATAAAAGAAGAAAGTGTTTAGGCTATGGCTGCAGATATACCAGAATGTCCGTTTTGCTTAAATTGACTAATGTAAATAAAAAGTGTGAATCAGATGTCTGTGTGGACAATGATAGCTACCTTCTCTATGATAATCTCAGTTAAAATTTTATAGACTCTTAAATAATTGTCCTAAATCTAATACCTTTTGACGTGTGGCTAAAATCATACAATAGTGGGCTACGAGAGATAAATCACTGAAATAATTTAGTGTAACTCATTCATTTTATAGCAGTAGAAAGTGAAATCCTGATGAGGAAAATATGTTTGTCAAATGGTAAAGTATAGCACTTGAGCCAGGCTAGAACCAGGCTAAAACCCAGGACTGGTTCTACATGAGAATAGAAAGTTGGGGTGTGGTTTTCTGCTGGAGCCCGCCGGCTAAGATCGAACAGTTCCCGAGAGGGGGAGTGAGGATTGAGAAAGATAGAGAGACAGAGAGAGAGAGAGACAAAAGATAGGGTCGGGAGGGCTCGCAGTGAATACTGTAGCCCCAGAGTTTATTTAACACTGCATATTTATACCCTTGACAATGCATGAAAAACAAAACCCACATACTGTAAACAATTGCTTGACATTTACATAACTTCTCTCACCAGTTTTCCATTAAGCCAACTTCCTCCATCTGCACTGAGCTCGCCTGCTCTGCAAACTTCTAGTTTGCAGGACACTTTAACCCCCCGATTTATAGGGCCTCCAGCTGTAGGGCATTCAGCTGTAGGGCATTCGGCAAGAATGGCTCCCAACAGTTTTCTCTGCTGCATGAAGGCAACTATTTTCTTCTGTGTCTCAGTCTCCCCATCTGTCAAGCTCAATCTCCCACCTGCAAAATGATGCACTTTAATTTCTGTAGCTACCTCATGGGATTCAAGCTTTATACCTAATCTCTCTTCTTAGAGTCTGTCTTCCAATCTCACTGAACTGCCCCTTACACCCCATAAATGGACTTCAGAGAGTAATGCATTGCCATGTCCTGGTTCCTATGACTTTTACATGTTTAAAAATACATGATTATACATTTATATAACATAAGCATATATCATTCATAATTTTTGGAAAGCTATTGATTGAGACGTGAAAGTTACATTCTTTATTATAATGTTCCTTGATTACTTTATTAAATTTTTGGAGTGTAAACCAAGAAGTTGGGGTCTCCTATGTCTAAGAATGGGAACCATAGGAAGAAATACCAGTTCTGGTAATTCTCCAGTTCTTTCTGTTATGTAAATCATTTAACCAAAAGTAGACACTCTTATAAGAATGATGTCAGAGTTCTTTAATCAAAATAATTTTCATTTCCAGCCCTTCTTAGACTCAGAATAGATTTTTTGGTAATGCTTTGGGTTAGCATTGCACTGTCATAATGCCCCTTGATGAATCCTTACATGGAAGGGAACTGGGCACTGTGACATGAAATAGAAACTGAAATTGATTTAGAGGCACTGTGTGGTGATGCTGGTCAAGGACCTTCTTTGTTCCAGAAAATTGCTGCTTGCATGAGAGAAAGTCAAAGGGAAATAAATGCAGAAGTATAAAAATCTTTTTTTTGTTAAAGCGCATGAGTCTCTTAAGCATATTTAAGACAATAATGAGCAAAGCCTTGAAAAGGAGAACACAGATGCACCGGGACTGTGTTAGTGGCACATGAGAATAGGAAGCTGGGATATAGTTTTCTCTGCTGTATATAGGCAACTATTTTCTTCTGAGTCTCATTCTCTACATCTCTCAAGCTCACTCTCTCACCTACAAAATGATGCACCATAATTTCTATAGCTACTTCATGGAATTCAAGCTTTATACTGTCTTTATAATCTTTACACAAGCTTTACAATCTCTCTTCTCAGAGTCTACCTACTAGTCTGACTGCACTGTCCCTTGTACCCCACATATGGACTTCAGAGAATGGTGCATTGCCATCAGTAGCTGTTTCTAATGCCTATAGCACTTCCAGGCATTCTTGTTCTGTGGAGGCTTGGCAGTTCCAACACAGAACACAGGATGTAGTAGGCTGATAGCCCCTAAAGATATCTAGTTCCTAATCCACAGAATCTATGTATGTTATGTTATACAGTAAAAGAGACTTTGCAGATGTAATCAAGTTAAGGATTTTGAAATGGGGAGATTATACTGGAATATATGTATGGGCCATAAATATAATCACAAATATCCTCCTAAAAGGGAAGCAGAGGAAGATATGATTAGACAGAAAAAGGAGGCAGTGTGACCACTCAAAGAAAATGGCTTTGAAGGAGCTATGAGCCAAGGAACACAAAGAATGAAGCTTCAAGGAGCTGGAAAAGGCAAGGAAACAGATTCTTCCCTAGAGACTCCAGATTAAGTGTGACCCTGTGAACTGATTTCAGACCTCTGACCTCCATAGCTGTAGGAGTACAAATGTGTGTTGTTTTAAGCTACCAAGATTGTGGTAATTTGTTACAATAGCTAAAGGAAACTAAGATGCTGGGTACTCTAATTTTCAAGAATGATAGTCAAAGAAAATTAGAGAAATAAATGAAAATTCTGCAAAGGATAGCATTATAGATTTATAAATAATAATTATAGAGAGTTTATGCAAATTAACTTTTTAGATCTCACCAGAATAGATGATTGAGTTTTTAGAAAAAGACAAATTATCACATGGACCAAAGAGAAGGAAATCTAAAGCAGGCGCCAGCTGTGCTTTGTATATTTTCTCCGCATGTGCACTCATGCTGGAGAAGGCCACTGCAGAAAATTCCACAGCTTAAGGCTCTGTGTCCATTATGATCATAATCCTAACCTCAGTTAGGTCCTCAGAGTGGACCCTTCTGTGTTTTTCTCTTATCAGTTCTTGCTCATTTTCTACAGGGACCATTTCATGAATTCTCTACATGCCTCAAAACCTTCAGTCCAACACTCTAAACAGAGGGGCTGACTTCCATTTTCACAGAGAAAATAGAAGCGATCAGATGTCCTCAATCTCCTGTCCCCCAAACCACAGACTTACTTCCTTCTCTACTCATTCTTTTTGCCTCGTCTTATAGCAGACGACTTGTCCTAGCTCCTGTTCTAGGTTAACCCTTCTAACTGCTTTGGATCCCTTTGGGCCCTGTCTCCTCTGGGTTTTTTATCAACTTATCATCCTTTTTTCTCTTATATATTCAATCTTCTCCTTTTTACTGGCTTCTTCCTGTTAACTGGTAAATAGGTTCAACACTTATCTTAAAAACAAAACAAAACAAAACAAAAACTCCCCTTCAAACTCAAGCCTTCCTTTTGCTATTTCTTCCTTTATTTCATAGAAAATTTATTGAAAGAAAAAAATTTAACTTTTTATTTACATGTCCTCACCCCCATTCACTCATCAGATGAATGTCATATGAATCCCACCAACTCTTCTTTACTGACACTGCTTTGCTGAGATCGCCAACAACCCTTGTTAAATGAATCATCAGCCCTCAATCCTAACATCTCTGTTTTCCAGTGTGACTTGACAGTGTTGCCCATTTCTTCTTTCACTCATATCCTTTCTTCTTACCTCTCTCTCTGTTTGTTCAGTCTCTTTTGTAAACTCCTCGTTATCTGACCACCCATTAAACATTTTTAATTTTGCCTATAGCCCTTTTCTTTTTTTATTCTGTGGTAATTCCACAAAAGACATCTTGCTCGTTCATTGCTAAAGTTACCATCTGCTATGGGCCTCATGTCTTTATTTCCAGCCAAAACTTTCCCAAGTTCAGGAGTCACATACTCACTTCCTTACTAGAATTTTCTTCACACACTCTCAACATCAAACAAGCCGAAAACAAAAGTCATTAACTATTCATCCTCCTCTATTTCTTCTTAGTGAATAAAGATGCCAAGACAACTTGGTGCCTTCATTCTTTCTCCCTTAGGAAGGCATCAAACCACTCCCACATTCTGTCAGTATTACCTCCTAAATATGTTTCAAATCTGGCCATGTCACCTTATCCCATTGCCTGATGACCCTCCTTCAGACTACTAGAATCTCTTACCTGGATCATCACAATTGCCTCTGAACGGAGCACCCTCCTTTTTTTTTCCACAGTAATCAGAGTGATCTTAAACACAAGTCTGGTCATACCACTCCCCTCCTTGAGACTTATTTGGATGGTATCTTACTTTATCTTAAGTCCACATTCTTTAACATTAATTACAAGGCTGCGTATAATTTGCCCACACCTCTCACAACTCTCCTGTCCCTCCTACCACACTCTAGGTCCAGCCTTGTTTCTCTTCGTTCAACTTCTCAGCCATGTCATCATATATTTTCTCATCAGGGCTTTGTGCCTATTATTTCTTTTTCTCTTAACTTCCCTAAAAACTTCTCATCCTCATCAAAAAAGCAGCATGTGGTAGTGATTATCTTCTCTGGGAAGTTTTTTTTTTAACTTCTTACCTAACCTTACTCCCAGTGTGGGTTAGGTGCCTCACCTCTGTGTTACCATGGCCACTAGAACTTCCCCAACATCACATTTATCCTGAATTGTTACTGGCTATTTCCTTCTCCATAATCCTCACTAGATAAACAATAAGCTCAAAAAAGTAAGAAACATGTCTATCGTGTTTATATATTAATTCTCAGTGCCTAGCAGAGTATGTGGCACCTATCAGTCACTCAATTAATATTTTCCAAATGAATTAATGTATTATCAAATTAGGAATTATTTAATGTAACTATACCCTACGATGACAAAGACCTATTTAAAAGGCTGAGTCCAATCATTGTTGGGAAAAATTATGACCAAATATACTGAGTTTTAAAAATACCCAATATGGATGAAATTTGAGGGACTGTATCCTTCAAGACTATTTCTGTTGCCAGTAGCAGAAAGCATATTAACCTAATTCAACTGGAGTTAAGAAAAGTGAAAATTTATTTGCTCAAATAACTGAAAAGTTCAAGGATGGACAACTTTAAGGCTTAAACAAGATCATCAGGACATAATAGTTCTGCATCTCTGAGTAATGCTTTCTGCTGCAAAGATTTCATTTTAAGGCTCTATGTATTGGCCCAGCAGCAAAAGACTCAGACCTCTCTTATTCAACCAGCTGAAAAGAACTAATGACTCAGTTTGTAGATTCAGTAAAAGCCTAGGCAGACATATAGATAGATGGATAGGTAGGTAGGTAGGTAGGTAGGTAGACAGCTAGGCAGACAGACAGATAATAGATAGATAGATGATAGATGATTGATAGATGATAGATGATAGATGATAGATAGATAGATAGATCAGAGAGAGAGAGAGAGTGAATTTCTGTTTTGGTCACTTGTTACTCTGTATTAATTGCTATGGTCAGGGAGATGTGATGCTCTGGTCAGTGTACATGGACAAATAAAGTAGATGTGGAAAGTTTGAATGCAACTATTAGCAGAAGAATAAATGGATGCTGGTTGTGCTAGTTACCAATTTGTTGTTTCCTAGCTCTAATCTACCATTCTTTTCTCTTCTTTGTGTTTCTGGAGCTGAACCCTATGAACGTTTCTCCTTATCCACCTGGCACAAATGTTTAGCTTTGTCTATAGAGAGCGCTGGATGCACATTGTAGGAGGAAGGTGTTTCCTTCTAACCTTGCTTTTTTGGCACAGCTGTTGATTCTCAGTATGCATAGTGGTACTCATCCACTACCAGGTTTTGCTTTTCACTCTGGCCTGTGGTTTCCAGCTCACCAGCCTTAACTTGCCAGCTGTGAAACAACTCTGGCCCCTTACAACCCAGTAAATGTCTCCACTGTCCGATGAACCACAATCACCTTCTCCAATGATATCTGAAAATGATCCTTGGGGAAAGAGATCTCCTTTCATGTTTGTTTCTGCTCAGAGTACCTTCTTCCCCAGCCCAAACCCAAGAGGTAGAAACTTTCATTATTGCCCACCTTACAGATGAGGAAACTAAGGCAAGGATACTGAGAAAGAGAAAACAGCCCCTGACAGCCAGGAGCTGACCTGCCACTCATAGCTAGTATTCTCTCTCCTGTTGAATATAAACAATTTCACAAGACACCAACATCACACAAGGCCATTCTGTAATTATCATGGGTCAAAACAAAGACAAGACCCCTCTTGTCATTCATTCTGAGCCCAGATGAAACAAGAACATTGTCCACACCTCTCATATTGACCAAAGATCCCTCTCTCAGCCAACCTGAGTGCTGGAAGCTGCTTCACCAATCACAGCTGTAGCCTCACTTACTCTAGTCCCCCGCCACACCCCTCCCATACCCAATTATATAATCACCACAAACCCTGAGAGCATCTAAACAGAGGAAAGCCCACTTCCTTCAATCCTCTCCCAAATCGCCTAACACGAGCCCAAATGCTCAAGTCTGTTCAAACATTCTCTTACCGAACTGCAGGATGTGCGTGGTTTCCCTTGCGGTGAGTAATAAGCCCAGCTGTCCACCCACAGGTGCGTGCCTGGGAGTCTTGCCTGCAGAACACTGCCGACAGCCTGAGTCACTTCTCTGAGGTCACAGTCTAGTAAGTCACAGAGGTGTAAGGCAGGTTGTGACTCCAGCAGTCTTTAGAGTTCTCTTTTATCCCTTCTTAGTGGTTAACCCCTCCCCCCACATTGTGATTTAATCATTCTTTAGTTAAAATTTCCTGTTCAAATTATTGGTGTGGTTTCTGAGGTCTAAATAAACCTTGAGTAAAAAAAGATGTTAAAAAACAGCTTCTTTCAAGAGTTTGTAAAAACATACTACTTATAGAGAAGCAAAGATGAGAATTATGTTCAACCTTGCAGAAACCATGTAAGCTAGAAGACATCGAAGTATTAGAATTGTTGAAAGAAAACTACCAACATAAAATTCTGTGTGCTGTGAAATTATCCTTCAAAGGTGAAGGAGAAATTAAGACTATTTTAGATAAACAAAAATTAAGATAGTTTTTGGCTGATAAACTTGTCTTATAAGAAATGTTAAAAAGATTTTAAAGAAATTTTAAATTCTGAATTTCTGACCAATATTATTTTACAAAGAAGACACATGAAAAATTATATAGGTCAGAAATTCAGATTTACATAAAGGAAGAACATCAGAGAAGGAATAAATGAAATTAAAAGGAAAACTGTTATATTTAATATCAATAATGTATTCAATTAGGTATGCTTATATATATGCACATATAAATGCACACATATGTATGTTTATGTGTATTTATGTATTAGTAAAATAAATGAGAACAATTATACAAGGATTAGAAGAAAGGAATTATAAATATTTTGTTACTTGATACTTGTATTGCACATAAAGTGATAGAGTGTGACTTGGAATAGTTGTAAAAGTATATTGCAAACTCTAGGGCAACAACTAAACATAAAGTGAAAAAAAAGCATAGCTGATATGCTAAAAAGAAAGGAGAGAACATGAAATTATAAAATGCTCAATTAAAACCATAAAAGTCATAGAAAGAGTAGAATACAAAAATAGAAACAAAGAACAAGTACAATGAATAGAAAACAATAACCAACAAAGTAGATATTAATCCTCCTATGTCAATAATCATTTTAAATGTTAATGTTCTAAATACACTAATTAAAAGACAGAGATTGTCAGTGTATCAAAAAGAAGACCTAAGTATATGTTGTCTATAAGAAACCCACTTGAAATATAAAGACATATATAGATTAAAAGTAAATGGATGAAGAAAGAGATATCAGGCTAATACCAATCAAAAAGAAGCACGTATGTTAATCAGACAGAGCAGTCTTCACAGAAAGAAATGTATTAGGGACAAAGAGTGGCACTACATAATAATAAAGGAGTCGGTTCTCCAAAAATACATAGTAATCCTTAGCATCTACGCACCTAACAGAGCATCAAAATATGGGTAGCAAAAGCTGATAGAATTGCAAGGTGAAATAGATGAATCCACCATATAGTTGAAGACTTCAACACCCCTCTATCAGAAATGGACAGATCCAGCAGATAGAAAATCAGAAAGGACATAGCTCAACTCAACAACACTAACAATCAACTGAATATAATGAACGTCTAGAGACTGATTCATCCAACAACAGCAGAATACACATTTTTCTCATGCTTACATAAAACTTTCACCAAGACGGACCATTTTCTGGGCCATCAACACATGTTCACAAGTTTAAAACAGTAGAAATCATACAACATCTGCTCTCAGACAACAGTAGAAATCATACAACATCTGCTCTCAGACAACAATAAAATCTAACTAGAAATCAACAACAGAAAGATAGCTGGAATCCCCCAAATGTGAGAGGATTAGACAGCACATTTCTAAATGATATATGGGCCAATGTAAAATTTCAAGAAAAATAAAAAAATTTTGAACTAAAATAAAATTATAACTTTTCACATAATTATAATCATAAAGTACAAAGCCCTGGTTTGGTTTAAAAAGCTAATGATAAATTGCTCTTTTAAAATTGATTTTCACTTTCAGGTACAAGGAATCAAAGAAGAAAAAAAAAGGATCTAAAATCTATAATCTACAGAATTTTTCATCTCAGGAAACTAGGGAAAAAAGAATAAATTAAATCGAAAGTAAGCAGAAAAAAAAGAAATAATTAAATTAGAGCATAAATCAATGAAATTAAAAATAGGAAACCAAAAGAGAAAATCAATGAAACCAAAAGATGGTTATTTGAAAAGATAAATGAAATTGTTAAGCCTCTAGCCACGCTAAATAAGAAAAAAGGAGTAAAGACCCAGATTACTAAAACCAGAAATGAAAGAGGGGACATCACTACAGATCCCACACTCTATGGATATTTATAAGGGTATTTTATATATAATATAAGGATATAAAAGAGGTTTTAGAAAATAAAATAAGGTCTATAGAGTCATCTGACTAAATTACTGCCAATACGATATATAAATAATTTAGTCAGATGACCCTATAGAGCTGAACAGAAGGCTGGGAAATAAAATTTCTAAGTGTATGAGAACAGAAAAGAATGGATATTGGGGAATAGTAGTCTCTGTCACCAGGACTTGGTCTATATAACTATATATCTTAAGTGCTCTAGAAGGTTGGAGGAAAAGAGAGATCAGTGTGATCTGAAATAGCAAGAAAGACTACATGAAGAGCTCTTTCTTAAATAAGGTTAACGAGATAGGTAGGGTTAAAATAAATTTTAAAAATATTTTTGCTTATGCTGTATCACTATTCTCTAGAATTTTCAAAACTGGACCCTTTTTTTGACATATTTAGGGAACGATATGCATTTCAGAGATAAGCACCCAGGCAGAGAAGTAGCAATAGTAGAAGGTGGGGTGTGGGAAATGGGCTTTTGATAAATAATGTAGAACTTTAAATGGCAGTCACAAAGTTTTGGAGAGACATACAGAGTCATGAAAACAGGATCAATCAACTTTACTGTTGAACTAACATGGGTTCAAATGCCAGTACTGTTATCTAGAGCAAGTTTATCTTTCTCTGAGACCTTATTTGATCTTCTAACACCTCTTTTGTAGTCTTATTGTGAATTTTAAATGAGATAATTTATTTAAGGCATTAAGCTTGGTTCATAATATTCTGCAGGCAATAAACCAAACCAACCAACCAAACAAAACCAGTTAAATGTTCACATGTAAAAAAATGAACTTAGAGTCTTACCTTACACTTATATACAAAAACTTAATTCAAAATGGATCAAAGACCTAATTCAACACAAGGTTAGAAAAAGTGACTGCTTTCTCTTCAGTTTCTTAATACAACCCAAAGCTTCTTCTCCTTTAGTCAGAATTAAATCAAAAGCAGCATTTTCCCTGATTATTTCTTTTGCTCTTTAAAAGAAAGTTGGTAGCTGAAAACATGCAGTGTTTGTGGAATTGATTTTTACACTGGATCAAAACAAATCTAAAATATTGCCTATAAAGTATTAGCTAAATTGAAACTTGTGTTTAAGCTTCCTGGAGCATGTACAACCCCTCCTGTTGCCTAAGAATCTCTAATTATAGTTCTCTTAAATACTGGCTGTTGGCACTAAGACTCCCTATATCTGTGTTATGAAAAAGAATGCCAGTCATTTTGGGAACAATGGAGTTTCTAATCTCACGGGAAAAGCATTAAAAACTGACATCTGTAACTTAAAAGTTAGAAGCTTTTTATTTTTTTTATCCAGAGATCAAAGCACACTGAAGTTTTTCTTTTGAATGAGGTCGATCAAACAGCCTTTATTTTCATTTTGTTGTGTAATAAGCTGTATTTCTTTATTATGTGTCCCACCAGTTATTCTAGGTTCTTAGCAAACAAATCTTGTTAGAGAAGCGCTGGGTATCAGCTATGTGAAGGTTGTTTCCTACAGCTTTTTCCTCCCTGTATCTCCTAAATCCTGGCTTAGCAGCTATTTCCATCTTATCTTTTGTGACTTAGTCAAAATTCTCCATCTTAGATGACAAGAAATAGTCTTTAGATCTCTATTACTTAATGCCCACTCAGCCCAGTATGAGATTCTCATTGTTTCCACAATGAGGATAAATCTTTATAGATCTAGAAATTAATTTTTAAAAAATAAACAGATTTTTCTAATTCAGAATAAGTCAAAATTTGAAAGTCAAAAAGTTCTTTCACTACTTTTTCATTAACAGAAATCTAGAGTCGTTAATAACTATCACATCACTTACCTGAAAGGAATGTTTTGTTCACACCCTCAAGTCTCTTGTTGTAGTTTTTCATTTTAAGGTGATCAAGTCACTACCATCAAGAGGACATGGAAAAGATGTGTTTAATGATTATCTGACTGGGAATTTGTAGTAGGGTTTTTTACGCTAGGCAAGCAGTTGGACTCAGACTTTGGGGGTCTCTTCTAGTATTGAGTCATTGAAAGCCATATGTTGAAACTGGATTATAAAAGTATTTTACCAAAACTAGAGAGTCTTCCTCAGATGAGAAAGAACATGGAGGTGTGGTCACAGATGGCCTCAGACTGGGGAAAGAATATATGAGCATTGCATGATGGCAGCCCTGAGGACCCTGGAGAGCAGCCCACAGTCCCCAGCTCTCAGAAAGCCTGTGGAAGATTCACCACACTCACCCAGCAAGCTGGCAGGACTGCAGAGCCCAAGGTGCAGGGAGTTACATGGGTGTGAATGACAAGATTTGCTATGGTTTCCACAGTGACCAGAGGGTATAATTGTTTCTAGGTCTTCTTCAAATGTCCAAATATCTGTTCATTCAACAACTACACGTAAGTCCATTTGCCTGGCTATTCAAAACAAATTGTTATGCAGTGCCCACACTCCTGGTTTATGAGTTTTAGGATTAAGCCAAGGAAAACTGATAGTCTTATCTGCCTGTTTTATTGACATGGTCGTCTTGATTATATATTTCTTTTGTTTTCAAGTTTTCTTTTTCTTTTCTCTCTTCTTTCAATTGTACCTTGCCCTCTCCTTTCTTTTCCTTCTTATTCTAGAAGACATAAGGATCTTTCAAAGGATGGGAGAATATAATCATTAAAGAAGAAAGATTTGAGGGGCAGAGATTTAGTACTCTCATTTATAATTTCATGTACCTCAGAAATGGCACCAGGATGAAACAGTCAGAAAGTGAAACAGTATGCACTGTCAATTCACTTGATTGGATATGTTTAGATTTCTCATCAAGAAGCATTGAATGAGTATATATGCTGGGGATATTGAGAAGAGTTTATCTGAAAATGTCTTGAGAGCAAAAGAGAGTTGCAGTGACTCCTGACTTTGGCACTTTTTGATAGATAACAGAATAATAATGATTGTTTGTTACATGAGCTTGAGAGATGTGCTTCACAAATAAAACTCATTTCATAGGGTTGTTGTGAGGATTACGTAAGTGTGATGGTTAACTGTATGTGTATCAAACTCATTTCATAGGGTTGTTGTGAGGATTACGTAAGTGTGATGGTTAACTGTATGTGTATCTGGTTCACAGGGTGCTCCCATATTTGGTCAAACATTATTCTGGCTGTTTCTTTAAGGTCATTTTAGATGAGATTAAGATTTAAATTGATGGTCTTTGCAAAAATTAGATTGCTCTCCACAATGTGGGTAGGTCTCATCCAGTTAGTTTAAGGCCTGAATAGAAGGGAAAAAAAACCTCCCTCTAAACAAAAAGAAATTCTCCAGCAGATTGCCTTTGGAGTTCATTTGCAAAATTGGCTCTTTCTAGTTCTACAGCCAACTCCTGAGTCTCCAGCCTACCGGCCCATCAGCCCATGCTACAGATTATGGATTTGCTGGCCTCCATAATCCTGAGCTGAGCTAATTCTTTATCTCTCTCTCTCTCTCTCTCTCTCTCTCTCTCTCTCTCTCTCTCTCTCTCTCTCTCTTACACACACACACACACACACACCCTACTGATTCTATTTCCCTGGAGAACTGATTAATACAATGAGGTAATATTATTATTCTTACTTCACAGATAAGGAAAAAAAATCAAATTCAGCTTTGTCTGACTTCAGAGCCTAGACACTTGTTTACTTTCCTCTTTTGCCTCATGAGAAAGTGAAGCATACGAGAGATGATAGCTCTAGAATTATATAGCCAGTAAATCCAGACTTTGAGTTCTGGCTTCCAGGCTCGGCTTGGATTCCATGACACAATCTCCATCACACCTTGCTGCCATGTTCCTTTGTGTTCTTGCTTTTTGTTAGGAGACCATAGGAGGTGCTGCTTCGGTAAGGAAATTGCCAGTACAGAGCATCAGAGACAGTCTAATTCCCACCACCCACCCCACCCCCCGACTGATAAGAATCCTGTTTCATGAGAGACTTTATCACCTGGGAGGCAGCCCCTCTGTCCTCTTTGCCTGTATAAACAAACACATTGGAAATCGCTCTCAGGCATTTCAGCAAAGATGTGTAACCTCAGCCAAACAGTGTATTTGGTTTTCAAATCAAGGCATCTGTAAGAAACCAATTTGTCAGACTAATAAATTCAATTCTGAGTCACAAAACCCAGCAATAGGATTGAAGCTTTGAATTCTTATTTTTAAATGTTTCATCTCCGGTCCCGAAAGGGAAAGCCCTTTCCTCCCCCTCAGGGGTAAGATTGTCTCATTCTGCTGATTCATATTCATCTTTTAAGACACAAGGTTTGTTCATAGTTCTTTCTTTTTTGAAGGTGGGCGTCTTTTTATCTCAGATTTAAACAATAATTACTTATCCCCAGTGCTTGACTATTTCTGAAAATATCTTTAATTTCATAAAACAAGTTACCAGAGCATGCAGACTTGCAGTTTCCATTTTAATAGTACCATCTCTACCTGAAGTTTGGACTGAGATGAATATAGGCCAATACCTGGAACATTCTGAGTTTCCAGCACTGCTTCTTTGTGGGAAAGCTGCCTCTTGGACCGAAAGGCATTTTTTTTGTTTTTTATTCAGGCCCATTTTTGGAATATGAAGGCAAAACATAAAACTTGAAAATCTCCTTGTCCATTTCTTCAGCTTTGTTATAAAAATGAATGAGCAGGATCAAAAATTGGCTAAAATAAGGAAATGGCAAGAAATTCATTTCAGGTAAAGATTCATGAAGCCTGTAAGATCTCAAGAAAGGAGTTAAGGGCCATCAATTTGGGCTCTGTGGCTTTTTTTTCTGTCTAAGCTTCTTTGCCTAAAATTCTGATGAACTTTATGTCTTAACCCAGATCACATGAGATATATAATCACATTAACATAATAAGTTGAATTGTGATGTATCCTTCTTAAAAAAAATTAAATCCTGCCTCCCAACTACAGAATGAGGATTAACTCTTAGTAATGTCAATCATGCCATGTCAATATTCTATGATCTCACCCTAAAATGATGAAGTGGAATAAGAATAGACTGGAAGAGGAGAAATTAGATTTTAAATGGGAAGTCTGGCACTTGTCTAACCTTCCTGATCCTCAGTATCCTCAAGATCAGGAAATAATCTCTCATGAAAATGTATGGTATTAAAAAAATATTGAGTGTCAAAAATTGAATTAAAAATAGTTGTTTATAAATTATTTTGACCTATCCACCAATATCAGGGGCAAATAGTATAAAATACATTGGGAAACTGCTGTGTATCAGGGTAGCTGGAATTGTTATTAAAGGATGGTATATTCTGGTTGCCTCTTGATGTGTAGGGACATCATTGTCTTTGATTTGAATCACAGCCTATTGCCATTCACCTTGCTCTTAGGAGTTTCTGAGGGTGTTTTGAAATTAAAACAATATTGGCTTATCTCTAATGTATTCCTTTCTTTCCTTTATTTTTAATTTTTTTTAATTCTAGAATAATTGCTTTCTTAAGAGAAAATGTCAAGGATATAAGGGATAAAATTTTGATTACTGAATGATTTAAGTGATGTAATACATATAAGATATGTCATTATATATATATATAAAAAAAAACTCTGGAGATTCCTGTCACCTTCTCTAGCCTTTATTCAAAACAAGGGATAGGGAAGTCTTATATAATCAAACGAATCACCCAGGGTGAATCACATCTATGAAATTATTTTCCTGTATTGGAAGAAGAGAATATCATAAGCATGGGAGGGTGGGGGGGGGGGAGGTTGAAACAGTACCAAGATGTGGAAATGAGATTAAAAAAAGAGATAAAATGTTCTAATTTGTGTTATGCCATAAAATCCTTTTTTTTAATCAGAGGTTAGTCTGACCCAGAGATTGAATCCAATTATTGATGGTAGAATTCTAGTTATGGACACGTTATCTTACTATCACATAAGACAGTGATAATTTAATGAGACAAATATTGATTTCCCATAATCACATTAAGTTTGCTTAGCTCTATGACTGCAGAATTTGCCCTCACTTTAAGCCAACTGTTTGAAAACATTATTATCATCACAGCATAAGGACATTTCAGTCAGTGATGGAGCGCATATACAATGGTGGTCCCATGAGATTATAATGGAGCCAAAAAATTCCTATCACCTAGTGACATCCTAATGTTGTAGGTCAATTGCTCCCATGTTTGTGGTGACTTTGGTAAGAATTGGTTTATGTATAAACCCTTCATAAGTCATCCCTTACCAGATGTTGCAAACTGACCTAATCTAGCCTATCATCTATCTATCATCTATCTATCTACCAATCTTCTAATGTATCTATCATCTACATATTTTTTTTGAAAATTTAAAAGTAGCTTACATAGACACATAACTTATTACTTGTTTTAAGTGTAAAATTCAAGTTTTAGAAAATTATTTACAGAGTTGTACAACTATTACCACGATCCAGTTTCCATGTGCCCAAGAGATACTCCCCATCACCAGCCACATGTAACCACTAATCTACTTTAGATCGCCATAGATTTAGCTATCCTAGACATTCACATAAATGAAATCATACTTGTGATTTTGTATCTGAAACATACTGCTATGAACCCACATGCAAGTTTTTGTGTGGATATATGTTTTCATTTCTCTTGGGAAGATGCCTAGGAGTAAAACCACTAGGTTATATGATAAATTTATATTTATCTTTTAAAGAAATTTTCAACCTGTTTTCCAAAGCAGCTGCATCATTTTACAATCCCACCAGCAATATATGAGGGTTCAGTTTCTCCACATTCTCACTAACACTTGTTATTATGTCTTTTTGGTTATATCTGTTCTTCTGGGTGTGAAGTGGTAGCCTTTTGGTAAACATAGGTAGCCCTCCATGATTAGAAGAATAGAAGCTGTCCTCTCCCCTAACTGGTGGTATGTGACAGTAAAAACAAGTCTTAAATCAAATTCTGTCAAATTTTAAAATATTTATTATTAAGCACAAAAATAGTCATGCAACTGGTTATAAATTTAAGGAATCTCCAACAAGCACCTTGAATGAGATCATTTTTAGGAGAAAGTAGCAAAATTCTTGTGGCAGGACCAGGCACCTCCTTGTTGGATAAGGAAGCAAAGCCTGCCTTATGGTGACAGGGAACACAGGCCACACAGGGCTCTAGGCCTTCAGTACTTATCTGAAGATATTAGACTATTGGGCCTACAGATGTGCATAATTTGTCCATGAAAGAATGGTGGTAGCTAGTGTACAATATTTCTTCTTAACAACATACCTGAACACCACACATTTTACCAATGCTAAGATATTTTTAACATCCATTGTGCTAATCAACAAACACTTTCCTATAGACTTTGATGATGATATGCAAAGCATTTGTAAAGCTACTTCAGACAACTTGATTATTATTGACAAGGGAGGGAACATCAAATACCAACTAATCATTCTTAATGATGGGCTGGTAAATGCTTAATAGGCTCTCCTAAATTAAGAAAAAATCAAATTTAAAACAGATTGAAGTTTAACCACAAGATAATACATGGTCCATTTGCTGTCTTTCTTTCCAGCTTTCTCTTCCATCATAATTTAATGCAAAAGCAAAGTAGCCATTTCCTGAGCACTCCATATTCTTTATCACCTGCATGCCCAAGTACAGTGTTGTTTCTCTAGCCTTGGCACATTTACTGTGTATTCACTTAACAAAAATGTATTCATTTTTGTATTTATCAAGCAAAGCTAGATACATGGTTAGCACCCAATAAATGATGATCAACTGAATGCATTCATCAATTAGTCAGAGATTAAGTGAGGTAAGCAAATAAATAACACATCATGATAGATATGAAATGGCCATGCATACTAGCTACAGTTGGAACATTAAGAAAAGAGGCATTATTTCTGCCTGAGAGACCAGAAAAATGATTTCATTTTTAAAAAAAGGGAGCATTTTAACAAGAATGTAAAAAATGAATAGGAATTTTTTATATTTCTCTAGGCCTTGGTTTCCTTTCTTAGGTTATAAAAAGCACAAATTAATATCAGGAAAAGAGAGTGAGCAGGGATGACTAGAGAGGCTAGGGGTGCCATCTAAGGAAGTGATGGAAGAGCACTTTATTTCTCATACAAGGGCCTCTAAAGGCTAGTCAACAGGGAACACCAGGAGAACCACAATTCTTCTCTAGCTGTCATTTTTTCACAATTGCCATGAGCCAAGAGCCTGCCTGCTACTTCCTGCATGATAGCATGAGCTGGAGGTACTATTTAATTTTTTAAATAGAAATATCCTGACATACAACATTGTGTAAATTTAAGGTGTACAACATATTAATGTGATACATTTATATATTGTAATGTGATTGCTATTGTATCAATAGTTATGTCTTTCATGTCACATAAATATCGCTTTTTTTAGTGGTTAGAATAATTAAACTCTAGTCTCTTAGCAAGTTTGATAATTATAATATAATATTATTGTCTATATTTACTGTACTGTGCTTAGGTCTCTAGGACTTATTTACTAAATTTATACCCTTAAACAACTTCGGTCCTATCCTCCCAGCCCCTATACCCTGGTAACCATCATTTTTTTCACAGTTTTATGACTTGTTTTGTGTCCTATGATATGATCTATCCTGGAGAATAATCTGCTTAAACTTGAGAAGAATGTGTACTCTGCTGTGTTGGATGAAATGTTGTTTTATGTCTGTCATATCTATCTAAGTCAAAAGAATGGTTCAAGTCCAAGTTTCCATGTTGACTTCAGCTCAGAGTCTATCAATCCCCTCCCCCTGCTTAGAGACAATATCCTTTCCTGGCTCCTAAATAGACTGGGAGAAAGATCAGGAAGAGTAACAAAGGTCCCAACCCATCACTAACTCATGTGTGACTTGGGGATCCCTGGGCAAAAGGGACGTTCCTTAATTTTAAAAACTGAGGGAATCATACCCAATTATGGCTACAATTCCTTCCCACCTTTACATAGAATCACATTCTATGATTCTATGAATACAACAACAATGAAAATATGCTGGGGAAACAAGAGAATTCATTGTTAACTTCTTCCTAAAGCAGGGCTATCTTCAGAGGCAAATCCATTTTGTTGTGAAGGGGCTGGATTTGGGCAAGCAATTGCTTTATGACTGGTGCTTTCAAAGCCAATGTTATCAACAGTTGGTTCTCCCAAATTTTCATCCATCTATCACCAAATGCATGTGCCCCTTTCCCCCTCAGTCTATTGGTAGCAATGCATGGGTGAGAGCAGCAGGGGCTGGAGGCTATATTGAGAGCTCAAGGCTCTAATGGGGCCACTGTCTCTGACTTGGCAGGTGAGACAGATATACTGAAGGAGTGGACAGCCAGGCTGAAAAGCTATATGAACAGCACTGCCCAAGGCCACATGACAGACACTTCTACCAGCTCATTTTCAGTGGATTTCATCTTTTGAGTGCCCCTGTTCTCTGAACAAGTGTGCTAGGACTGCCTTCTTATGGCCTGCAAGACAGCTCTCAAGGATTTGGGGGCTAATTATCCCGAGTTTGAATTATCTTTGCATTTATTCCACTGTCTTTTTTCCTCCCTAGCCACAATTAAATGCAGCCCTTTCCTGGCAAAGTGTTATTTGTCCACAATCCCAGTCTCAGTTTTCCTACCTCACAGGACCCCATTGCAAGGTGGTGATACCTTACAAACTCCACAGTTGTGGCATGCTTCTTTGCCCTTATTCATTACATCCAATAGGGTCTTTACCTCCTTAATCTCCCCTTTATTGTGCCCCACTGTTGCCACCAAATGCCATGTCCTCATTTCTTCTCTGTCAGCTTCTCAAGCCTCTTTAGTTTGATTTTCCTTTTCTAGAGTACAAACCTAATGAGTGGAGATCTAGTAACAAATTTGTATCTTTTTTCCAGATTTGTTGTGATATACTTGACAGTACAATATTGTGAAAGTTTCAGGGGTACAATGTGATGACTTAAAATACATAAATATTGTGAAATATTTACCATAATAAGGTTAGTTAACACATCCTTTACCTCACATAATTACCATTTTGTTCTTGGTGGTAATGTGATGGTGCTGTTATGATGCAAACATTATCTCTAGTCTCATACAGCTTACAATTCAATATGTTGTTAACTATAGTCATCATGCTGTAAGAGCCCCAGAATTTACTCACCTTATAACTGGAAGTTTGTACTCTTTGACTAATTTCCCCCAACTTTCAGCCACTGGCAACCACCAGTCCTATTCTCTATTTCTATGAGTTCAATGTTTTTAGATATCATATGTAGCTGAGATCATAGAGTATTTATTTGCCTTTCTCTGACTTATTTCACTTATCATAATGCCCTAAAGGTCCATCCATGTTATTGCAAAAGTTAGAATTCCTTCTTTTTTGTGGCTGAATAATACTCCATTGCATAGATATATACCCTACTTTCTTTATCCATTTATCTGTTGATAGACACTTAGGTTGTTTTCATGTCTTGGCTGTTGTGAATAATGCTGCAATGAACTGCGGATATATCCTTGATTATAATTCAAGAGATGCGGATTCGGGTAACAAACCAAACCCCACAAAGTGTAATTCCTTCCTGTAGATGAAGTTCTGCTGACTAGGTTAACAGGAATTGGTTAGTTCCAATATACAAATGGGGACGGCAAAAATTACAAAGAGAAAGTAAAGTCCATGTGTGTCCATGCAGCAGTTGTTGCTCTAGAATGTTTATGGCTCAGGCTTGAGCTAAGTTTAGCAACAGGTTAACAACTTCATAGCAGCTCTGAGAACGAAGGCACGAGATGTGCATTGGCTGCACAGGCCTCACTGCCTTCACAGCCTCCTGACTCTACTTTAAGTGATTGTCGTAACAATGCTTATTACATTTTATTTTATTTTTTCCTTATCATTATGATAGTCACAAGTTGAAGAGGAAGAATAATATAAGAACAAGTCTGCGGTTTAAATTATAGCTCTGATTCTGGAATTCATGAATAGAAAATGTGAGTTATAGATAAGGATAGATTTCAATTCTGAAGCACAAAGCCACAGAGTCAGATTTGGGCCATCTGATATCATATTAATATTTTTAAATTTTATTTTAATTTATTTCAAGTATACAGTACATTGGTTAGCCATTTATGTAGTTTATGAAACTATCCCCCTAATTGCTTCTTCTCTTCTCTGGTTTTCCATCTAGCCAAGATAATAATTCCAACTACGTTCCCTATGCCATGCTCTCCACCCCCATGACCAACTATCAACTACTAATATGTACTTCTTTAACCCTTTGCCTCATTCTCTCAGGCCCCCAACGCCCCTCCCCTCTGTCTGACACCATAGTGTCCACTATATTTGTGAGTTTTATTTCTATTAGATTGTTCTTTTTCTTCCTTAGATTCTGCATATAAATGAAATCATATAGTATGTATCTTTCTCTGACTTATTTCACTCACCATAATACTCTCTAGGTCTATCGATGTCGATGCAAATGGTAGGATTTCATTTTTTTAATGGCTGGGTCATATTAATATTTAATCAAGAAAGAAGCAGATTCAGGACCAGGATTTCAAGCTAGGAAAATAAGCCAAGATGGAAAAACTTTCATCAAATGCTGACTCAGTATCAACAACATTACTGACATTATTCATTCATCCATACAACAAATATGTATTGAGAGTTTACTCTAGGTCTGGCACTTAATTATTTAAGTATTATCTAAATTTTACTTCTGAGGAATCAGAGTCACATATTTATCATGTAATTCACTCAGTGTCCACAGGATTTTAACTCAGACTATGTACTTTGAAGTTTATCCTCATCCTCTTATGACAAAGTACAGAGGAAGTTAAAAGACTATAATTCAAGATAAGGAGAATGCGAGGAAGACTCCACTGTATAAAAAAATAACCTAGCCCCATAATTTCCTAACTCTGCCAAACAAATACTTCGTGATTGGCATTGTATTAGCTAACAATGTTTTAATGTAATTTTTAGACATCAAGAATTCTGGAATTGGAAAATTCAAAATACCAGCATTCCTATATTAAGAAAAATGCCACATGAAGAACTGTAGTTGCAAAAAAGGAAGTGTAAGAAATCAGTAGCCATGTCACTCCCTTGGTACTCAGTCACATGTCACTCTGTGCTGGTTTAACCTTGTCTCGAGAACTACTAGGTTATTTGGAAGCACTGTCCTGTTTCATTCTTCTCTGTTGAATTTTAATTCTCAATTACACATGCAGATTTTTTGTAAAAATTGGACATTAGACATATGCTGGTTGAATTTAATAAAAACAATTTTCTCAACAGTCCATTTACTGAACCATGGTAACATTTTCTAGGATTCAGTTTTCAACTAGTGTGGAAGTGTTTCTAGCAGAGATCACTGTTTTCTCCACCAAAAAACCAAAGGCCATCCTTAAAATACCTTTATTATTATTAATTTTTGGAATGGCATATGATTATATTTTTTTAAAATGTTATCTAACTACATATGCTGACATTTTAAAGAATATAATGACTTGATGTCTGGGATTTTTTTTTAATATCATGTGGAATCACTGAGGAAATATGAGAGGTAGGCTACCAGTTGATAGTAAACAGGATAATAAATAAATAGAGATTTATTATTTTATTCTCTTTACATATGTTCAAACTTTTTATAACAAAAAGTTTCAGGACCTGAAATAATACTGATCATTTTACTCCTTACTCTAAATGATAAAATGTTTATCACCATGTTTGGGCACAAGCTTTCCCTCTAAGGAGATACCAAATATAGTTTTAGCTCTTTTTCTATTTCTTCCTCATTCAGCATCTTAAACTCCACCAAATCCATACTGTCCTTATACTTGAATTTCCTGTAGGTGAGAGTGAAGCCCACTAAACAGTGAACCCCATCTGGGCTCTGCAAGGAACAAAATGACTTGCTTGTAAACACAGATGCTTCAGACGTCTGAAGGAATTCATTAGCAAATTTAAACTCTTCAATTGTTTGAGGTTTAAGAGTGAAGGAGTAGAGTTTTCGGTATTTATTCTTTTCCAGGAGGTCAGAATGAAGAAATTCTTGGTTTGCAATGTATTGCTCTCTTCTGATTTGGTCCAGGTACCAATATTCTCCCTCTCTGTCAAGCGGAAGATGGAAGGCACCTGAGGCTGATCCTTACCAGAAATTAACTCCAGAGGCTGCCACATCTGGCAAGAGCGTCCAAACCCAGCATCGACTATGTAGTTCTTGCCATCGATAACCACCATCAGCAGAAGGTGAATCATAGCATTGCTGTAGTTTTGGGCTGAAGTGTTGTAAACATAGCCTCCCAGCATTGCTGTCTCAAAACCAATTGTGGTCAGAG